>CP025654.1:19168848-19213771 GCA_003576665.1 Ipomoea trifida
AAGCTGGACGTCACGGACCGAACAGTACCCCGATGGGCCCCGATGCAACGCGCCAGCGACCGCCACGTACCTTTCCCCGCTTGGGCGTAGAAGGAGGTGAACGCATGTCCGCCACGTTCTCGTCATGCTGGAGGGCCGGTAAGTGCGCTTTACGCTCCTATAAATAGTGCATTTATGAAGAGAGAGAGGATCTTTCGGCCAATATTAGACTAAGACTCAAAGAGAGCTCGGACAGTAGGAAAGCCCACTGCCGACCCGCCGAGCCTTTGAGCATTTCTCGTGTTGTAACCGGGTTTTGATCCTTGATATATACGATCGTGTTTTCCGGTTTACTTGGTGCCCGTATTTAGCAATATCAATAATAAATATATATTAATTTTTCATGTGCATTGTGCGAATGGAATTATTTAAATCGTTAAAATTAAAACATGTGCTCCATCTCAACTAAAAGTGTAAACTGATAGTTAGACTGTACATATTATATTCATGCTCACAGTTAATTCAAAGTATATGAAATGCAATATAATATATGAGAGATTGATTATAATTGTCACTAAAATAAATGTTTGCAACTTTATAATAAAACTAGTCTAAATACTTAATTTAAAAAGAGTCATTTCCATTTTTGGTCATAGTGTTATTGGAGCATTGCCAATTTTAGTCCACTTCATTAATTGTTGCCACATTGTGACCACTCTTATTTAGTCCTTGTCACTTTTAGTCCACCGTTCAAATTTTTGTCAAATTGCCGTCCAAAATAGGGGTATCTTTGGTCTTTTCATGCTTTGATCATCTCCTTGACCCTTTATAGTACGTGGTTTTCCTTACACATTTTCATCCATTGAAGAGGTCCGGCGAAAGCCATGTGAGCCACATTACAAAGCCATAGCTTTCGTCGAACCTCTTCATTGGATGAAAATCTGTAAGGAAAACCACTACAAAGGGTAAAGGAGATGATCAAAGCATGAAAAGATCAAAATACCCCTGTTTCGGACGGTTATTTGACGAAAATTTTAACGATGACTAAAAGTGACAATTGTGAATAATAGTCTTATTATTATTATTATTGTTATTATGTTTAGTCAAAGTGTAATAGCTAGTCTAGAGGCTTAATCTCTAACCTCCCTAGGATGTAGGTGAGGTTAGGTTCCTAACTCTATAGGACTTTGTATTACTTTCAGAATTATTGATTGAATACAACTAACGTTACATTCATCTGGTATCAACGAGCCAAACACCTAAGAGTTTTTTTTCCGATCCTACCTTTCACAATGTCGACAAACTCTTCGGAACGAACTATCAGTGCCACCACCCCGGCTGCTCCGGCTGGCACGACCAACACCCTCAACGCCGCTCATCATTTTGTTTCCCTAAAACTCACCTCCAAGAACTACCTCTTCTGGCGAACACAACTTGTTCCTTTCCTCCGCGGACAAGGACTGTTAGGTTTCGTCGATGGTACTCTGCCGTGTCCTCCGGCCACCATCGCTCCTCCATCAGTCTCGGATGCCTCCGCCACCACGCCGTCGGAGATGACGCCCAATCCGGCTCATGCCGCCTGGACGCAGCAGGATCAATCAATCCTCTCGCTGTTGATTTCATCCCTCTCAGCCGAGGTGATGTATTTGGCCATCGGCCGGCATACTTCCCGTGACAATGACTAAATAAGACTAGCCGCAATGTGGCAAAAATTAATGAAGTGGACTAAAATTGGTAATGTCCCAATAACAGTAGGACCAAAAATAAAAATGACTCATTTAAAAACGATAGTAAAAAAAATTTCAAGTTCGAGTTGGCATAATATAAATATAAATAAATAAATAAATAAATAAATAAATAAATAAATAAATAAATAAATATATATATATATATATATATATATATATATAGGGGTGCACTCTCGTGAGAACTCTCGCCCAGGTAGGAAATGAGAACGATCCACAGTCGTCCACGTGTCCAGATCAACGAATCAGATGCAATTTTAAAAAAATGACGCGGTGGCATTTTCGTAAATAACTGGAACTTTGGTGCATCTAGTTTCACTTACAAGTGCACCTAGTTTCACTTAAAAGTGCACCTAGTTTCACTTACAAGTGCACCTAGTTTCACTTACAAGTGCACCTATTTTCGCACATATTTTCACTTACAAGTGCAAGTAATTTACCTTATTAATATTCATGCACCTATTTTCGCAAATACTTTCACTTACAAATGCAAGTAATTTACCTTGTTAATATTCATGCACCTGGGTGCAACCTAGTTATAACATAGGTTGCACCTAGTTATAACATAGGTTGCACCTAGTTATAACATTAGGTGCACTTAGTATTGATGCTCACTGTACAATTCACTTGCACCTGTAATACATTTTACTTGCATCTGCAATACATTTTTCTTGCACTTGTGCAAGTAATTTACTTTGTTAACATTCATGCACCTGGTTGCAACCTATGTGCACCTAGTTATAGCAATAGGTGCACCTAGTTATAACATTAGGTGCACTTAGTATTGATACTCATTGTATAATTTACTTGCACTTGTAATACATTTTACTTGCACGTGTGCACCTATTTTCACTTGCAGGTGCAAGTAATTTACCTTGTTAACATTTATGCACCTAGGTACACCTATGTGCACCTAGTTATAACATGAAGTGCACCTAGTTATAACGTTAGTTGCAACTACATTCCGGACACGTGGCGCGCTGTGATTCGTTCTCAGTTCTCTCCTGGGCGGCCAGTTCGCACCTGAACGCGATATATATATATATATATATATATATATATATATATAAAAGACACTATTCCTTTAGGAGCAATAATACATGAACTTTCATTTCCTACTCCATTTTTCTACTTTATATTATTTGTCATGCTTTGATTGCCTAATACAAAGAGGTGGCCATGATTTTTGTTCATTTTTTGTTCATTCTTTTTTCTTCATCCAATAAAAATTAAACATTTGGTCGAAGTAAAAGTTGGGAGTAGATGTAGCATTTTCAACTGTTTTTTTTTAATACTACTAACTCTATTACAATGCAAGTATCTTATTGAAGCACAAGAGTCAGTATTGACTCCACTGGGGCTTGAACCACCACCTCTCGTATAAAGGGAATTGTTTGATGCCACTGGACCACAAGGTTTGTCATTAATTATAGTGAATCAGTGAATTGACAAACAATGTTTGTCCGCGTCACATAAAAAGAATTTATTTATTAATTAGAGTTAATTTCATTTTTTGTCATATATTTATAGATGCAATTTCATTTTTAGTCTCTTTTTTTTTTTTTTTCAAAACATCCCTGTTGATCTAAGTTAAGTTTTTGGATTTCAATTTCTTTCTTCTCAATTGTTTGCTCCAATGTTTTAATCTTAGTGTCATTCTTGTAATCTTGTTTAGACATTCTAATAACCATCTTATAACAATTACAACACGGTCAGAGACATCCATATCAATCAATCTAATGACTTCACAACTCCTTTTTTTTTTTTTCCAGAAAATCAAACTTAAATCTTTCAATACTATTTTTAAAACACCACTTAAATTACAAGTTTAAAACATAAAAAATAAAAACTTACTCTGTAACGTGGGTAATCCATATCAAATACTAGCAACTGGCGACCATGGTCACTAGTATTTGATAGGGATTGTCGAAATTTGATTGGACGTTCATCGGAGTTGGCCGGAATATCAATTAACCAACAATCACAAGTCACCCAACAGATTTGTGGATTCCATTGCTTCAAAATAACATGTTTGTGGACTTAATTGTAAGTTTTGAAAGTTTAAAAACGTAATTGACTTCTTAAGTATAGTTTAGGTGCTTATTTGACATTTTTTCTATTTTAAGTGAGTTTGTTATTGTAGTTTAAAGCTTTTCCTAGAGAAGATAAAGAGGGTATGTAGGATGTTGGCCGTTCTTGATTTTATTAGAACAACAACAACAATAATAAATAACTTTTATTTATTTATTTATTTATTTATTATTATTATTATTATTATTATTATTGTTATTATTATTATTATGTCACATAATATCTAAAATTACACTCAACACCAAAATCCCATTAAAAGTTACATCACATGTCTAGTGTAGGGCGGCTGTTAATGAACCGAACATAAACGAACGGAGGTTGTTCGTGTTCGTTTGTTAAGAATTTTGAAGTGTTCGTGTTTGTGTTCGTTTGTTAAGTTATTTGAAAATCATATTCGTGTTCGTTTGTTAAGCATTCATTATTGTTTGTTAATGTTCACGAACATGCAATGTTCACGAACGTGTTTGTTAATGTCAGCGAACACGTTCACGAACATGTTCGTGTACGTTCATGAAAAGGTTTGTGAACATTTAATTACCAAACACTTGCACATGTTCATGAACACAATTCGTTCGTGAACAAGACATAATCTAAGTTCACGAACAATAACTAAACAAACAACACAAATATATATGTTTGTGAACATGTTCGTGAACATTATTAAATGAACACTTAACCAGTCTGTTCGCGAACATTACTAAATGAACACTTAACGAGCTTGTTCGCGAACATTACTAAACGAACACACACGAGCTTGTTCACGATCTCTTAGCAAACGAGCTTATCACTGTTTAGACTCTGATCGTTTATTAACCGAGCTCTAAATTTTGTTTGTTAATGTTCGTTTACCTTAATAATCGAACACTTACCGAACACGAACACGAGTAGTTTGTCGAAAGCTCTATTCGCTAATCCCCCTAATCTAGTGGTTGTCTAATAGTAACATGCTAAAAGTAAGGTTGCAAAAATCGCTAGGCGTTTCTCGGGCACTCGAGGAGAGCCTAGCTCCTAGACGCCCTATTTAATAATTTAATATTTAGTACTAAAATATTAAATATTAACCTAAAAAACAAATAGAATTGTAAATTGTATAAACAATTAAAGAACCAAAACACAATTTCATATAGTCGCAACTCACAAAGTAATGAAGTATCAATATTAAAGTAGATGATTTTTTTAATACATTTTTTGGGTTTGCTACAATTTGAAAGATTTAGGATTTTATTTTGCTCAAAGTGGTGTCACTTTGAGAGAAATAACACATTTAAAAAAAAAAGAGCAATAACTAATCGCCGGTCGCCGCCTAGCGCCTAATCGACGCTTAGGCATGATTTTTACAACAATGGTTAAAAACGATAAATACGCAACTTATTTTTTACAAGTTCAAGATCGGAGTCGAGATTTTGTTTTATTTTATTTTATTTTTAATTTATGGGTTTAATTGTCCTATTACTATTAGTTAAATCGACAGTTTATTTGACATTTTCTTTCTTATTAAATATAAAATGTAAGGTATTACATACTATATGATTACTTTGGTTTTTTTTTTTTTTTTTTTTTTTTTTTTTTTTTTTTTTGAAATAAAGGAAGAGATACATTAAGCAAAGAATGCACCAATACAATGAAGTGGTGTCAAAAATTAAACCCCCCAATAAAGCAGAGAATTAACGACCTTTACTAACACACGAGCTACATAATCAGTGATAACCATACGCATCATATCATCGAGGTTACAATTTAGATATCCCAAATTAAAGAGCATGAGACTTGAGACTTGAGACTTGAGAGGGATATTCATATTCCACAAGGCAAGCAGTGCGGACAATATATTTCCCTTTTGAATCCCAGCTGCGCCAATACCAACAGTCATGTCTAAACTCTAAAGCCCGGCTAGGGAGGGATTTTAATAGTATAATGAGAGAAGCATGAAGCATCATACCCCTGGTGGGACTAAAACTAATGTCTTGAACAATAATATCCTCATCCCGGCCATACCCTTTCATCTACTTTAAGAAATGAGAGTCAGTGGTGTCAATACTGGCTAGCTTGTTCACCGATCATTATTGCATGGACCATTATCCACACAGCTATGTGGACCAAAAATAAAAAGTACATTATTTTTGTACTGAAGGTACATTATTTTTATACTGTAGGTACATTATTTTAGGGTACATTATTTTTGTATTGAAGGTACATTATTTGATATATACTGTCAAATAATGTACCTACAATACAAAAATAATGTACCTTCAGTATAAAAATAATGTACTTTTTATTTTTGGTCCACACAGCTGTGTTGACCATGGTCCATGCAATAATTTGCCCTTGTTCACTGTGAATTGAAATTTTTACAGGCCGATTTGTGAAGCTCGTGGGCTAGAATTCCTCAACCCTAGCCCGCCTCATGCAGGCTTGTGGGCCTTGCGGGCCAACTTCAAAAAGTAAAAATAAAAAATAAAAACTTTTATTTTTATTTCTTTAATGATATATATATATTGGAAGCCCGCGGGTTAGGTTGGCATGCGGCCCGCACGCTAATACACGCAACCCATTAACCTGCACATGCAAAAAAATTTAGGCTCTAACTCACCCTACCGCAGTTAGGAAGCTGGTTTGACCAATTTTGATTGACTGACTTGGTAAAAGACCTTACTGGCATAGCTTATTTGTGTTCATATTTTGATTGATTCCCCTGGAGTTTTACCATATTTGAGACTTTGCATAGCAAAGTGTTCATCTTCAACTTTCTCGTTTTATTCTCTTCTCCCGCGCCTTTTTCGTTGCCTTTGATTTGTTGCAGAAGTGGGCAGGGTCCGCAGGGATTTGATATATCTGATGGCAATCATTATTGCATGGACCATGGTCCACACAGCTGTGTGGACCATAAATATAAGGTACATTATTTTTGTACTGAATGTACATTATTTTAGAGTACATTATTTTTGTACTGAAAGTACATTATTTTAGAGCACTATAAAATAATGTACCTTCAGTACAAAAATAATGTACCTCCAGTATAAAAATAATGTACCTTATATTTGTGGTCCACACAGCTATGTGGACCATGGTCCACACAATAATTTGCTATCTGATGGACTGTGGGCTGGTGGGTTAGACACGGGACATGGACTAGTGGGCTTAGCATCACAATAATAATAATAATAATAATAATAATAATAATAATAATAATAATAATGGTCAAAAAGGCTCCTGAACTACACACTAAATTATAATTGGGCCATCAAACTCAAAAAATTGTAATTGGGTCATTCAACAATGCAAATATCAAATATGTTAAAACTTATTTTAGTGTTCAAGTTTGCATAGCAAAGTTGATGATAATTACGAAAATGCCACCATATTTTTTTAAAAAAATAGATTTGAATCATCCGATTTTTTCAATTGTAAGGCTAAATTTGTTCTTATTTCTCTCTTAAGAACTTGTTCTCATTTGTAATAACACTAGTTTAAATACTTAGTCTAAATAGAATAGTTTAAATAAATACTACTTTTGTTTTGAATTTCTCCAAGTTTTCTTAATACTCTTTTGGGTAATATTGTCATTATCTTCATCTTCAATACCATCATCTTCTTTTTTATTAGTAGTGTGTCATGCGCAATTGGATTATTTGTGGTAGCATAAAAGGCAACGTCATACAATGAGATTATGGTATAAGGAACCACGGATTTGCCTTGACTGTGATCTTAGTTGTACTATAAATTCTTGGTCTTGCAAGCACCTGTTGATATTTGACAGTGATAGTTTTTTCCCCTACATGCATGTTGCATGTGTTGTGAAATGCATGCCGTAGATTCTCATGTGAAGGTATTGAATAAAATATTAACATTTATTATATTTGTAGAAAGTTCATGATGAGTAGTACCTCTTTTCTAGCTCCATAACTTGTTTACTTGTTAGTAATAACAATGACTCTGTAGGTAGTTCGAATACTGAGTGTTTTTTTGTTGTCAAGGTTGATGCTGATTTTTCATTTAATCTAAACAGGTGGTTACTTTTTAAACTTAGAGGACTGTTGGAGGTCATTTTAAACTCGGATTATTTTAAGAATTAGGACCACGGGTTATTATTTTTTAAAACTTGGAGAACCATTGGAGGTCATTTTAAACTCGAGGGACCACAACTAGTAAAACTCTAATATTTGGAGGACCATTGGATGTATTAACTGTATATATATATATATATATATATATATATATATATATATATATATATGTGTTTGTGTGTGTGTGTGTGTGTGTGTGTGTGTAACAAAAAATTAACAAAGCCGACTCGATCATGTAAACTCGGACAAATTCAGCTGCCAATTCGACCACTTAGGGAGCAATTCGCCTCGGCCTAGAGGTGCCTACGCCTAGAGCTGTCAAAGCGGGCCGGCCAGCCCCATTAGGCCCGCCCCACCGCGGGCCTAAATTTTGGCGGGCTTTTGCGGGCCGACCCGCTAGGCCCGCGGGCTAGGATTACTATAACCCTAGCCCGCCCCACGCGGGTTGGCGGGCCCCGCGAGCCGGCTCGCGGGCTTTTAAAAATATAAATAAAAAAATAAAATTAAATATATATTATAATATTATTTATATATATATATATATATATATATATATATATATATATATATATATATATATAAACTTAGTGTTTTGTACGTGTGTTGTGTACGCACAGAACACTAAGTTTGTAACCCAATGGGGTAGCTCAAGTGGCAAGTGAGCTCTCTTTGTGGGGAGGAATTTCGGGAGAACCTGGGTTCAATTCCCAAAAGTAACGATTCCCCCTAGGCCAGCTCCTGTGCCTCTTGGAGCGAACATGGGTGGAACTCGGACCATTAGGCGGACGGAGAGAAGTAAATTTACCAAAAAAAAAAAGAACACTAAGTTTGTATATTATATTTTATATATATTATATTTTTTTAAAAAATAAGGGCTTGGCCCGCGACCCGCGTGGGTTGCGGGTCAATTCTAGCCCGCCCCGTTAGGCTCGCATTTTTGCGGGCCTATTTTTTCATAACTCTAACCCGTCCCACGGTGGGGCGGGTGCGGGCCGGCCCGCAGGCTTTTACCCATTTTGACAGTACCACCTACGCCTAGGCCCATTTTTACAATAGTGGTGTGTATATATATATATACATATATAGCTATGGGACCTCGGGATCCATTTTATTGAAAAAGTATTGGCCCAAGTAGGGTGTCCATCTTTATTAATGAGGTGTTGACCCAATAAGAATAATGAAAATCTATACTATTGGCTAAGAGAAAAGGAAGCATGAAGCAAAATAAGCTAAGGATGTACTACCATGGAGTATCAAATCAGCAACCTACATAAAGCAACACATGCCCTCAATCCAACAAGCCACTACTTATCTTGTGGACTAGAAGGCAAAAAGCTCCACTTATGCATGGGAAGCGCACTGGAAGCAAAGAATTTGGGGGACACATGTATGGCCTAGAATGAAGACTAGTCGATATCGTACACTTGTCAAACATCCAGGAGGTCTTCAACAATATATAAGGCACCATTGCCCCCCTTTAAAAGACATCCCTTGGTTCACTAGATCTTCCTAGTCCAGTAGTTCGTGATCGTAACTTCCAACAACAATACCAGAGTTCAATTCCCACAACTATATTAGTATTTCTAGTCCACTATTTGGGCTTTAGCTTGTATTATTTATTTATTATTTGGATCACCGTTTTGGGTCAGTATTTTGGGATTTATGCATACCATTTTGGACCTAACGCTTAGAGCAATAATATTATTATTTTCATTCCTACCCCTGTTCTGTACTTCTATATCCGGTTTTGTTGAATTTTTTAGCATAAAAATGACATTTAAATGGCTATTTTATGGTACGAATATATGTGGTGTCCACTTTCGATTTAAGTCGGGTTAAAGTGAAATCACACTCTTCATAGTAAGACAAAGAAATAGATATATTGTATGAAATAGATTTGAGTCGGGTTAAAGTGAAATCACACTCTTCATAATAATGAGTTATAGATGAATGAAAAATTGATTTTCAAAATAGACTTATTTGAAAGATGTAAAAAGTTACGAAAAGTTGAAATACTTTTTTTTTTTAGCACTTACGAGTTATTAAGAGTGCTAATTATAATTAGCCTTGTGAAGTACTAATTTGCAGCACTTTTTGAATAGTGTTTTGGCAGCACTTAATGAAAAGTTTACAAAACTTAGAAGTTTAATTACTTTTCGGTGAATTTCGAAAGGTAAATTAATTTTTTTGGACCTATGAACTTCTCGGTCACTTAGGTGTTTTGAAATAGAGAAAATATCATTTTTTAGTCTATCGACGATAATACATGTATCAATTTTGGTTATTGACTATTAAAATTTTTATATTGGGTGCATGACTATTCAATTTGTATCACATTTAGTCCTTGACTATTAACATTTTCAAATTATGTGCATGACTATTGAATTTATATCACATTTGATCATGCTGTTAAATTTTATGACCTAATTTTTGGGCAAGTCACCGGTGACCGGCTAGTTGATTTAATTTTTATTTTAAAAATTTTTTAATTTAAAAACTTTAAAAACAAAATTTAAATAAAAAAACGTCGGTCACCCCATCCACCGACAAAGGAGGAAGAGTGGGGGAAGAGAACGCCGGCCACCCCCCTCCTGAGGGTGGGGTGACCGGCATCTTTTATTATTTTTTTATTTTAAGTTTTTTAATTTAAAAATTATTAAAATAATGTTTAAAACAAAAATTAAATCAACTAGCCGGTCATCGGTAACTTGGCCAGAAATTTGACCAACAAATTTAACGGTAGGACTAAATGTGATACAAATTGAATAGTCATGCATCTAATTTGAAAATGAAGTTAATTACCGATTTGGTCCCTAGACTATTGGGATTTTACCACTTTGGTCCTCGATAAATTTTCTTGCCCAATTAAGTCCTCAACTTTGAAAAAATTAATCAATTTGGTCTTCCGTTTATTTTACTGTTTGATATTCGTTAAATCGGGACTAAATTTTTAATTTCATTATAGTCAAGGTACCATTTCAGTCAAAAATTAATTACCGAAATGGTCCCTTGACTATAGTAAAATTACCAATTTGGTCCTGATTTAACGGTTGTTTAACACCAAAATAAACGGAGGACCAAATTGGTTAATTTTTTTCAAATTCGAGGACTTAATTGTGCAAGAAAAATTGTCGAGGATCAAAGTGGTGAAATCCCAATTAATAGTCGAGGGACCAAATCGGTAATTAACTCTTTGAAAATGTTAAAGTCAAAGGACAAAATGTGATACAAATTGAATAGTCATGCCTCTAATTTAAAAATTTGAATAGTCAAGGACCAAAATTGATACATGTATTATAGTTGAAGGATTCAAAATGATATTTTCTCTTTGAAATATGTTATTAATGGTCGGTATAAATTAATTGTATTTAATTTTGTAATCGCAAATATTATTTCGATAATAAACATGACCGTTTCAAACGTTATAATCTGATTATTAAATTGGATTTATGTGCCATGCATTGATTAATGCTAGTAAATTCTAATATCCTATATAAACACCTAGGGGCTGGGCATATTTTTGTGTTGTTAGGTTATGAACTATTAAAACTTAGTTGATTTTTCTCCTCCTCTCTTCCACAGAATCTTTTCTTCTTGAAAAATTCTGCCCACACTTTCAATGAAATATCGAAGTTCTTAATCTTTGTTCTAGTTTGTCGGACTTTATGTTTGAGTGCTCAAACACTAAAGTCGTAATCTATTTCATCCTGTGAAATGAGTACCATTGGGAGGTAGCAAATTGATTTTAAGGAGAGTGTGTGATATACACGACTTAAATTTCTTCTCGTCCTCGTTCTTTTGTTTTCTTGGTGGGTTTATTTTATAAAATTGAAAACTCTTTTTTTCCTTTTTATTTATTTTTTTTAATTTTTTTTTAGTGGACAGTCAATTAATTAAGCGTACACTGTGTGAGAATGAATTTGACTACTACAAGTATATAAAAGGTGGTTCAAATTAAATTATTATACATGACCCTCTTTAATTTTTAAGAACCGGCCTGCTCGGAAGAAGTCTTTTCTTTCGAAGAAGAATTAAGAGAAAATGCTAAAGAAAGCTAAGAAGGAAGAGGAGAATTGAAGATGAACTAACAGAGTGATGATGAAGCTTAAGGATTATGATTCGTTTCTGGTGTTATACGTGTTGTGTATATCTTTCCTTTTGCAGCATAATATCCATACAAACCCAAACGACAAGTCATCATTATTCAACTCGATTTGCTTGTGAACAACACATCTGCTTCTGATGTTTATATGGTTGGGAAGGTATATATTTAAGTATTTTCATCCGTATCTGCCATCATATATGTCTAAATGCATACGAAAATAAAAAGCTACTAGACCCGAACCGAACCTGAGATAAGATAATTGGACATGCTATATTATACTCGACTTGAACATGAGAGTAAAACAATAAAGACAGTCAGATGTTACGGTCGCCTAGACACTAATGTACAGCCAACATACTCATTACACACAGCATTGCCTCATTAAGGAGCATAGTTGTGACTTATGAAGACCAGGAGCTCGAATCATTAATTATTAAGGGACATTGTACTTATTATCGTAGTTGTTGTCCTTATTAGCTATTGGCTATATAAATTAGTGGCCCATACAAAAAGCGGGGGACACATTTAATCTTGTACTTAGAACAATTAAGTAATACAATATGTCGTTATTTACTTACACACAAATATTTTTCAGTAAAATTTTTACTGTCAGGTCAAAAATATAAGCTCTGTCTAATGGTTTTATTGGTATCATTTTTTTTAAAGAAAAATTATTATGTAAGTACGGATAATTTTGAGTAATATAAGTACGAATATAAAATAAAAATGCAATATAATAAAAACCTTTTGTCAGAATATAATATAATGCATACAAATTCAACAAAGAAAAATATACAATTTAAAATTTTACTTAAAAGTGACATCGTTCATGTATATTTAGATACAAAATTATTCACCAAAATTTTTGTTGTCAATTTCTTCTAATTTTTTTTCAATTATAATTAAAATCAATATGTGGATTCTAAAAACATATTTTTCAAGTATAAAAATAGAGAAAATTATATTTTTGGTCTTTCAGTTATGCATGTAGTATAAACTTAGTCCTTAAGTTATATGCGTGACCATCTTTAACCTCTAAGCTATGCACGAAGTAGCATTTTAGTCCCTCGTTTGACTATTTCTACCACCAATTTGTCATTTAATAAAGTGGCTGATTTGGTCCTTCAATGACTAAAATCGCCATTTCATGCATAACTTAGGTCTTAAAAATGACCAGGTATATAACTCAAGGATTAAGTCTATATCATGGTATAACTGAAGGGCAAAAAAAATGCAATTTTCTCTTTAAAATAATAGATATATACTTTTTTTAAAAAAAATTGGGGTCATCTAAAGTCACCTTGCCCAGGCCTGGCCCTGTAGAGACTCTCGCGAGAGATAGAGGAATAGATCAGAGTCACTTATCTAGTTATCTACATGAAGAAAAATTAGTTTTTCATGACTGAAAAAAGAAACAATAGTACGTGTTCAACGAATGGCCGTACCCTGCATAGCATAAGTAGGTATTATTTTTTGAACCTTCCCTTTGTAAATAATATATATTATTTTACTGATCGTTCAATAGATATGATGTCTTTGAATTGTACTGTTAATTGTGTAAACAACAATATATCTTGCATAAGAACCTTACAACCTTTGTTCAGTTTTCATGGATATGTGCCCATTTTGGCCATGAAACGCCTTAACTGCTTAGTTTTGTAGAAGTTTCTAAAGAAACGTACATGCTCATGTGAAAGTATTGAACAAAATATTAATATTTATTATATTTGTAGATGGTTAATCAGTAGTACATTTTGTTGTAGTTTCATAACTTGTTTACTTGATAGTAACAACAATAACTTTGCAGGTAGTCTGAATACTGATGCTGCAATATTTCCAGTTTCATCAACAGTTTCTACATCCATTTCGCACATGTTTATTTTGAAGTTCATATTTTTGGAATTAGTATGTATGAGTGTAGTACTTGATTTTGTGTGTGCATGTGTGTGTGTCGTGATTGCAGTAGGCGCTAGGCGCTAGTCGGGCGGTAGACTAGCGCCTAGCGCTTAAGCGGTCTAGGCGGCGACCTATAAAAACAAAAAAATAATGCATGTATATATATATATATATATATATATATATATATATATATATATATATATATATATATATATATATATATATATATATATATATATATATATATTACTTCTCTTATTTATATAAATAAATAAATTTAAATAAATATAAATATAATAAAAAATTAACAAGGTCGATTCGTCCGAGTTAACTTGGATAACTTTGCCGAGTTGGGTGAGTTAACTCTGCCGCCTACTCGGCCCTGTCGGCCAAGTTAGGCGCTAGGTGGACGCTTAGAGAGCAATTCGCCTCGGTCTAGGGGCGCCTAGCGCCTAGGCGGAGGATTTTTGCAACAGTACTATGTGTGTGTCTGTGTGTGTGTGTGTTTTTTTTTTTTTTTTTTTGTTGATTTGATACTAATCTTGGAGTAACCACTACTGCCTTTTTATCACAATGCATGCAATTAAATAGTTTGTCACTTTGAACATAAACATTTTTAAACAGTGGCTGCATCCTATATACCAATTATTTTAATGTCAAGATTGATGCCGATTTTTCCCTCAATCCAAGAAGGTTGATGAAAATGAAATGAATTGCAAATTTATATTAGTTCTAATATATTTAAAGAATGCACAATAAATATTTTACATACAAGATTAATGAATGCTGCAACGGTAGCTATTTTTGAAATTTCTTCATTTTCTGAATTTGAAAGATTGATTCTAGCAATGTTGTAGTCTCAGCATCTTTTCAATGCATCAAATGTGACACAATGTTCTATTGTCCTACATTAACATTTTTTTTTTATAATAATCTCTCGAGACTAATTCATTGAATCATAAGCGGAAAGCCGGAAACGTTTACAAGAAAGATTAATGGAATGGACAAACATTCCTTACAGTCAAACATAGAAACAAATTTCCTAACAATGTTATCGAAAACTTGAATCGCAGACTGTTTCACAAATTTGAAGCTGAACTCGACATGAGCACTCCAAACTTCTTTACTGTCAATAGTAATTTGGTCAAAAATAACGAAGGCATACTCTAGTTCAAAAGTCGTTGACACCACCCGAGTATCAATCTTCATTCTTTTGTGGTTCACATACGCCATGACCAATTATCGTTCTACGCTTATAACAAGAACTCGCCAAAAAAACGAGAGGGAATAAACTCACAAAAGAAGCGAGAGGGAATAAACTTGCTAAAGATGCAAGAAGCAACAAATTCAATAAATAAACGAAAGGTATAATAGCAACAAAACTTACTAATAAAAAAACAATACTGCTTTGAATCAAGAAAAACCACTTCCTACTTCACCTTTTGCAAAACCCAAAACCTTCTTTTCCTTATTCAATGGTGATGGAGAGGAGATAGTTCGGGATCGTATGGTGTGATGGACGACGATGCGGGAGGCGAGAATGGAGAGGAGAGACAGAGAGAAAAGAGCAAAAGAAGACGATAATCGTGAAGAGAAGAAGACGCCGCCTCCGCAAAGGATGCGGAGGCGGCGGCTGCCGAACCAAAGAGAAGAAGCAAAGAGTTTACATTAACATTTTTAATAATGAGTTTTAAATCAATTTATTGGGTTATTTGAATGTCTTCATTGTCAATAGATCCTCCCTAAGTAGTTAATATAATTGGCTTCAAACTATTTTAAAATTTTTTTTCATGTTATTAACATAATACTTGGTAACTAAATATATAACATTATTTTGTAGTATAACTTTGACATTTAATTACAAGATAGTGTAAAAAGAAAATAATGAACAATGTAGTGAATATAATTAATTAATAAATTTGACGGTAAGGAATCTTTGCATTGTAAAAAACATAGACAATATAACTAATGAAATTATATCTCTTTTTAAATTTTTTCGATAATGAATATTTTTTGAGTTTCCATGATTTACATCCTCCTAGATGCTTTGTCGGGTCGAAGCATGGGGGGCCCTTGGGGTTGGGGATTCAACATTTTGGGAGAAGAAATACATATGTATTATTTTTTGTTGTAATTACTAAGTTATTTAGTTTAATAAGAGTAATAAAGTGGGTACTTAAATTAATTTTGAATAATATATTGTAACATATTCGTAGTATATGCTCAACAATTATGCCAACTTTGATTGCGATGGGGTTTGGACCTAAGACATTTCTTATAGAAATTAATAGGTAAGTTAAAAGTTAAGGAGAAGATAATATTTAAGGGAAAATTTAACGGATAATCATATAATTAAGGATAAATTAGGAAATCTCAATGAAAAATATAAATCTAAACAATCTGGCTATCCATTTGATTTAATAATTTGACCGTCATTTTTTCTAACCATTATAGGCCTAACCTCTTTTGACTTATAGTAGATTACGATTGCACATATAAATAGAGATAGAGATAGCAATATATAAAATTAAGTTACATAATCTATATGGGCAACACCCAATTAAATTGACTAAACAAGTAATTTAATAATGGTAAGATCTCAAGTTTTACTCGTAAGAATCATGACTTATTATTCCATTTTAATATTGACATTCTTATTGGATAATGACTATGATATGGTGGCTAGTGAGTTCGTGTATATCTTTGCATGTTTACATACAGAGCATTTATTTTCTTAAAGGCTACACCATTCTAGACAACCGCCCCTAGATAACCTTTTTGTGCTTTTCTTATTATTATTATTATTATTATTATTGAGAAAGTATAATAATTTTTTAATGTAATACTAGATTGGGATTCATTTTAAAAGTGAACTGGAATAGTAGATAGTGATGAAATTACAAATTTAATGATATGAAAATAAGATCCGATTTTGAAAGTCAGAAAATATTGCTGCAATAAACGTCATGCCGAACAACCGCCCCTAGTAAAGAGACTGGTTTATTCCATGTGCTTCCTATCTGATCTGGTAATCCACCATTACCATCCATACGCATCTATTTCTTTTAGCTTTATTCGATCTCCCTTACTACGCCCCACTCCTCCCCCTTTATTCCTTCCTTAGACCTTAGCTTATAAACGTACGTGTATATAATATTCGCAAAATGTTATACTCTGGACTATGATTTATATTGCATTGTGAACTCAGTATAAAAATTTAGTTCCTTCAGTTAATCTATTTTGTACTTATAGTTATCAATTTCTATACAGATAAACAATTAACTTGATAATTGCTTACACATAATATGATAACTACATGTACAAAAATTATCAACTACATGTACAAAATGCGTCAATTACAAATACAGAATCTAAAGATATTTTTGGACCAGGGTTACAAGATAATCCTGCTCCAGGGTATAATTTGCCTAATAGTCGCATGCACATACTATATATATCAACCACTCCATTTGCATTCCTTATTAGAGCTTTATTTCGTTATTAACCACTCCACAAACCAAACACTTCAATCTCCTTTGCATATATTATTTTGCCACCTTAAGATAAGAATCTATTCCCGGCATTAAAGTCTATCCCGGATATCTCTCTCTCTCTCTCTCATCAATTCTATATTCCATCTATTGATCAACTTCTCCGATTTTTGTTTCCCTTGCCGCCATGAGCAATTGCAACCAAGGTTTAATTTCATCGTCTTTGTTTATTGATTCTTGAGGGGTGTTTTTGTTTTTGTTTTTGTTTTTGTTTTTGTTTTTGTTTTTGTTTTAGGAGAATTATTGGTTGTGTTGTTAGTTTGACAGTGGCGCGTATGTTATTTTGCAGCCACGTGTCCTTTGCCGAGGCCGGAGATGTCCCCGTCAATGATTCCGCCGTCGTTGCATCCACCGCCGCCACCTCCGGGTTATCCGGTGGGTGATGGCGGCCGAGTTAGTGGTGATGTTTCTACTCCGGGCCGTACTCAGTCAAGGGGTGATGGCTTTTGGAGGGGCTGGTGAGTTTCTCAAATTCTAAGCTTATATTATCATCAATTTACTAGATAATCTAAAAATTTCACTCAAACGTTAATATATATATCAGTAATAAAATAAAATTGATTTATCAAACATTATTTTATTATGGACAAAATACAATTGGAGTTAATACCAATCAGAGTACCTCGCTTAATTAGGTCCTTTGTAACGTTCAGGGGTAAACTTGTATTTTCTTCCTCTTCCATGACTCGAATCAACCTCCTTTCTTCAAGAACCCATAATTTTTGCCACTACAAAGATTAATTGTTTGTTTGTATTAGGGATTGTAGAGAGGAACGTAACAAAGGGTTTACGAAGTATTTTGACAATGTATTTGGGAATTTTGACTTATTTTTGCCCTTAAGTTAACTGATTCAATTCAAGTCTTGAAGAGACAAAAAGACAATTTTACCCTAAGCTTGACGGTCCACAAATGGGTATGATAGCAGTCTAACAGAGAACTTAATTAGATAATTAACGTATTAGAATTTTAGTGTTCATAGAACTTTATAGTGTAAATTTTAAACAGAGAATCTAATTAAGTAAATGTTCATAGGCGAGGGACCTAATTGGTATTGCTCAATAAAACTAAAAGTGTTATTTGGACATATATTTTATGTTTGAAAAATTATTTAATAGATCTGATTGATGCAGTTGTGCTGCCTTGTGCTGTTGCTGCCTCCTGGATGCTTGTGCTTGAGCAAAGAAACCTAATACTCTACCAGCAAAGTTGCTTGTATTCTCCTATATATATATATATATATATATATATATATATATTTTTTCTTGGTCCTATATATGTAAGTTGAACTGTGTTGCTTATAATATGGTTGGCAATACTGTCTTCTCCGATTGCTTTTTGCACATTACAACATATCAGAGATGAATAAGCTAAGGCTTCCTGATTTGATTTCTATTCTACCAATATTATTGTGTATTGTGTTATTAAAAGAAAATGTTGTTTTTTTTTTTTTTTTTTTCAAATTATTTGTTTGTATTAAACATTGTTTAATAAATCATACTAAGTGTGATACAGTTTCATATTCATTCATACAATTAGCTATGATTAAGTAAATTGAAAGTCACGTTGCGTCAAGATTATTTGTGTGAAATTACTCATTATTAAAATTGTACAAGATTCATGGTTTAACAAAGGGATGTTTGGTAAATAGCTGTTAGTTGAAGAGTTAGTGGGTTTCACTAGTTAATAGCATTAGCTCATTGTAGAAAAGTGTATGGTAAATTATATGTTAACTAATAGCTAATTACATGCAAAATAGCTTACTTAAAAATCTGATCGAAAAAAGCTGGTTTAGCAACTTTTTGAATTTTAGCATTTTGGAATAATAATCTGTTACAAAAAAAACTAATTAATCAGACACTCATATTGATCGTTTAACTATGTCAAATGACTAATAGTAGTCAAATAAGTCAAAATTGACTAATAAGCTAACTATATTACCAAACAGGGCCAAAATTTTGATATAATTTTTCTTAAAAAATAATACATGTATATGTATATAAGTCATCCTAACCAATCTGTGTTAGAATTATGCGCTTATTGTTGAGCATATAATATATAAACATAAATCTGCAATACAACTATAAGCTTAGTGTTTTATTTGAGATTGAACCCATGCTTCAATTTGGTATCTCACTTGATAAAAAGAAACTATAGTCAGTTTAGACTTTCAAGGCCCATTTGGTTAGCGAAAAATATTTAAAGGGAAATGGAAGTGAAATTCCATGAAAACGTAGTTAATTACTAGGAAGACGAATTTCATTGTTTGGTTGGTGAAAAAATTACTGGGAATATTGATTTCTTTGTTTGGTTGGATTTAGAATGGTAAGAAATAACGAGTATAAAGACATATATGCCCTTACAAATTAAGAAAAGTAATACTCCCTCTGTCTCATTTTATCTGTCCTATTTACTATTTATTAGTCAAACCAACTCTTTCTTCATTGCTTATTTTCTTTAGTAATTTTTTATTATTTTTAAATTTAATTTTCTGTGTTTAATAGTACTTTTAATGTAGTTTCTAAATATATAAATTTTATATATTAATGCTAATCTTAATATTATGAAAAATTGGATTAAAAATAACTCCAGTCAAGCCTCATTACACGAACTAGACAACCAAAATGGGACGAAGGTAGTAATAATTAAGAAATAATACAAAGGGTAAATTAGTCTAATCATTCCCATTTTTCTTCCCATCTTCTGGAAAACAAGATCATTGGTCCAACAAAAGATTTTGTTTTCCTAAAAAATGAGGAACTCATTTTCCATTGGAAAATAAATTCCAATGAACCAAACATAAGAAAAGAGCACTTCCCATAATTTTGAAGAAAACAACTTGGAAAAAATTTTCCTCCCAACGAAACATGCCCTTAGTTAAGATGAAGCACATGGCTATATTTCTTTATACTACGTAGTAACGTAGTCAGTGGCACGTTTCACTACTTCTATATAGGGATGGCAATGTGCCCCGTTCCCGTTCGAAACGGGGACGGGGACGAGGAAAAATTTCGGGGATCGGGGACGGGGACAGCCCTCCCCGCCCCGCCTCGTCCCCGAATAATTATTTTAATTAAGAAATATATATATATATATATATATATATATATATATATATATATATATATATATATATATATATATATATATATATATATATATATATGTATATGTATATGTATATGTATATGTATGTTAATTTTTTAAAATTAAAATCATAGTTTTTTAAATTAAAATTATACTAATTTAATATGTTGACTAAGAATTGAATTCCCCGTCCCCTCCTAATTCCCCGCGGGGACGGGGATGAGGACTACTTTCCATTCCCCGTCGGGGACGGGGACGGGGAGTATACTCCCCGCCCCGCCCCACCCCGTTGCCATCCCTACTTCTATATATACTAATTGCCAAATTAAGCATTTACTATTATGCCAAAAGCTATAGTGGGTAGTGAAGACATAATTATATTTATATTTACGTAGCAACCAACACCACATTTTGATTATATGATGTTGGACTTGACCCTCATGACTCTACCTAACAATCAAGATGTAGTAACACATTGTAATGTGACTTCTGATTCATTAAATGAAAATAAAAAGAGAGTAGAATTAATGTTTATGAAAGAATTTGATGAATATATTGAGTCCGGCCTAAGATTAAAGGCTTAGGCGGAAGGGGCTCAAAGAGTAGCTACTTGACCTTGGGTTGGTGCAGGGCACGATGGACCCCAAGGTCAACCTCTGGGCTGGTCCTGGGTGAAAGGGTCGGCCCTAGGCTCGGGCAGGGTAGTTGGGCGGAGACATAAACTTTGTTTGGAAATCTAGTAGCTAATAAGCATCTAATTGAAATTATCTTAATGCTGTAAGACATTTCACAAAATGACAATTTCTAAGTTTCAAGAGAGAAATCAATTATTGAGTTTGTGGTTCACCACTACCTGAAATGCGAATTGAAGTCCTTTGAGTTGCTCTGATCTAATTAAATAGGCTAAGTTCGTAATGAAAGCATAGCATTATTATTGTCTCTACCTATACCTCTAATAATACATACCTTTTGTAATTATGGAATTGAATATTCAAATTGTATTGTTTAAAGTGATCGTAAGTTATTCACAAAATTGAAGTTTATGAATAAAATTGGGATGCCGGACTTTCAATGATGAATGAATTAAATCAATCAGATTGCCATGATTGATTATTCTCCTGTTGGTCTTATCGTTAAGCAAAATTGCTAGTGACATTGCAGTTGTTATTCGCATGTCAATAGGTCAGCAATAGCTCATGTGCTTGCACGTGCGACTGATATTGTGGAGTATTTCGCACTTCTGAGAATTTAATTTGATCGGTGGTTTTTAGTTTTCAAAAAAAAAATGTGCTTCATCTCAACTAAAAGCATAAAACTGATAGTTAGACTGCACATATTATAGTTATGTTGATACCAAATTAAAGCATGTGCTCCATCTCAACTAAAAGCATAAGCTGACAATTGGACTGCACATATTATAGTTATGCTCACAGAATGTAGTGTAATTGTGGAAACTTCGATCTGAATAGTTTCTCCATCATCTAATTCATAGAAACTCGATCTCAAACAATTAATGTGCAGTGAGGAAAATATCAGTAGAGTATATTGTCTTCAAGAATTGCAAGAGTTGAATCTCAATTGTTTTTTTTTTTTTTTTGAAAACGAATCTCAATTGTTGTTATTACATACTAGTATTTTCGCCCGTGCGTTGCACGGCTCTACGCATATTTGTGCCTTAATTGACACCTAATTGATAGATGACATTTGAGCACAATATTAATAATTAATAATTAATAATATTAATAATATTGATATAATGTTTATGCATATTTGTGCTTAATTGACACCAAATTGATAGAAAATGAAAAGGAACGGAATATAATAATAATAAATAATAATAATATAATAATAATAATAAAATAATAATAATAATAATAATAATAATAATTGATATAACTCCTATGCATATTTGTGCCTTAATTGCACCTAATGATAGAAAATGAAAAAGAACGGAAATCACTAATTGACTATAAAAAAAAGATCCCTAATTGATTGAAATTGAAAAGGAAATGGGAATTACTAATGACTCTTTGTATGTAGGAAATAATAATTCAATATTCATAAGGAATGTTAATATCAATACGTGTAGATCAATTTATGCTTTGTTCTAATCAATTTCAAAGCATGCATTTTACCTAACTGTACTACAACATAAGACAACATAATAATATATTTATATATATATATATATATATTATAATATTATATATATATGATATATATATATATATATATATATATATATATATATATATATATATATACTATAATCTATAATCTATAATATTATTAAACAAAATCCTCATTTCGTTTATTCCCGCACAAACACTTCAACCCAAACAATTTAAACAAATAATAGAAAAGGAAAAATAAAAAATGACCGATAATTCAATGATTAATATTAATAACTTTAGCAGTAAAAATGAAAAAGGAAACAATATTAACTTACGAGAAAAAATAGAAAACAAAACGAAATTAACTAACCAGGAAACGAACTAATAATAATAAGTTACTAATAAAAAAGGAAAATCCTAACAAAATTTCATTTCGTACTTTCCCATCAATCCACTTCTGTCCAAACAATAGAAAATGAAAATTTATTGAGAAAACAATAGAAAAGTAAATTAAACAAAAAGGGTCCATAATTTACTGATTAATACTAATAATATTAGCAGTAAAAAGGAAAAATAGAAAATGAAACATAATTAACTTACCATGAAATGGATAATAATAATAATAATAATAATAATAATAATAATAATAATAATAATAATAATAATAATAATAATAATATATATATATAATATAATAATGAAGTGCTTAGCCAAGTTTCCCCAAAATTTAGGGGCACTTTTGTAAAACTAAACTCATAATTTTTTTTTCATAATTTATTTAGTAAAAACCATTGATTTTTTTGGCTAACTATATATATTTTCATAATATGATAAAAATAGTAAATAAAAATAAAAATAGCATCTAATAAAAATTAATCACATGATTATATATAAAATAATATTTGCATAATAATATGAATAATTTACAATTGAAATTTAAATTAGATGTATAAACAATTAATTATAAATTAATTTTCTCTTAAATAATTATTACTTTACTACGTGTTTATGTTTATTGGTTATAATATTATTTATAAACAAGAAAATTGCAAACTTTATTTGTAAAATTACAGTGATTTTAGTCTTCAATTGTAGACAAACAAGTCATATATTATTCAATTAATTAAGTAATACTTTTGCACTAATCTTATAATCAAATAAATGTGCACGCTCAATATTAGAATTTTTATAATTTCATCTTTATTTTATTATCTAAATATATAATAAAAAATTTTATCCGTGCCTTACACGGGTAATTGTTTAATTATTTGCTCTAATTCAAACAAGGAAAACATAATCGATCAAACCAATTTCATCAATTTCGCTATATAATATTCGATGATATAATTTATATAATTGTATATATCGATCCAAATATTATTAAAATATTATAATAAATCCATTCCGTGCAACGCACGGGCGAAAATACTAGTANTATTATTATTATTATTATTATTATTATTATTATTATTATATTTCCGTTCCTTTTCATTTTCTATCAATTTGGCCAATTAAGGCACAAATATGCATAAACATTATATCAATATTAGTAATATTATTATTAATATTATTAATTATTTATTAATTAGTATTTCGTTCCATAAATTTGTCATTCTATCACATTAGGTGCAATTAAGACAAATATGCAGGTAGTTATATCAATTATTTTATATTATTATTATTATTTATTATTATTATATATTATTATTATTTATTATTATTATTATCTTCTTTTTCATTTTCTATCAATTAGGTGCCAATTAAGCACAAATATGCATAAACAGTTATATCATATTATTATTATTATTATTATTATTATTATTTATTATTATTATTATTATATATTATTATATTATTCATTATGGTAAGTTAATTATTTATTTTATTTTTCCATAAATTTTTCAAAATGATTGAGATTACAAAAATGCTCCTGAATTTGTGCGGAAAAAGTTTTCATACACTTCTATTATTATTATTATTATTATTATTATTATTATTATTATTATTATTGTATATATATATATATATATATATATATATATATATATATATATATTATATTATTCTATCATAATAAATAAATTCTATCATAATAATAATTATATTACCATTACCATATACTAATAATGAATTATAACCAATTATAATTAATATTATTAATATTATTCTATATTCTATACTATTCTATTATTCTATCATAATAAAAATAAATTTTATTATAATAATTACCATAATTACAATTACCATTACCATATTACTAATAACGATTTATTACCATTACCAATTATAATTAATATTATTCTTATTTTATCATTCTATCATAATAATAATAAATTCTATCATAATAATTAGTATATTTACTAATAATGAATATATAATCAATTATAATTATATTATTCTAAATCATACTAATTACCATATTACTAAAATGCCCTATGTTTGGCGGGAAAATTTTGGAGGAGGATATTACTTTATAGATAGTATAGATATATAGTATAGATTGTTAAGTATTTACCTTGAATATTAATTACTGAATTAATTACCTAATTATATTTACATTGAATACATTCTTTATCAAAATAATTTAACTGGTGTGTCATATTTTGATTGATTAATAAAAGGTGGTGAGTCATGGATTTTATTTATTAATTTTCTTTATTCAATAAAATTCGAACACTTGATGAGAGTTATATCCACGAAGTACATATATCATTTTCCAGTAGACAATTGGCCCATTGTTCATTCTCCTTTTTTTTTTTTTTTTTTTTTTTTTTGTTTTTATATATAAAATTTTGACCAAGTGGGGACATTGCTTTCGGGTGAGAAGTGCAGATAAATAGCATCTGTCCATCTTGAGTGATCTAACTATTGGAAAATAAAGGGATTTTAAAAAAAAAAATACGTGACATTTTCGTAATTGTTACAAACTTTGTATATGCACTACGAAAAGGTGATGATAACTAATAATGCACTCAACTTAATTAAAATTTTAATAGATCTTGAGAGTACTATTTGTCATCACCGATACACTCACAAGATTTTCATAGTTGTTTCTCTTTATTTCCAGTCATTAAATCTTCTAAATTGATGGCCAGCATTCGTCACCACTTTTCGTCCGAGACAATATGATGTTCTCAATTGAACCAAATTACACACACACAATGGAGAATGAATATTAAAATTATTAGAAAGGGAATTTTAGAGAGTACAAAAAAAATATTGCCTCGTAGTAGGATCCCACAAAGCCTTCCTCGTTGCTCAACACCTCCACCGAGTCGCCAATCCGGTACCTCACCATGTTTACAGAACTCATGGTTGTTGATTTTCCGGGAGAAACCGATTTTAAGAGATAAGAGAGAAAAAATAAAGGTATAATCTGGCTTAGAATTTCACATGGAATACGAATTATGATTATAAGCAATTCATTATATAGAAAATAAGGAGAGAGAGATAGAGGAAAAAGGTAAGAAATTAAGAGGGGTGAGATTGGGGAGTTTAGGAATTTGGCTGATTAGTAGGAGAAAAAATTAATAATTAATAGATTAAGAAATAAATTAATAAATAAATTCATAAATAAAAATAATAGATTTTACCAAAATGCCACTAACTTTGGGCGGGAAACTTTAGAAGGAGGATAAAATGTTATTATATATAGATAGACTAGTGTTTTACCCGTGCGCGATGCACGAACAAAATTATATTATTATGTATTTAAATAGAAATTTTTAAAAATATAAGTATTTTAAAATGTACAATATAATAATATAGTTGTAATTTAGTTGTAATTTCATATATTTGGTTAAGTATCATTTTCATAGCATATAAAATTTAAATTTAAATTTTGTATAATTAATATAGTCTCTAATAAATCATGTACACATTTAGATAAATTTATAGAAAAAAATTTACATAATTAATTTCATTTATGCCTAAGTGTATTTCATATATATTATAATTCTAAGAATATGAATACTAACTAAGAAATTATATTTTAAAAAAAATGCAAATTTTAATTTTTGTATTAGTAAATTTAAATTCTAATTGGATGCATCTCCTTAATGATGTATAATATGTCGTATATGCAAATAATATTTATTAATATGTATATAGGCAAATTATATAATATATATCTAAATTTGAATAAAATGAAATTATTTCAATTTTAATTTTTTAATTGAAATTCAAAACAAAAAAATTAAAATATATATAATATTAAAATATTAAATTAAATATATTATTTCAATTATATTCAAAAATAAATTTGGTAAATTTGTAGAATTGTATATACCAAATTTAATATGTAGTAAATAAGGTGATTGGTGTTAATTAAGCTGATTAGCATGTAGTATTTTATTTTATATAATAGCTATAGTAATACAGAAAGTATGTAGATTTATATGGAATGATGTGTATTAGTTTAGACAATGAATAAAGCATATTATATTAGTATGTATTAAAATTAATTATATTAAAAATCAATGACCCATATTTAATTTTAATTATACTAATATATGTGTAATTATTATTTAATTACTATAATAATTATTAGTTAATTATATTAATATTGTGCTATTAATTCCTTAATTACCATAATAATTATTAGGATATTATTATTTTATTCGTACAGTCGAATCAACCGTGCCCTTATTACCACGCAGTACTGTAGACATTTATTTTATTGTAAAACGAAAGTTGGGCCATTATGTGCATATTTTTTTATTTTGTTGCTAAAACAATACGATATAGTTGGAAGATGTGAAATTGGTAAGGTTATATAATTCTGAAATGCATGAATTATATAGTGGTATTGAAATTGATTACATAAAAACTATATTACAAAAAGTATAAAAACAGGCTAATCAATGGAAAGAAAATGGTTTAATAATATTATGTGTATACTAATTTGTAGTATGAAACATTAAGAGTTTAATTACAATTAATTCATTATTATTCCTTAATTCTTTAATATATATATATATATATATATATATATTATATATATTATATATATATATATAATACAAAAGTAAAGCAACTTAATAAAATGTGAGAAAATGACTTAATTAGTAATATCTATATAGTAATTTATCTAATTATTGACTTAATTACCATATATAAACACCTTAATAAAAGGTAAAATTGTGTAGTAATATTTTATGTAATCAGGGGTCTAGGTTATTAGGGTAATTTTAATTAATTTATTTAATTTCTTATTCTGTTACTATAGTCCTCAAATATAATATGTATGTTTTTTTTATTATGTGGCATCAATAGTGAGATAAATCGGAAGATGTGGAATTGATAAGGCTATATAATTCTTTAAAATGCATGATTTATATAGTATTATTGAAATTGATTAGATAAAAAGTATATTAGGAAAAATATAAAAATCAAGCAAATAAAAGGTGAAAAATTGGTTTAATGAATAATATATTTATAGTAATTTTTGTAATTATTGAATTAATTACCATATATAATATCTGTATATTAATTTGTCTAATTATTAATTTAATTGACAAATAATTATTAGCCAATCATATCTATTCAATCAATTCCATAATTAGAAAAATAATAATTCCTTAATTACATTTAATTTATACAATTAATTTCTTAATTCCTTAATTAGAATAATAATAACAATAATAATGTAATTAAAATTAATTAATTAATTGTATGGATTTTTTTTAAAATTTATTTGCCATACAATTCGTTTATATTAAAATCTATTCAATTAATTCCTTAATTAGCAATAATTCATTAATTATATTTAAATCTATTCAATTAATTTCTTAATTTAGAAAATAGTAATATCTATATAGTAATATGTATCATTATTAATTTAATTAGAATAATAATTATAACTATTTGTGTACTAATATGAAATCTGAACCATAATTAGCTTTATTACAATTAATTTGTTCATTTCTTAATTATAATTTGTAATTAGATTAATTTCTTTATGTGTGTATGTGTGTGGGTAATATATGTATAGTAATATGTATAATTATTAACTTAATTAGAATAATAATTATAATTAATAGTGCACTTTGAAGTATGGATTATTATTTGCTTTATTGCAATTAATTCTTTAATTCAATAATTAGAGTAATTATTATTATTATAATTACAATTAATTAATAATTGTATGATTTTTTAAAAAATTTATTTGCCAGGACTCAATCATTTTAAAAATATACTCAATTAATTCTTTAATAAGCAAAATAATTATTCTTTAATTATATTTAAATCTATTCAATTAATTCGTTAAATTAGGAATAGTAATATAGTATAGTAATATGTTTAATTATAGCTTAATTAGATAATAAAATAATTGTTAAGTGTAGTAATCTTAAGTTTGACAATTATTAATAAATGAATTATACATTTTTGTTTTTTTTTAATCTCATTTTTCACTACCTTTTAATGGGAGAAATTTTTTAATTTCTCTACGCATATTTGTGCCTTAATTGACACCTAATTGATAGATGACAAATTTATGAGCACAATATTAATAATTAATAATTAATAATATTAATAATATGATATAATGTTTATGCATATTTGTGCTTTAATTGACACCAAATTGATAGAAAATGAAAAAGGAACGGAATAATAATAATAATAAATAATAATAATATAATAATAATAATAAAATAATAATAATAATAATAATAATAATAATTGATATAACTCCTATGCATATTTGTGCCTTAATTGACACCTAAGTGATAGAAAATGAAAAAGGAAACGGAAATCACTAATTGACTATAAATAAAAAAGATCCCTAATTGATTGAAATTGAAAAAGGAAATGGGAATTACTAATGACTCTTTGTATGTAGGAAATAATAATTCAATATTCATAAGGAATGTTAATATCAATACGTGTAGATCAATTTATGCTTTGTTCTAATCAATTTCAAAGCATGCATTTTACCTAACTGTACTACAACATAAGACAAAACATACTATAATATATATATATATATATATATATATATATATATATATATATATATATATATATGTATATATATATATATATATAATATATATATATATATATATATATATATATATCTATAATCTATAATCTATAATATTATTAAAAACAAAATCCTCATTTCGTTTATTCCCGCACAAACACTTCAACCCAAACAATTTAAACAAATAATAGAAAAGGAAAATAAAAAATGACCGATAATTCAATGATTAATATTAATAACTTTAGCAGTAAAAATGAAAAAGGAAACAATATTAACTTACGAGAAAAAATAGAAACAAAACGAAATTAACTAACCAGGAAACGAACTAATAATAATAATTTACTAATAAAAAAGGAAAATCCTAACAAAATTTCTATTTCGTACTTTCCCATCAATCCACTTCTGTCCAAACAATAGAAAATGAAAATTTATTGAGAAAACAATAGAAAAGTAAAATAAACAAAAAGGGTCCATAATTTACTGATTAATACTAATAATATTAGCAGTAAAAGGAAAAATAGAAAATGAAACATAATTAACTTACCATGAAATGGAATAATAATAATAATAATAATAATAATAATAATAATAATAATAATAATAATAATAATAATAATAATAATATATATATATATATATAATAATAGAAGTGCTTAGCCAAGTTTCCCCCAAAATTTAGGGGCACTTTTGTAAAACTAAACTCATAATTTTTTTTTCATAATTTATTTAGTAAAAACCATTGATTTTTTGGCTAACTATATATATTTTCATAATATGATAAAAATAGTAAATAAAAATAAAAATAGCATCTAATAAAAATTAATCACATGATTATATATAAAATAATATTTGCATAATAATATGAATAATTTACAATTGAAATTTAAATTAGATGTATAAACAATTAATTATAAATTAATTTTCTCTTAAATAATTATTACTTTACTACGTGTTTATGTTTATTGGTTATAATATTATTTATAAACAAGAAAATTGCAAACTTTATTTGTAAAATTACAGTGATTTTAGTCTTCAATTGTAGACAAACAAGTCATATATTATTCAATTAATTAAGTAATACTTTTGCACTAATCTTATAATCAAATAAATGTGCACGCTCAATATTAGAATTTTTATAATTTCATCTTTATTTTTATTATCTAAATATATAATAAAAATTTTATCCGCCTTACACGGGTAATTGTTTAATTATTTGCTCTAATTCAAGCAAGGAAAACATAATCGATCAAACCAATTTCATCAATTTCGCTATATAATATTCGATGATATAATTTATATAATTGTATATATCGATCCAAATATTATTAAAATATTATAATAAATCCATTCTCTACGCATATTTGTGCCTTAATTGACACCTAATTGATAGATGACAAATTTATGAGCACAATATTAATAATTAATAATTAATAATATTAATAATATGATATAATGTTTATGCATATTTGTGCTTTAATTGACACCAAATTGATAGAAAATGAAAAAGGAACGGAATAATAATAATAATAAATAATAATAATATAATAATAATAATAAAATAATAATAATAATAATAATAATAATAATTGATATAACTCCTATGCATATTTGTGCCTTAATTGACACCTAAGTGATAGAAAATGAAAAAGGAAACGGAAATCACTAATTGACTATAAATAAAAAGATCCCTAATTTGATTGAAATTGAAAAGGAAATGGGAATTACTAATGACTCTTTGTATGTAGGAAATAATAATTCAATATTCATAAGGAATGTTAAATATCAACTACGTGTAGATCAATTTATGCTTTGTTCTAATCAATTTCAAAGCATGCATTTTACCTAACTGTACTACAACATAAGACAAAAACATACTATAATATATATATATATATATATATATATATATATATATATATATATATATATATATGTATATATATATATATATATATATATATATATATATATATATATATATATATCTATAATCTATAATCTATAATATTATTAAAAACAAAATCCTCATTTCGTTTATTCCCGCACAAACACTTCAACCCAAACAATTTAAACAAATAATAGAAAAGGAAAATAAAAAATGACCGATAATTCAATGATTAATATTAATAACTTTAGCAGTAAAAATGAAAAAGGAAACAATATTAACTTACGAGAAAAAATAGAAACAAAACGAAATTAACTAACCAGGAAACGAACTAATAATAATAATTTACTAATAAAAAAGGAAAATCCTAACAAAATTTCTATTTCGTACTTTCCCATCAATCCACTTCTGTCCAAACAATAGAAAATGAAAATTTATTGAGAAAACAATAGAAAAGTAAAATAAACAAAAAGGGTCCATAATTTACTGATTAATACTAATAATATTAGCAGTAAAAGGAAAAATAGAAAATGAAACATAATTAACTTACCATGAAATGGAATAATAATAATAATAATAATAATAATAATAATAATAATAATAATAATAATAATAATAATAATAATAATATATATATATATATATAATAATAGAAGTGCTTAGCCAAGTTTCCCCCAAAATTTAGGGGCACTTTTGTAAAACTAAACTCATAATTTTTTTTTCATAATTTATTTAGTAAAAACCATTGATTTTTTGGCTAACTATATATATTTTCATAATATGATAAAAATAGTAAATAAAAATAAAAATAGCATCTAATAAAAATTAATCACATGATTATATATAAAATAATATTTGCATAATAATATGAATAATTTACAATTGAAATTTAAATTAGATGTATAAACAATTAATTATAAATTAATTTTCTCTTAAATAATTATTACTTTACTACGTGTTTATGTTTATTGGTTATAATATTATTTATAAACAAGAAAATTGCAAACTTTATTTGTAAAATTACAGTGATTTTAGTCTTCAATTGTAGACAAACAAGTCATATATTATTCAATTAATTAAGTAATACTTTTGCACTAATCTTATAATCAAATAAATGTGCACGCTCAATATTAGAATTTTTATAATTTCATCTTTATTTTTATTATCTAAATATATAATAAAAATTTTATCCGCCTTACACGGGTAATTGTTTAATTATTTGCTCTAATTCAAGCAAGGAAAACATAATCGATCAAACCAATTTCATCAATTTCGCTATATAATATTCGATGATATAATTTATATAATTGTATATATCGATCCAAATATTATTAAAATATTATAATAAATCCATTTGTTTCCAAGTCTTTTATTGCTTCAACACCATCCATTCTATTCTCGTCGAATAGTTCCATCAGAAATCCAAGCTTGTTGTGGAGAGATAGGACCAAGTCTTTGTTGCAAGGGATGATTTCCTTTTGTTGTAGAATTGGACGAGGGAGAGGTTGCAAGAACTCAAGCTCAAGTGTCCTCATAAGAGAAAGTACAACCACACAAGCCATTTTTCTAAATCTCAATCTCTGTAACTCTGTATTGGTGTAGGTGTAATGTAAATGAGATAGTTTTTTGTCTGAGCTTGTTTGAGAGCGAGAAGGTTCGCAGAAGCAATTGAAGCAAAGATAATGAATGGAATATGATATGAACTAGAATTGGGTACTGCCACTAATCTGATAGAGTGCAATAATTCCAATTCATGCCGACAGTTTTTTTTAACCTTTAGCTTTCCAAGTCAAAAGATTCCTTTACTTTTCTCCAACTTGACTGGTGCAATAATTCAAGAGGGCAAATTATACCTTGCACCATGGTGCACATAGCATTGTACACCACGTACCTAAATGACGTCGTTTTGAGCATTGTAAACTAATCGTCTGTTTTTTTGGAAATCACGTTTTCCGTTTCGCCCGGTCTCTGTATTTATGTTAATATTCTGTGTATTCCAGTCAATCATTCTGTGTATTCTAGACAACCGTTCTGTGTATTCTATGCAACCGTTATGTGTATAAGTGTATTCATGTTATGTGTTTGTGCATTCAAATGTTTAGGAGGATGAGTTATGTGTATTTTGTGTCAATATTCTGTGTATTCTGAGCAAACATTCTGTGTATTATAGGCAAACGTTTTGTGTATTCTATATAATGATTATGTGTATTATAGAAAATGAATTCCCTGGAGTCATTCGCGTCCACTAACATCTATGTCAATATTCTATGTATTCTGGGCAAACACTTTGTGTATTCTAGGCAAACGTTCTGTGTATTATAGATAATGATTATGTGTATTATAGATAATGAATTCTCTGGAGTCATTCGCATCCGCGTCCACTAACACTAAAACGACGTCGTTTTACGTACGTAGTGCACATTGCTATGTGCATCGTGGTGCACATTGCTATGTGCACCGTGATGCAGGGTATAACGATTGATTCAAGAGTTGGAGGGCCACTGTTTTTTGTTTTTGTTTGTGTGTGTGTGTGTTTTTTTTTTTTCCACTGATGAAATAGAGAATTAGAGATGGATCAAAGATCCAATGGATTGTTGACTGGCATGGGTTAGAGTCTCATTTTGCATGAATGCCGATACTAGTGCAAATTAATTAGTTTTCTAGTGGAACTGTACCAGGCTGAGATTGCAAGAGCCCAAACTCTATTGTCCACACAACAATACGGGTGAATGACCGAAATAGGACTGCATGACATCCTATTGACAAAAATAGGAGCGCTAAGAAAGCTGGACAAAAAAGGGAAAAATTCGTTTGGGACATACAATTGAAGTCAGAAAAGCATGTCTTATTTGCGTTTTTTTTTTTGTTTTATTTTTTTTTTTCGGAATACAGAATCCAAAGACAAGTGTTTTATTTATAAAAAAAGAAGGTCGCCGGCTGTCGCCAGCGACCAATTTTTTTTTATATTTTTTTAATAAAATGCAAGTGGTACTTGTGTTTGACTATTTTATACAATTATACGTCAAATGCAATTCCCACTTAATTGTGTTTGGATTCTGTATTCCGAAAAGAAAAAGAAAAAAAAAAACATAACGCAAATGGGACATGCGCTTCTGACTTCAAACGCATGTCTCAAACGAGTTTTTTTCATTTTTATCCAACTTTCTTAGCGTTCCTATTTTTGTCAATAGGATGCCATGCAGTCCTATTTCACTCATTCACCCCACCAATACTTACTGCTACACAAGCCCTCTCCTCTCTTTGGTTCTGTAATTGTCACTTTTTTCTGTGTTTAATGTTTCTCTGAAGGTCACCCGAACCAATATGGTGCAACAATTCCAAGCCAAAGATCAGCATATATAGCTTCATGAACAAAGAGACTCTAAATTATATTTAATTGCATCCATTTTATATTATTTTATGTTACGTTATATTTAATCTTATATTCTTATTATTGTTATTTGGGTTTAAGGGTGAAAATAGGCTAGGCCGAGCCGAACTTTAGAAATTTAGGCCTAGGCCTGCTATGAAAATCTAGAGCCTGAGCCTAGGCTTGAGCCTGCATGTAGGCTTTTTTTTAGGCTCAAGCCTGAGCCTGCAGTTGGCTTGGCCTGGCCTGAAACCTTTTTAAAAGCCTATTTAACATATAGGCTTTTAAAAAGGTTTCAAAATAGATCATAAATAGGCTTTGAGCTTATTTAAGGCTCCAATTTTAAGCCCTTTAAAGTATACGTACCTTTAAAAAATTTAGAAATTTTTGCACGGACCATGGTTAAATCATAATTTAGAATGAGATTTTGGAGGTTGAGGCGTTGAGGGTTAGAGTTTGGTAATTATATATACTTGCGATTGTATTGTAAATATAAAAATATATATTAGGTATAAAATATAATACACACATATATATATATAGGCCAAGCCTGTAGGCCTGAAGGCCGAGCCTGGTATATATAGGCCTGGCCTGTTTAGTTTAATAGGCTTTTGAAATTGGTTCAAGCCTGGGCTTTTTACTAAACGAGCTAGGCCTAACTAGGCTTTAATTAGGCCGGGCCATAGGCCCCTTCAAGGGGCCTAGCCTATTCCCACCCCTATTTGGGTTGATGATTTTGAAATGCTAGTTGTTTTCATCTATACCAATCATTTTGTCAATGTCTATCTTTAATTATTATCTTAAACTACAAAATTATTAATATAATAATAGAGAAAATACCAGTTTTAGTCTCTCGACAATAATACATGTATCAGTTTTGATCCTTGACTATTAGATTTTTAAAGTAGGTGAATGATTATTCAATTTGTATCACATTTGGTCTTTGACTATTAACATTTTCAAAGTTGGTGCATGACTATTAACTTGTATCGCATTTGGTCCTGCGGTTAAATTTTTTGACGACCAGTTAATTTATTTCATTTTTATTTTAAAAAGTTTTAAATTTAAAAATTAAAAAGAACGTCGGGTTGGGGGTGGGGGGGGGGGGGAGACGCCGCTACCCCCTCCTCCTTCGTCTCCAGCAGAGACAAAGGAGTAGGGGACTGGCGTTCTCTCTCTCGCCCCCCCCCCCCCCTCCTTCCTTTGTCTCTGTCGGAGACGAAGGAGGATCGTGGGGGTGGCCGACATTTTTTTTAAATTATTTTTTAGTTGTTTAATTTAAAAATTATTTAATAATTTTTAAACTACAAATTAAATAAATTATCCGATCACCGGTAACTTGGCCGGAAATTTGGCCAAAAAAATTAACGACAAGACCAAATGTGATATAAATTAAATAATCATGGAGCTAATTTGAAAATGTTAATAGTCAAGGACTAAATTTGATACAAATTGAATAGTCATGCACCTAATTTGAAAATTTTAATAGTTAATGAACAACATTGATACATGTATTATAGTTGATGGACTAAAAATGATATTTTACAAATAGTTTGAATTAGTGGTACACAATTAAGTGAGTTAATTCCATTTTTGGTTCTACATTTATAGGTAGCAGCCCACTTTTAGTCCTTCTTCAGAACATATCCGTTTGGTCATTGTATTATTGTGCAATGACCATTTTTGGTTCTCCGTCGACAAAATAGTTGAAATGTCGTTAAATACAATAACCTTTTTGATCTTATTTATACAAGACAAACTATATTTTATTTTTAATTTTTTGAAAAAAAAAATCATAATTGAAGACCTAAATGCCCTTGTATTTTATGGAATTTAAGTGGTTTTGTTGATGGCGGACCAAAAATGACCATGTCATAATAATACTAGGACCAAATGTGGATGGTTTGAAAAAGAAAGATTAAAATTAGATTACCACCTATAAATCTAAGACAAAAAATGGAATTAACTCCAATTAAGTTGCCGAAACCACCTATATTGCAGAAGCCACCTAAAAGTAGATTAAAAGTAGATTACCACCTATAAATTAAGACCAAAAATGTAATTAACTCAATTAAGTTGCAGAAGCCACCTAAATCATTAAATACTACAGGTTGAAGATGCCTTCTTGCAACCAAATGTATAATTTTAAAGAGTAAATAACAATAGGTTTTGTTAATGGAATAGGTCATAAATGGAATAATGTTCCTATGGGCTATGAATAAATCTATTTGCATTGTTTGTCTTATCTTTTTTCCCCTAGGAATAACGTTCTTGGGAATGATCTATTTCCTTTATAGTAAAAGAGACGAGCCCGTAATTGACACTACAGTTCATCTCAAAAGAACTGCCTTACATTTGTTTTGATATTATCGAATGAAACCGTAGTTATATATCGAAATGTAACTGTAGTTGTGTTGAAATGACTAGTGTATATGAACTGATACTGAATAACAGTTTCACATTTGTTACTACCTATAAATCTAAGAACAAAAATGGAATTAACTCCAATTAAGTTGGGAAGCCACCTATATTGCAGAAGCCACTAAAAAGTAGATTAAAAGTATATTACCACCTATAAATCTAAGACCAAAATGGAATTAACTCCAATTAAGTTGCAGAAGCCACCTAAACCTTAAATACTACAGGTTGAAGATGCCTTCTTGCCAACCAAATGTATAATTTTAAAGAGTAAATGGAATAATCTTCAAAAAATAACAATAGGTTTTTGTTAATGGAATAGGTCATAAATGGAATAATGTTCCTATGTGCTATGAATAAATCTATTTGCATTGTTTATATTATCTTTTTTCCCCTAGGAATAACATTCTTGGGAATGATCTATTTCCTTTATAGCAAAATAGTCATTCCTCGAGGGTTGAAATATAATTAGCTATTCTCATATTTTCGAAATGTATTTATAATATTAAAAATACTCCTTTCACACAACTTCTCCATCAACGCGTCCCCTGCTCTATGCCTCTACGCGGCTTCAATATAATGTCTTGCCGCCCTCTCCAAATCTCCCCGGGGCTCTTCCTCTCCTTCCCGGAATCCACCGTCTACGCCATCCAAGACTCCGCCTTCTTCAATGTAAATCCCTCCCTCCATGGGCCATCAAGGTGATCTTCCTCTAACCCCCCCCCCCCTCCCCTTCCAAGTCCTATTTAGTCTATGAATTGTTCACTTGGTGATATTTTAGTCTCTCACGTCAAATATTTGTTAAAACATAACGTTAATTTGTAATAATTGATATTTCAAAGGAGCAATGATGTAAAATTATAACTATTTGATCAATTTTCTCTCATCAGTATCCCAACAGTCACATACAACATATTCCTTTTATCCGTCATTATTGAGGTAAATTTTGTTCTAAAAATTTTAAAATCCATCTTCCATGCAAGTTACAATCAAGTATATGTCTAACCTTAATTGATTAAAAGATGTTTGAAATTTCAAAATAGTATGTCTTTTGAAAGTTACGAAGGATTTCGATGTAGATGCAAGAATGTGGTACCAATTAGAATCTGTTAGAGTTATGCCAATTCCAGTAAACAATTTCAAGTATGTCTATAATATGGAGTAAGTGTTAATTTTTCTAGAATACTTTAGTTACCATTTCATTATTCAAGATTCATGATTTTGAGAAGTGATTAATAAAAAATTTCCGAAATTTTGTATTTGTTAAATGAAAGATCAGATTACTTTGAAGTGTTTAGATGGATAGATAGATACATATGGCCTACTTTAACTAAAACGGCACTCCAACAACTACAATATTTATTTATTTTTGAGAACCATATTGTGATTATATATGATGGGGCATGGGACCCCAGGGTCCACTCTATTGGATAAGTTTTGGCCCAAATGAGGATGGTGAAAGAGGTTAAAGAGGTTAGCACATACCTTGTTGGGCTAGAAGGGCACGGTGGCCCAAAAAGACAAGAAGGAAGGTGGTGGTTGCCATGGAAGGAGGGATGCAAGCCATGGAAGGCGGGATGCAACGCAAGGAAGGAGGGTGGCGACAGGCCTAGAGGAGGAGGGGAGTAAGCTAGGAGGCGGGAAGGTACAAAAGAGAGACAGAGGGGGAGGCGGGGCGCAAGCCCCGCCGCCGTCGCCACGGGAGACGCCGGTGGGTGCAGTCGCCTCCCGAGGCCAAGGCACCTAGGCGGGCCGGCGCCCTCTGGTGCCCTAACGGCGTGGTCAATCGCCTCTGGTGGTGGATGGTCATGCCGCCACAGGGAGCTAGCCACTGCCTCAGCGCCATGGGGGGCACCGGTGGGCGCCAAGGCGTCCTGGGTGGGTCGGTTGCGCCCCTGGTGCCCCTGTGGCGTGGCCGGTCACCTCGAGTGGCAGCTGGTCGCGCTGCCACCTGGGCCGACTAGTGTGTGTGGGTGTTGCAAGGCGCATGCCGCACCCCTCGGGTACAGCCGCCTGTCACGCCCACATGCGTGTCTGCTGCGCCGTGGAAGTCAAGTCACCAAGTAGTTGAGTACATGATTGTAACAGGTCATTTCGTTAATGCAAGTTGGAACCTTTAGAAGAGAGTTTTGAATGTTGTCAAAGTGCCTCCTCCTCGACGAGGAACAAATATAGCAAATGCTATTTTCAAGTGTTTGAGAGGATGAGGTATTGAGAATAAAATATTCTCAGTAACCGTTGACAGTGCATCTTACAATGACTCTTGTGTAAAAAGTTTGAAAGAAAATATGTCATTGAGCAGTAATATGGCATTTGGTGGACAATTATTTCATGTTAGATGTGCTCACATTCTGAATTTGTCGGTGCAAGATGGCCTTAACACTATTAAAGATGTCATTCTCAATGTTTGTGAAAGTGTCAAGTTTATAAATTCTTCAGATGCAAGGCTAAATTCATTTCGTGAAGTTGTTGAATTAAAAGGATTGAAAGAGGGGAAACTTGTTCTTGATTATCCAACAAGATGGAACTCTACATACTTGATGTTGTGTACTGCAATTAAATTTAAGCATGCCTTTTCAGATTACAATATAAAAGAGTCTCATTATAAGTATGCACCATCATTTGAGGATTGGGATAATATTGAGAAGATTTGTCAACTTTTGGAGGTTTTTAATGATGCCACACATGTTATATTAGGTAGTGATTACCCTACTTCTAACTTGTATATTGCTGAAATTCAAAGGGTGAAAAAGGTTATTGATAATGCAACTGAGTCTTTTGACATGTTCATGAGTGAGATTGCAATAACTATGAAAGCAAAATTTGATAAATATTGGGGGAATGTAATTTGCTAATGTCTATTGCATGTGTTTTAGATCCAAGGATGAAGTTAAACAATACTAATATAACTTTTCCCTTGTTGTATAAAACACAAAGTGATGTTGAAAAGAATGTGGAAAAGGTGAAAAGGGCATTATAATAGTTATATCTTAATTATGTGAACTTGTATAGTCAAGATGCTTCCTCTACTAATGGACATAGTGAATTCAATGTTGAAAGCACCATTGTGGTTGATGGTGTACAACAAATGGATAAAGAGATGTAAGATCGAGTTATTGACTTTGGTCCACCAAAGTCAATCAATTCCTCTTACGAAATCAGAGTTGGAGACTTATCTTGAGGAAAATCTTGTTATTCCTTCTTCTTCTTATTCTTCTTCTTCTTCTTCTTCTTCTTCTTCTTCTTCTTCTTTTTGTGCCTTAGGGTGATGGAAAGATAATAGTTTAAAGTTTAAAGTTTTATCAAAGTTGGATGTTGATATACTAGTTGTTCCTATTTCAAGTGTGGCATCTAAATCCACATTTAGTGCCGAGGGAAGGGAGATTGATGAATATCGTGCCAGCTTAAATGAACAATCTATTGAAACTCTTATTTGTGGTGGGGATTGGCTTCGTAACAAGTATAGGCTGAAGAAAAAAGAAAAGGTAAGAATCTTATTTTATATTACTACTTATTACTTTATAGTTATGAATTATGAGCACTTGAACTTGTAATGGACTTACTTATTTATTCTCTATTTTCGTTTCATTGTGTAGGAGGATTCTGGACAAGAGAAGATTATGCTCAAGTCGTGACTTGTTTCGTTTTATGTTTGAATATTATTGTTTACATTTGTGTTATTATGTTTGTATTGTGGATTTATGTTTTTGTTGTTGTTAAAATTGTGTTTGTGTAGTTGTGTTGGACTTTCGTATTATGGACTTGTGGTACGAAACTTGTATTGTTGAATTTTGTATTACGAACTTTTACTTTTTAAACTTGTGGTATTGGATATTGTATTATGAAATATGAACTTATGATTTTGTCATTCGTTATGAAATATGAACTTAGGTATTTTTTGTAAATTTTTTATAGGTATACTTTAAAAGGCTTAAAAATATAGGTCTTAAATAGGCTCAAAGCCTATTTAGGATTTATTTTGAAGCCTTTTTAAATGTCTATATGCTAAATGGCAAATTATACTGTGCATCACGGTGCACATAGCAATGTGCACCACATACCTAAACGACGTCGTTTTGAACATTGTAAACTAATCGTCCGTTTTTTTTTTGGAAACCAAGTTTCCCGTTTCGGCCGGTCTCTGTATTTATGTTAATATTCTGTGTATTCCAGACAATCATTCTGTGTATTCTAGGCAACCGTTCTGTGTATTATAGGCAACCGTTATGTGTATTCATGTTAGTAACACATGTTGTGATTTCATGTTAATAACACATGTTGTGATGTGTTTGTGCATTCGAATGTTTAGGAGGATGAGTTCTGTGTATTTTGTGTAAATATTATGTGTATTCATGTTATTAACACAAGTTGTGATGTGTTTGTGCATTTGAATGTTAGAAGGATGAATTCTGTGTATTATGGGCATCAATATTCTGTGTATTATGGGCAAACATTCTGTGTATTCTAGGCAAACCTTCTGTGTATTCTATATAATGATTATGTGTATTATAGATAATGAATTCCCTAGAGTCATTCGCGTTCACTAACATCTGTGTATTTTGTGTCAATATTCTGTGTATTCTGGGCAAATATTCTGTGTATTCTAGGCAAACGTTCTGTGTATTATAGATAATGATTATGCGTATTATACATAATGAATTCCCTGAGTCATTCGCGTCCGCGTCTACTAACACCGAAACGACGTCGTTTTATGTACGTGGTGCACATTGCTATGTGCACCGTGGTGCAGGGTATAACGATTGATGCTAAATAGACTTTTAAAAAGGTTTCAGGCCAGGCCAACTATAGGCTCAGGCTTGAGCCTAAAAAAAGCCTACATGCAGGCACAACAATCAACACAGGCCCATGCCTAATCTTCTAAAGCCTGACTCGGCCTAGCCTATTTCCACCCCTATGCTCTGGTATTACCATGTATGTCCTTGTTGTATGGTCGTGGGTGAAGAGACGCTTGCATGGTTGCATTCTTAGATGGATGGAAGATTGATTTCAGTTCATACTTAGTGGGGTGGTCGGTGGCCCCCTCTCTTATTAGGCTAACTTTATTGTAGAAAGGGAAACTCTTTCAAGGCGACATGCAATTTAAAAAATATATATTTTTTACTCTTTCCATCGCATTTTATGTGTCTGATTCGGTTAACGAGATTCGACTGAAGTTATTTTTAATCCAATTTTTTATAATAGTAAGTTTTTTTTTTTTGGAATACTATTGAATAATAGTAAGTTTAACATTAGTAAACAAAATTTATATATTTATAAACGACACTAAAAGTACTATTAAATACAAAAAAAAATAAAATAAGTAAAAAAAATATTAAAGAAAATAAACAAAGAAAATGAGTTGGTTTGACTAACGAATAGTAAATAGGACATATAAAATAAGACATGTGAAGTACTTGTTTTTTTATAGATGATGTGGGTTACAAGCTTGCAACCCCCTATTTCACTTACAAAATTAAAGGCTGCAATATGCGGCACGTTAGCAGTCTTTTGTACTTTTTAAATTCTTTTTGTTTTGAATAATAATTTTTTTTATGTGATGTAAAAGTGAAATCACTTTTTAAAAGTGAGAGAATGAGATAATATAATAGGAATAACACATGAATACAAGGTGAAATTAAACACCATCAAATGGCGCCGTCCGTGGGGAGAAGCTACAAAAGGCCGTGTTCCTGTTTTTGCACTGATCCGGGCGTGAAGGAGTTCATATCTCGAATTACATGTCCCACCTCTGCATCGTCAATGGCGTTCCCCTGTTCTTCATGTAAATTGGATACTTTATAGTGTCCAAAAGAGGAGTTGATGATCTCTATGTAGATTTAATCCATGCAACCGCACCAGTGAAAGCTGGCAGGTCTTGGTTGTGGATAATCTGAGCCCATAAGCTTGCTCAAATTCCCTGGAAGTGCACATGTACAATGGAATTCCCACAAAATGACACCCAAGTGGCTCATTTTTTTGTACATGTGCACTTCCAGGGAATTTGAGCAGGCTTATGGGCTCAAATCATCCACAACCAAGACTTGCCAGCTCTCACGGGTGCGGTTGCATGGATTAAATCTACATAGAGACCATCAACTCCTCTTTTGGACACTATAAAGTATCCAGTTTACATGAAGAACAGGGGAACGCCATTGACGATGCAGAGGTGGGACAGGTAATTCGAGATATGAACTCCTCCGCAAAAATGATAACGTTAAATACGAAGATACGAAGCTAAAATTAAAGGGGAAATACGGTCTCTTATTATAAAATTGGATCAAAGCCCCGATTCAATAAATAAAGCGGCTTAAAGGCTCGGAGGGTTGGCAGTGGGCCTTCCTACTGTCCGAGCACTCTCTAAGACTTAGTTTAGAATCCGGCCAAAAGTCCACATCTCTCCTCATTAATGCGGTATTTATAAGAGGGGAAAGTGCGAGCTCCGGCGTTGCGGCATGACAAGCACGTGGCAGACATGCATCCGCCAACCTTCTCGCCCAGGCGGGGGATAGCACGTGACGACCCCGACAGGACAACCATCTGTCAATCAAAGGTCACGGCCGACCTGATCGGCCGGAGCAAAGGTACCAGACTGAACGTGGGATGCCCGAGCGCGCAAGGTTGGATCTGGATGGTACCCGACCCGCCGACCATATGGTCAGTCCAGCGCAGCTGGAGTATATTTACTATCAATAACTTTTGGTACTGGGATACACTACCTTCAAACTCAAAATGAATGGCTTACGGGGTGTTTGGTTAGAAAGAAAGAATTGAAGAAGAAACAAATTGTAATTTGGTAGAAAAAGAATAAGGTGGGAATAAAGTAGAAATTCAAATTATATTGTTTGAAATGGAGGAATCGAGTTATTGACAATTGAAAGAGAAGAAGTAATATAAAGACTAAAATGTCTTTATGTAGTAGTAATAATAATAATAATAATAATAATAATAATAATAATAATAATAATAAAAAATAAATAAATAAATAAATAAAATAAAGGACAAATGCCAAGCGCCTTTTGCCATGTTGTGGCTTGAGGGAATGTCACATGATCGAACCCTCTTTAGATTACAATTGATAAAAAAAAAATATCTTGAAAAGATACTACACTGAAATAGAATCAATAATTTTAATTTTATTAAATTACAATTCTTTCCAATCAAACAATGTAGTTCTGCAATTTATAAAATTACATTAGCATTGAATTTCAGTTCATGCCAACCAAACACTCCATTAAAACTTAAAGGTATGCAGTGATCCAATTCCGAGACCCGCCCGACCCGACCAATTTTACACTCCCTATAATAACAACCCGTTATAATATACTGTACATACTTTGTGTATTACCTGACCTAGGGTTTCATTTTGAGGCTGGCAGAGGGAGAAAATGGTGAAGTTTCTGAAGCCAAACAAAGCCGTGATCCTCCTGCAAGGGCGATACGCCGGCAGAAAGGCGGTGATCGTGAGGTGCTTCGACGACGGCACCCGCGATCGTCCCTACGGCCACTGCCTCGTCGCCGGGATCGCCAAGTACCCGAAGAAGGTGATTCGCAAAGACTCCGCCAAGAAACAGGCGAAGAAATCCCGCGTCAGGACATTCGTGAAGGTCGTCAACTACAACCACATCATGCCCA
>CP025655.1:14986-106907 GCA_003576665.1 Ipomoea trifida
CTAGACCCTAGACCCGAGACCCGAAACCCTAGACCTAAGACCCGAGACCCAAAACCCTAGACCCGAGACCTGAAACCCTAAACCCTAAACCCGAGTCCCGAAACCCTAGACCCGAGACCCGAAACCCTAAACCCGAGACCCGAGACCCGAAACCCTAGACCCTAAACCCTAAACCCTAAACCCGAGACCCGAAACCCTAGACCTGCGACCCGAAACCCTAGAGCCGAAATTTCGGTGCGCATAATATTGCAAGTTCTAGCCCTATTCCCGTTCTCATTATTGCTAAAAAAGTTGTTGAGTCCGATGATTAGGGTTGAACATACTTTGTTTTCCGTTATACGTGACGTTGAGACAAGGTTTGAGACATTGGCTAATTGTTACCCAACTCCTTGTCTCAGACATATTGTTAAGCCTATAAGTAGGTTTCTCCATGTTGATGTTGCTACAGCTAAGTTTACGAGACCTAATGTGGCCAAAATTAAGTTTGGAATTGATCTCATGAAACCCATTAGGCAAAAAATCTTTATTCATTTGGGAAGTAATCAGCTAGGTAGGAAGGATTTTGGTTTTTGGCAATATGTTAAATATGAGAGAATTCATCATTATTGTTTGACTTGCTAAAAACAGGGACATTTATCTTCATCCTGTCAGGCCAATGGGGTTAGAGTTTATCCTTCCTTGGGCAATACTCAACCCTCACGAGGCCCTACGAGGACTAATGGTGTTTCTACAAGTATTTCTGGAGTTTTTGCAATTTCTGGAGTTTTTGCAAGTAATTCAAATAAACCACATATAGCTCAACCTCATGTAGGTACTCTGACGCCAACCCCAATTCCTACTCGTGCTACCCAATCCCAAGTAGGCAACCAATCTTCTCGAGATCAAGGTGGTGCTGGTAGGGATAGGGGTGGTTGGAAAAACACCAGTGGCTCAGGTGTCTGTTATGAGGGTCAAAATACCTTGCCAATTTCTATTTGTACAGGTCAACTCTACCCTATTCAAGAGGGCAGTGAGAAGGCAACTAGCCCAGTGCCTTCAATGCGGCCTCACAACAAGTATCTTTCTCCTTTACTCTTTTTGCTATGCCAGTGAATGTTGCACAAGTTGCATTGGGTCCATGGTACAGACAAATTATACCATGGACTAGGATCCACCTTACATTGTGAACTCTAATTCAAAATAATATTCAGATTATATATCTCTAGTTAACATATTATGTGCATTCACTTAACAAATTATATGTCTATAAATAAATTAAAGGTGCATAATGTATTAACTGCATGCACATAAATTATTTAACTGTAAGAGCACATAATATGTTACTTTACAAACACATAATCTAAATGTTCTTTTAGCCAAGATCTACAATGCAAGATGGACTCTTGGTCCAGGTCCACAGTATAACAATTGTAAACTGAAAAGCTTATGATTTCCAAAAATAATACACAAGATTTATTCAAACAACACTTCATGCTCTTGTAGATGTTTCTTCTTAATAGTAATATAGTATTATAGGCATCGAGCCACTAGGTTGAGCAGGAATAAAGATGCCGTTGGCTCATCCAGTGCCACATTGGATCTGACAATACACATGCTGTCTCCTGGCAGTTTCATATTTTCCTTGCTCACTGCCATAGTTTCCGTACCAAAGATATATTATTTACACAGGTGAGCAAGCCTGTAACTCAAACCATCAGCAAAAGCAACTTTTCTAGCAGTTTATAATTTATATATTTCTCTTGTTTGCTTGGTTCTACGAGTATGCACAAATTTAATTAGTAGACCATTTTAAACATTTGAACAGAACAAAATGTTTACAAATGGTAATTGTATAGTAGACAATTAACTTACCCTAGCAACCATTTCATATATATATATATATGTGTGTGTGTGTGTTATTTATCCTTCCTCATCCTCAGATTTAGGTTCATCATCAGAATTCTCCTGAATCTTCACCTCCAGTTCCATCACTTGTACTGGGACAGGATATGTGGGGGCACTCCCTACATTCCCAAATGATAAGATCAACAACAATAAACATATATGTATGCATGCATGTTTATAAACACATAAGAATGAGATTCTTGATCTATTGTGTGGATATTCACCCCCATTCGACTGGTGTAGGTTGGGTGTTTTTAGGTGAAATCAAGCTACTACGTGGGCTCTTCTATGGCTCTATGCCAACACTAGTAACCTTCAAAATGTAATAGTAGGAGTTGAAGAATTACTTATGATTAGAAGTATAAAAATACAGTAAGATCAAAATGTAACAGATTACACAAGTCTCTAAAGCTTGGTTTTGACAAACAAAACAGGGAAAAAAATACAGTAAGACCATAGTTTCTTATGATTAGAAGTATAAGATATGTCATTGTTCAAAATCACACTTTTCCTAATATGCAATTCAACTGACCAACATTAAAATTTTAAAATCCAAAAGTAAGATAAAACCAACCCACTTCCTCAATGCAAAAGAGTGAAGAGAATATTACCGTGTTGGACAGGGCCGATAAAGGGCGATGTCTAGTAACCTGGTGATTATTGGGTAGAGCCCGGTAAAGCCCCTAAGGGCCAAGTCAAGCACCCAGTCTTTCTTGAACAATATGATGGAGGTCTATAAGAAAATAAATTGAGTCGCTACAAGCTATAGCTTTTGGCGTGAGTGATAAGCTCTTGATGCTAACAAGTGTTATAAGAGCCAAATCATGGGTTCGATTCTTAGCAATAAAAAGGGGTCATGTCTAGTAGGAATTGATGGGCAGAGGCCGGTAAAGACACTAAGGGCCAAGTCCAACACCCGGTCTGTCTCGATGGTGGTCTATAAGTGAGTAAATAAGTTACCCGTTGCACCTAAACAATGTGATGTTGGTATATAAGTAAGGAAATAAGTTGCATCTTAGCTATAAGCTCTTTTGGATTTAGTAGTAAGCCTTGATTTCCCAATTTTCGATCCTAATAAAATAATACTCATTCAGTTTAATTTTTGCCAAGTCATGTATCCATCTATATATTACTGTACTTTGTTATTCGCCAATGAAAACTAGAAACAAGAATGTAATAAAAGAAAATGCAGAAATGACGAATATGCATAAGCTAAAATCAGTCCAATTTATACCTGGGAAGAAATAATTGGATGAAGGCCAACCGCGAGCGGAGGTGACGGCCATTAATTCATCATCCGAAAGCAAAGAAGGGCTAGTTTTGGCTGCAGAAATCTTGCCGATTACTTCAACGATGTTGTGGGGATGGTGGACAGTGAGATGACGAGGAGGGACCCAATAGGAGTACCCCGGTAGGAAAGGGAGCCAATCAGGTGCAGATCGTCGCACGATGACAGTGTGTATGACATCCTCGAGCCTATGGATTCCGCCGCTGATGAACTCCGAAGTGGTGGTAGAATCCGGGTCCAAGGGAGAGGAATGGGTCGAGGAGTCCAAGTCAATCTCGATGATGTGTGGATGAGAGGCGTCGTCTCCGCCGCCGCCGGAACTGTTGGATTTGGAGCGTCGGAAGTGGGTGAGTAGGCGCTGGGAGAGCGTGGATGGAACCCATTTCCGAGTTAGGGATTGGGAGAGAAGACGAGCCATAAGTACTAAGACGTAAGGACTAAGGATAGAGATTGGAGAATAGAATGAATATTGCACAAAAAAGAAACGAAGTAAAGACTTGTTGGGAAGGTGGTGCGGAAAGGTTGAGATGGAAAATTGAAACGTAAAGAATACCCAAAATAAATTCTCTCAACTTAATTGAGGCAGTCGTAATCCACAGAGATTATCTAAAAACATTGTGAATACAAGTTATGCCCTTTATTATTTATGTCTTCGTTAAGTTTTTTTATACGTTATGCTATAAAAGTTGTATTTTATCATATTTTGGACAAACATATCTCTATCGTTATAACTTCTGTTATCTTTTTCACTATTATTATTTTTTGGATACAAAGGAAGGGTGATACCCAATTACACTCAGTCGTTTATCGTCTGTCGCCAAATCGGAAGGCCAAATTGGTCCTCTTCCAACGTGTCTAACAAGATATCAGGAGGCTGGTTGTAAATAACCATTTTGTTCTCTTCGATAACTGCTTTGGCTAGGAGATCCGCAGCTCTATTCTTATCCCTTGCAATGTGGGAGACTTGCCAAGTTCCAATACTATTCAGTTCCCTTTTGCATGCAACCACAGCGTTGTCCGTTGCATTGTTGAACTTCCAATTCTGGTTAATAGCCTTCACGACAATAAGAGAGTTGGATTCGAAGCATGTTTGTCTGCTACCAATCAATTTTGCCAATTGGATACCCTTTAGTAAGGCCCACGCTTCCGCTGCGTCCGGGGTACATGTTCCTACAGAAAAAGTGAAGCCTTTGATCCAATTGCCTTTGTCGTCTCTAGCGCGCCCTCCACATGTTGCTTTCCTCTCTATTGGATTATAGCTCCCATCAACATTTATCTTGACCTAGTCCGAAGGTGGCTTGTTCCATTTAATCAGTCTCCAGTTGTGTTCCATGGCCAACCTGGCCGGGTTCTTGGCTCGATCAAATGCCTTGCATATTTCATCAACTTGCATTTCAATCCAATATATCTTGAAACCAATACTTTCTGTTTTATTCTGAAAGACCCTTTCGTTTCTCCACTTCCAGAGCCACCACGCCCAGGGTCGTATCTGAGCATGTCTAACATGTGCGACCGCACAGGGCTCCCAATTTTTGGGGGCCCCATATTTTAAAAATAAATAAATAAATTATATGTATATATAGTTTACAAAATTTTAGGCTAAATGTATGAAGATTGGACCAATTTGTGACTAAGATGGAATTGAGCTCAATTGACAATTGTTTTTAAAAACGCAATATATATATGTATAAACCCAATATTAGGACTCTATATATTTGAGTCATGACTCTATTCTAGACTTCCTGTGATTTTCATATTCTAGTCTCTGATTCTCTCATTATATATATCATGTAAGTTGTATCTTTGAACCATCTCATTCACTACAATTCATTCAGTTCTCATCCAGCATCAGTTATCTAGCTTAAATGTGACAGTTTTTCAATTCTTGAATTCACAATTCGGTAATTTCGTAGATCTGATTCTTCAATTCTTCTTGATCACACAAACTCTCAAGTCTCAAGTTCTTCAATTCTCTTAACATGTAATTAAAAATTACGTATTTTTCATAATTTTTGTTTATTGTTTTAAGAATTTGTTTCTTGATTAATTATTTACTCAGAGTTTCTAAATAAATTCTTTTTTTTCCTTAGGATTTTATAATTATGTCTTCTAGAAAATATACATTTGGGTCTGAGAAGCATAAAAAGAAATGATGATGAATTGAGCAACTAACTCAATCTCAAAAATGAGCTTTTGAAAAATTCATTACAAAACAAACTCAAATAAATGAGCAAAAAGATGATTCCAAGGAAAAATTGTTAGATGCTAATCTTCATATAGAAGATCAAGATGATTGTGATATTGGAAAAAATTTAAATGATAGTGTGCACAATGATGATAGGTATCATTGTGACAATAAAAATAATGTAAATAATGTTGATAGTTGTTTAGATGGTGTTTGTCCAAAAATAGGGCCCAATTTAAGATATGGCACAGGGCCCCAATTTTTATTGGAGCGGCCTTGACCACGCCGTAATTGCAAATGTAACGCTTTGCGTATGTTTGCGTGTACCGCAGTTATGTCATCTTACTCCATTATCAAACCAAGTTAGGAATGGTTGATCTCTGGGTTGCTGTGTCCCTGGGAGTATCTTGTTCCAGACTTCCTTGGCTTCAGTGCAACCCCGCAGTATGTGTTCCGTTGTTTCCAATTCCTCCTCACATGCCAAACAACTTGAACAATTTGTAAAGCCCTGTTTCTTCCTGTTTTCATTCGTCATAATTCGATCATGTCTGGCTAGCCAGAGAAAGACCTTTACTCTACTTTGTACTTTTAACTTCCATATGTTACTCCATGGTTGTTGTTTTGGTAGATTGTAGCTGCCACTTGCAATGTCATATGCAGATGAAACGGAGAATGTACTTGCAGATTCCCACCCCCACTCTAGTGCATCAGTTAGTGCATCGTCTTCACATAGAGAAATCGCAGTAATTTGTTTACATATGGCCCTTGGTAGCTTGTCGACTAATTCGTTCCATTTCCACCCTGAGCCATGCTCCCAGTAGTCTGCAACTGTTGCATACATTTCTGGAAGTGATAAAATTTAAGTAGTTACCTCCACCAGAGGGCGATGTCCAACCCAGATATCTAGCCAGAATCTCGTTTCTCTTCCATTTCTAATCAGCTTCCTTTGTCCCTTTTTCAAGATAGGAATCGTTTTGAGAATTCCTTTCCAAGCAATTGATGAGTGTGACTTGGGTAGCCATGTGTTAGGATCTGGATTATCATTTGTATACTTTGCTCTCATGATTTTTGCCCATGTACTTTCATCCTCATTTATCAATCTCCATCCAAGCTTTGCCAGAAAGGGTAAGTTCATGTGTTCCAGCTTTTTGATGCCAAGACCCCCATGTTCTTTGTCTCTAGTCACTACGTCCCAGGCCACCAGATTACATTTTCTGCTTTCGTTCGTTGCACCCCAAATGAAATCCCTTGTAATTCGTTCTATTCTTTTGATGACCCCTGCAGGGAGGGTTGTTGTTTGCATAGTATATGAAGGTATAGCTGACAACACCGATTGGGCTAGAACTCTGATCTTCTGCCTGCCAGTGAGAGAGTTTTCATTTTCCACCCAGCTAGTCTCTGTTTGAATCCTTGAAATTAGCCCTTCGAATGTCTCATTTTTTAGCCTGCTTTGTAGTGATGGAATACCCAAGTATCTTCCAGGATCCTCAGTTATCGGAATGCTCAGCATATGTGCGACTGCATTTTTAGTATCCTCTATTGTATTTCTGGAGAAGAAAACTGATGACTTATGGTAGTTTATGCGTTGGCCTGAAATTTTGCAGAATACCTCTAGTGTATGTTTAATGGTTTCTGCTTGTTGCTTCGTAGCTTCACACATTAGAATCATGTCATCTGCAAAGAGAAGATGAGATAGACATGGCCCTTCTTTGGTTATCATGATCCCGTTCTATTTTTTAGTTCGTTTGAGTTCTTCAATCAAATGGCTTAGTCATTCCACACATAGTACAAACAGCAGAGGAGATATGGGATCTCCTTGGCGTATTCCCCTGGTTGGTTTGAAGAAACCCGATGTTTTTCCATTGTAGGAGATGGCTAGCTTAGTGGTTCTTACACATGCCATCGTGATATTTATCCAAGCTTGGCTGAATCCAATAAGCTGTAGAGTAGATTCTATAAATGACCAAGACAGCCGGTCGTAAGCTTTTTCCATATCGATTTTGAGAAGCATCCACCCCTTCGTTCATTTTTTTTGCTTGCATTGCTCTGAGCACTTCCTGGTATGCTAATATAGTATCCGCTGTCTACCTCCCCGGGATAAAACTCGCTTGATGGTGCCAATGAGAGTATTCATTATGTTTCTCAATCTTGACGTTAGAGTGTTCGATATAAGTTTGTAGGTAATGTTGCAGAGACCAATTGGTCTCAATTGTTTGACAGATTCTAGATTCTGTACCTTGGGGATAAGCGAAATGATAGTGTCGTTATAGCCCTTTGGTATTACTCCTAATCTTAAGGCTTTCAAGGTTATCTCTGTTATGCTTCTTCCCACAGTTGACCATGCTTTTTCGTAGAATATTGCATGATATCCATCAGGGCCGGGTGCCATGTCAAATAAAGCTTGCCTCACTTCGTCGCTGGTGAAAGGATTATTGATCGTTTGCCATTCGAGGTCATTCAAATCTGGGAATCTTCCATTTATAGTCACCTGGGGGAGTTCTGCATTGTCTTCCGTGAAAAGGTTCTTGAAATATTTAACAATGTGATCCAGCGCCTCGTGGTCATCTGCTAATACCTTGCCATCATCATCTTTGAGACTCTTAAATCTCTGTGCACCCTTCTTGGCCTCTGTTGATGCATGATAATATCTTGTGTTTCGATCTCCGGATGTTATCCATTCTTCTCGGGATCTTTTCCACTATTATCACCAAGCACATGCATTCACCATACTTTCTTATATTCTTCAATAATAATAATATATACACATTATATATTGGAGTTATATGTTTGTTATTTCCTAAAATATAAATATAAAATTTATAATTTTTTTACATTATTATTATTATTATTATTTACAATAATTTAAATATCTAAAATCTAAATAAATTTAAAATTTAAATATAAAATATTAATATTGAACACAATATTAGTATTATAATAAATTTAAATAACAAATTAAAAATAGTGGAAAATAATATCCTATCCCATCTTACTCTACAATCAAGCAGAAAATTTTGCAAAATGCTTGACAATTAATTTATTATTTACATTTATTTTTTTATATTTTGTTATTTCATAGTGAAATTCATTATAGAGTATATGGAGATTGGTTAATAGTACAAAATGTTTGTATTGATTTTATGATTTTTGGATAGCTAAAAATTGGTTAATAGAGAGTCTGTGAGAAAAAAATTTAAAAATATATGGAGAGAATATATATATTATATTGATTAATATTGCTTTTGAATGTTGTAAATTGATTGTCTTTTTTTTTTTTTTTTTAATATGAGTCTATTTATACATATTTTGAACTAGAAGTTCTATAAGCAATAAAAATCCTAGTTTGCCACATAGTCATTGTAACATTAAGAAAGTTCTCTTAAGATATAATAATCAAAGAGATTGACATAAATCAAGGATATAATATTGATTAAGATAGTGCCCAATGTTTATATTTAAATAAATATCTGAAAGTATATCAATGTAAGATTATATAGGATAAGTTTATACATGGGTAATTGAATGTCGAATTTTTTTATATAAATATATAACTCAAAGTATATGAAAAAAAAATCCAAGATAATATAAAAAATTCATTATAATTATTACTAAAATAAATGTTTGCAACCTTGTAAAATTGATAGTCGAAATATTTGGTCTAAAAATGATAGTCTAAATAAATACTACTTTTAATTTGAATTTTTCTAAGTGTTCTTAATTCTCTTTTGAGTAATATTGTCATTGTCTTCATATTTACTATTTGTTCTCTTCCTTTTTGTTGGTAGTGTGTTATTTGCAATTCGATTATTGTTGGTAGCATAGATGACAACGTCATGCAATGAGATTATGATATAGGAGCTATGGACTTTCCTTTAGGTGTTCTGCTTGAGGTTCATTTGGTTCAACCATTATTGTTGATTGAGTTATTGTGGATAAAGAAATCCCTAGTTTAAGAAAAAAGATTAAATAAATTAATAAAAATTTGAAAATTTAAAATATTATGTATTCAAAGATATTAAAAGGTAGTTTCTCGCTTCAATTTGCTGGGTAATGGGTTATTTGAGTACTTTCATTGTCAACAAATCCCCCAAGTAATTAATATGATTGGTTTCAAACTATTCTTTTTTTATTTTTTATTTTTTTCATGATATTAAAGAAATACATATGTATCATTTTTTGGTGTAACTACTAATTTATTTAATTCAATAAGAGTAAAATAGCATGATTCTGCTTCAATTTGTTGGGTTATTTGAGTACTCTCTTTGTCAACCAATCCACAAGTAGTTAATATAATTAGCTTCAAATTATTTTAATTTTTTTTCATAGTATTAATAAAATACTTGGTAAATAAATATATAACATTATTTTTGTACTATAACTTTGATATTTAATTACAAAATATTGTAGAAATAAGATAATGAACAATGTAATGAATATCAATTGATAAATTTAAATGTAAAGAATCTTTGCATGAGAGAAAATAAAGACAATATAACTAATGAAATTATTTCTCTTATTTAATTTAATTTTTTGATAATGAATAATTTTTTCAAATAAAGGTATTGTAGACACAATATTCTAAATTAAAAAATACATATGTATCATTTTTTGTTGTAGCTACTAATTTATTTAATTTAATAAAAGTAAAATAGAGTGAGAAACTTAATTAAGTCAAATTTGATTGAGATGAGGTTCAAACCTAAGACATTTCTTATAGAAATTAATGGGTAAGTTAAAAGTTAACGGAATATTAACGCCGTTAACGGAGAAGATAATATTTAACGGAATTAGTATAGTAGATATAGTGGATATCTTAAAAAAAAAAAAAAAAAGAAGATATAGTAGATATCTTTAAAAAAAAAAGACTTATTATGTTTTTATATTTTATTATTTAGATATTATATTATTATTATAGAACCATGCACGTCAGCACGTGATAGCCTTCTTAGTAATATGACGTTCGGAGTTTATTTTTTACTTTTTTTTAATCCATCTGGCGCCCTCTTGCTCAGGCTGTTAGTTTGAGCGGGGACAACGTGTCAAAAATTTCCAAGTTTTGTTTGCCCCTGCCTCTTCTACCGTTAGTGAAGAGCACGCCTCGCCACTCTCTGCGTTCCCCTTCACTCTCTCGCTGTCCAATATCTCATATACGAACATTACTACTCCTACTTTCCGTTTTCATTGGCGGTTTCAAATTTCCGTTCTGCTCAATTCTGCAACCTATCGATGGTTGATCCCATCTCATTTCCGCCTCAATTTTATGTAAGCTCTTGCTTCAATTCTGCAACCTATCTCTTCGTTTTTTTATTTTCTTTTATTATTTTAAAATCTTGAATTGCATTTCTTTTTGTTTCAGTATGTGAAATCCAGATAGATAACATATATAAGTTGTCTGCATGTGTGTGTATATACATATATTTGGCTTCATCCCCGATAGAATTGGAATCTGGGCTCATCTGTAATGGGAAATGCAAAGAACATTGTAATATATAATTTATCTCCTAAATTCCCGATTGTGCTCTGGAATTGAAGCAAAACAGCGCTCTTTCTCAAAACTCGTATGGTTGTTGGGAGCTGTACTGGATTATTAGTAATCAATTTTTTTTTCTCTTTTTTTTTTTTGATTGTTGTTGCTTTATTTCCCACCTGTCTTTAATCTTTGAGTTTCTCTTTTTTTCTATTTATGATATCTTTTCAGCCCGTCTCGTTGATGAAGTAGCAGAAGCAATTAAGGACGCTAGAAATTACCATGGGAGTTTCAGTGAGAAATTTGGATGCAGCTTTCCAAGAGGCAGGACAGAAGGAGTATCCTTTTTAGATCATTTAGCAATGCAGAACATTGGCTTAAGAGGACTTGAGGAGTATTGAGAATTGAATGGAAAGAAGGGAACCACAAATTAACCAATGCTAAAAAACATCTAAACTAGTTTATTCCTCTAAACCTGTATGATTTTTTGAGCCGAAGTCAATAATATATATATATATATATATATATATATATATATATATATATATATATATATATATATATATATTAAGGATAGATAGGTTAGAATGCAAAACGATATAAACTAAAACTATCATCATTGAGAATTCATTTTAACTCAAATTATCATGGTTCTATATATTTGTTTCCAAATGCATTTGTATTTTCTTTGATTTAATTTATCACCAAGGAATGGACAAGGTTGTTATCCTTGAAAATTTATAGTGGGATTGAGATCTGGCATATTGAAAATTTTCATCCTGTGCCTATTCCTGAGTCGTCTTATGGAAAATTTTATACAGGAGACTCTTACATTATTTTAAAGGTATGAAACTGATCTCTGATTATGTGTTTTTTTTCTTCATATGAGAAGATTTCTTTTCACTGCCTTCTTAATATCTGCATTTTCTTATGTTTGCTGTGGTCAATTAAGATCAGTAAGATCCCTAATTCTCCTATTATGTAGACCACTGCCTTGAAAAGTGGCGCCTTACGACATGATATTCATTATTGGCTTGGGAAAGATACTAGTCAGGTAAGTTTACCTTCCATGAGATTTAACCTCTATAGCTTTGTTTTATAACAATGTCTCGTGATAAAACACTATTTACTGCTCTGTATAGGATGAAGCTGGTACTGCAGCCGTTAAGACTATTGAACTAGATGTAGTCCTTGGAGGACGTGCTGTTCAATATCGTGAAGTGCAAAGCAATGAAACTGAGAAGTTTCTTTCTTATTTCAAGCCATGTATAATCCCTCAAGAAGGTGGAGTTGCATCAGGGTTCAAGCATGCTGAAGCAGAAGAGTACAAGATCCGTTTGTTTGTATGCAAAGGGAAGCATGTTGTACACGTAAAAGAGGCAAGCTCATGTCTTTCAGATTATAATATTCGAAGTATGTCTTTTGTACTTGTAGTTAGCTGTTTTTTATGTGATTGGACAGGTCCTTTTTGCTCGGTCCTCTCTCAATCATGATGACATCTTTATCCTTGATACCAAATCTAAAATCTTCCAATTCAGTGGTGTCAATTCATCTATTCAAGAGAGGGCCAAAGCACTTGAAGTTGTTCAGTGCATAAGAGATACTTACCATGATGGAAAATGTGAGGTGGCTGCAATTGGTAAGCATATAATATGCCTGGTAGATTGGATAATGATACATTAGTGACTATTTGATTTAAATATGTCTATGCATTGATGTAGAGGATGGAAAACTCATGTCTGATGCTGATACTGGGGAATTCTGGGGTCTGTTTGGTGGATTTGCTCCACTTCCAAGGAAAACAACTAAGGGGGACACTAAAAGTGCTGATGCTCTCTTCAGCAGATTGTATCGGTAATTTATTTTATTCATTTGACATTCCTTTGTTTGATTTTTATTAGAGAGCATCTAAAAATTACCAATGTACAATTGTCAATATGTTTGTCCCTGTTTTGATAGTTTCATGAAGCTTAATATAATGCTCCCAATTCACAAATGTCTAGGAAATGAAATGTTATAAAAAGGCTGGAGTTAAAGTTGTCCTTTTTATTAGGTTACAGTTCTGGGATTTTTCTTTTTGGTAATTCAAATTGTTTTGGGGGCATTGGGATTCAAACCCAAGCCTTTGACCTGGGAAAAAAACTCAAGTTACCACCAAACTAAGTCCTAAATGCCTTAAAATTTTAATCATTGAAGTGTGTGTTCTACCTCAACTAAAAGCTTAAAGTTGTCAGTGAAACTTGTTGAATATTAGGAAACCTTAGCCCTATTTCTTGTAGGGGCAGCTCTGTTTCCTATTTCTAATAGGAGTGAGCTTATTCCAATGTTCCTATATTATTATACTCTGTCCATCCTATTTTATGTGTCTGGTTTTTGTTAACGAGGCTTAAACAATTATATATTTCATAATACAACGTATTAAGTTTAGTATTAGTATATAAATTTTATATATTTATAAACTACATTAAAAGTAGTATTAAGCACAAAAAAAAAAAAATACTAAAGAAAATAAGCAAAGAAAAAAAAAAAGTTAGGTTGACCAATGAATAGTAGATAGGACATGTAATATATTCTTTCTATTCACCATTAGTCTCTTGCCTTGGCTACTCACATATTTTTCTTTTTCCTAATTAGTGAGTGGTGGCTATTTGCCACTCCCCAAGTTTTTCAATCCCTTAATTCCAACATGGTATTAGGGCTTATGTGTCCTATGCCATTTTTTCTATGTTTCCAGTTAGAAACATTGTTTTTCAACAGTTGAACAGTGCTTAGTACTATTCTCTTCTCAATTCCAACCTTTTCGGTGGCTTCTGTTGAAAGGTTTGTTTAAGAAGAACTGAACAATCTTTCTTATTCCTTCAAATTACTCCAGATTACATATCAATATATAGGCATACAAAAAGCATTGGGAAGAGACATAATAAAAAAAAATAGTCTGCCTGAGAAAAACTACTCCTCTCCTCAAGGCATTAATTGCAAGAGTAAATAAGGCTGCAGAGGAGGCTGCTCATGATAGATATTTCCAATAGCTTCCTTTGCAAACGAACATCAGCATATTGTCCAGGACATCATTGCAACCCTTTGTCAGAAAGCCCATTGTTGAATCACCGATGACACACCCTCAAGCACCTCCTGGCCGAGAAGTTATCTCTCTCAACCTTTAAATCAGATCTCTTGTTCTTGTTACCTTTTGATCTTACCACCTATGCCAATGGACTCCTACAGTCCTACTTCTTTGGCGATGTCTTTTCCAGCGAGATTTTTCAAATCCCCTTTTCACAATTTTTTTGGTCTTTTTGGGGAAATTTGGAGGCTTTTTGGGTCTGTTGCCGAGTTTCTTTCTTAAGGGTGTTCAATTTTGGTATTGAAGTGTTTGCTTCCTTATTTTTGGTGCGCCATATTTATTCCCGATGGTGTTCAATTTCATAATTACTATATTTTATTTCCAAAGGACTTTTATTATTTCTCAAGTTTCAAGTAAGGTTGCAGTGCTACCCTCAACAACCAATCATATCCTATTTGATTCTCTTCAGTGTTATGGGTTTTGCTTAATCGCTTTGGGTTATCTTCATTACTATGAGCTCTATTGCTTTTCATCCCATTACTGCTCCTGCTATGTTTCACCTCTTTCGCTCTTTATGAAGGTATTTTTGCATGTGTCCTAGAGTGTGTGTTGTCGTGTTATTTTGAGGTTGTTTGTTTCCGCTCCATCCTTGACACTTTAATCTTCATCCCAAGCATCGTGTATAACACCATGTATTCTGAATCCATCCAACACTTGTATCCTCTAGTTGCGCCTAGTCTTATTTTGTAATTTTGAGTTAGGTGGAGTTTTTGTTTTAATTCAAGCTTGAAACTTCTAGATATTCCAGCTTGCAAGAGGAGTGGGTTTGGCCCAACGCTCCTATAAATATAAAGATCTTTGTATAGTTCAATACATACAGACAATAGAGACAATTTATGCAATATATTATTATAATATATTATTTCTCTTTGGTTGTTTGACTTGTTTCACATATTTTGCTTCTACCTAATTGGTTGGTGGTGGCTAATTGCCACCCATTAGGTCCTTCAATCCCTCAATTTTAATAGAATTATTTACTTACTATTTTATATTTGTCCTTAGAACACCCCTCATGTGTAGGCTAAATATTTTTTGATGGACCAAAACATAGCAATAAACTTTTCTTATGTTAGGTAGCAGGTAACAAGTTGGACTCAAACTCAGAATTTTTACCTGAATTGATATTGTATCAATGTGTTTCACTTCAACTAAAAGTTTAAGTTGCCAGTGAGATTACACATTTATCCTACAGCACTTATTAACTTTTTCCAGTGCTTCATTCGCTCAGAAATAAAAACTTATCTAGATTAATGGATCTAGATGTGAAAAATATAAAACACCAGTTACAGATATTTGTACACACATGAACATACATATTAATTTCCCCGAGGAGAGCAGAAGTTTAAGTATGCCTGGATTCATTCTCATCTTCACTCACCACAGTATACAATAGATCATATATATAAATACAAACTACAGAATAAAGTGTCTTATGGATACTGCCAAATATTGCTTCAGTCTTGTTAAAATGACAGTCAAGAGGGCATAGCCACTCTGACAAAGTGTAGGAGAAGGGAGTGGGAAGACAAATCCCTTTTAGAGTTTATTCCACTTTCAGTCCTCCACTATAGTGGTATTTCCACTTTTGGTTTTTGACTTTGATTTGTTCCTCTTGTAGTCCAAATTGCCTTCACTTTGTGAAAGTTTAACCAAACTTTGCCTTACTATATTTAAGAGAACGTTGGACATTTTGGACTAAAAGTGAAACTTCTTCTTCTTTTTTTTTTTTTTTTTTTAAAGTTGAGGACTAAAACTAAAAGTGGAAAAATCAAAGTCAAGAACCAAAATTGGAAATGCCACTATTGTTGAGGACCAAAAGTGGAATAAATTCAGGGTGTGTTTGGTTCGCACATGGGAATCGGAATAGGTATCAAATACTTGGTAATGGTAATGGGTTTTGGTGAAAGTATTTTGCATGTTTGGTAGTAGGGTGGAATGAGAATGATTATTAATAGTTGGAGAAGAGGAGGAGGAAGAGAAATGAAACCCTTATTTTATTAGGGAATGAGTTTTGCAATTAATGGGGTAATCAAAACCCATAGTAGTATTCTAAACACCTGTCAACCAAACAATAACAATGACTTTGATACACATTCCTGATTGCTAAACCTGTCAACCAAACACACCCTCAATCTTTTGATTAGTTCAAAATGAAATTTTTTAATCTTCTCTGGGAATTTTTCTCATAGACCCATACTTTTGTTGGTCATGATAGCTTTTACTATATCAACTCTGACAATTGTAAGTTTACCATTTCAGAGTTGAGAAAGGGCAGCCAGAACCTGTTGATGCTGATTCTTTGACGAAGGGCATGCTAGATACAAATAGATGCTACATTCTTGATTGTGGAATTGAAGCTTTTGTGTGGATGGGAAGGAATACTTCTCTTGATGAAAGGAAAACTGCAAGTGTTGCTGCAGATGTACTGATCTATGTGTTTTATATTTTAGATTATCCAGTCCAATTTACAATTTTGCCATTTTTCATTGACATCATATATTTCACCAGGAACTGTTACATGGCCTTGATAGAACCAAATGTCATGTAGTTCGCTTGATTGAAGGATTTGAGACAGTGATGTTTCGCAAAAAGTTTGACTCTTGGCCCCAGTCAACTGATGTGGCTGCACCAGAGGATGGTAAAGGAAGAGTTGCTGGTCAGTAACTTCACTTTTTTGTGTTTTTCCATATCTCATCAATTCCAATCGCATTATATTTTGGAATCCTTCAGTGGTTTTCTGTTCTTTTTGAAACTTATAGCATATATTTACCAAATGCATGATTTTTCTGCATCTATATCGTTTTACCAGTTCTTATACTTTTCTTCTTTCATGATGCTGCTCTAGCACTTTTAAAACGCCAAGGGGTTAACGTGAAGGGTCTTATGAAAGATTCTCCTCCCAAAGAAGAACCTCAACCTTATATAGATTGCACGGGGGATTTGCAGGTGCTCTATATCTATTGATTTTTGCATTATATTAAAAGCAATAAACTTGTTCAACAAAGATCTATGACTGGAAGTTACTTTTATCAATAATTGTAGTCAAAGAAATTACACATAAATAAGGTGATCATTGCTGTAGAAGTATATGAAGAAGGATTTAGTCTGAAGACGATGAGCCCTGCAACTTTACAATGTTACATTTGTTGCTAAAGTAGTGGTGCCCATTCTGATGCATCTGATATATTGCCTCTGCTATGCAGGTTTGGCGTGTAAATGGTCAACAGAAGACTCTTCTTCCAGAATCTGATCAGTCAAAGTTCTATACTGGGGACTGTTTCATATTTCAGTATTCTTATCCGGGGGAAGATAAAGAGGATTATCTTATTGGAACGTGGTTTGGGAAGCTAAGTGTTGAGGTAATGGATTTAGTATTTCCTTTCTCCGTTCTTCCAAATGTTTTATATTCAATATCTATCAAAATTTAAAGTATTCACTAAACAACAAAGTACAACATAAACTGCAAGATATATAAAACAAACTGCAAAATGTACAGCATCCCAAGCAAAAGATTAACTCTTCATTATGATTGCTCTCAATTCTCTAGTTTTCTCATGTGTTCTCTGCTTTTCACTTAATAATCTAAGGGATTTATCTCCTAAGTACAAGATCCAAGTTACTCCTTTATTTTTCCCCACAGAGACTTTCTCGCTTCTTGATCAGTTTAGGGTATTACCTTGTATTATACGGTAGATAGATCCAAAAAAAAAAATCCTATATCTGGACAGAATACCTGGGAAAACTATCCAGCAAATCCCTCAATTTTTGGATTATGTTGAAATTGAGGGATTGAAAGACCTGGCGGGTGGAGAATAACAACCACCCGCCAGTTAGGCGGAAGCAAAGTATGTGAGAAAACCAGAGAATAATAGAATGTATGAATATATTATAATGAAAGTGTACAATAGTGTTGTTCTCTATGCCTCTATATATACTAAACTACCTACCAAATCTACCATAATAGGAATAGGAAACCCTAATAGGAATAGGAAACTAAGTCCACCCTACTAGGAGTTTCATAATATTCAATAAAGGTTTCCTAATATTCAACAGTCCCCCTCAAGCCGGAACATTTGAAAGTTCCAAGCTTGGATCAAAACAAACACTCTACCTCACTCAAAATTACAAATGAAAATTAAAAGCTAATTAGAGGATACTAGTGTTGGATGGCTTCAGAGGGACAATGCTATACACAACCCTTGGAAATGCATCAAGGGTGAAGCTTGTCACGAACATCCTTGGGAATGACGGCACCAAGGGTAAAGCGAACACCACCACAGCAACATAAGCAGTCTAGGATTGATGGCTTCAAAAGAGATTGCGCTATGCCCGACCCTTCCTTGGGAATGAAGACGAATGCACCAAGAATGGAGTTGAACACAATCCTTGGGAATAAAGGTGAACACACCAAGGACGGAGCTGAACATGATCTTGGGAATGAACGCACCGAGGATGGAGTTGAACACGAACCTCGGGAATGGAGATGAACACACCAAGGATAGAGTAGGACATGCTAACAAAGCCTTCATTGAACTTCATTGAAAGTGGTAGAGGCGAAAAGGGAGCAAAGAATAGCAAAGGATGCAGTAGAGCCCATAGTAATGAAGATAAACCCAAAGCAACGAGATAAAGATAACCAGGAAAACAAAGTAAAATAAGTAAACTAGAACACCGTTTGATTATAGATAGTCACACTCTCCCTTACGGCCTTACTTGAAACATGGGAAATAATCAAAGGCCATTATAATAGTGCTGAAACTTAACATCCATGGGATAAGACCGGAAATAAAGGAATAGCACGGTAATACCAAAATAGTGAAACACCATGGGAAGAACCGAAGAAGCTCAGCAATAAATACAAAAAGCCTTCAAATTTCACCAAAGAATGGCAAAACAACAATCTCAAGGGATGGTTGGAGATGTTGACCGGAGTTGACTGTTGACCAACGTTGACTGGCCGTTGACCGGCGACCAACGAAGGATCTGAAAACACAGTCAGGAGCGTCTCGTCGATATGAAACTGTTGGTGGCAGCGGCATCTTGATCGGAGATCGGAGGAGAGAGATCTGGCCGGAAAACCGAAGAGACTCCCGGCGACGGCGGAACAACTAGGGCTTTGTCTAGGGTTTGTTTTAGGGTTTAGGCTCTGATACCATGTTGAAATTGAGGGATTGAAAGACCTGGCGGGTGGAGAATAACAACCACCCGTTAGTTAGGCGGAAGCAAAGTATGTGAGAAAACCAGAGAATAATAGAATGTATGAATATATTATAATGAAAGTGTACAATAGTGTTGTTCTCTATGCCTCTATATATACTAAACTACCTACCAAATCTACCATAATAGGAATAGGAAACTAAGTCCACCCTACTAGGAGTTTCCTAATATTCAATAAAGGTTTCCTAATATTCAACAAATTACAAATTGATTACAACTCATATACACCTTGACACTCCCCCTCAAGCTGAGGAATAGATGTCTTCCATTCTAGGGGACCTGCATAGTCGGCATTGGCATAAGCTTCTAGAGTAAGAGTATCAATGTTTTTGAACAAAACTCCTTTCTCTCGACTTCCTTTCAAGCAGTGTAGCACCCTTTAAGCCGCTTGAAGATGAGGTTCTCTTGCGCTCATATGGTATGCTATGTCTAGCTTAGTGTAAAGGTATACGAGTCTACCAACCAGCCTGTGGTACATTCTTTTGTGAACAGCTAGTTCTTTAGGTATGTGAGTCTACCAACCAGCCTCTGGTACATTCTTTGTGAACAGCTACTTCTTTAGCTTTGTCCAATCCCGAGCTTGTTCGGTCCATGTTGAGTTCACCTAGTTGTCCGTGGTATTGGTGGTGTTCAAAGCTTTCGTTTCAAGGGAGTGTCCTAAGTGGATTTGAGTTAGTTTGTTATTTAGTTATTTCGTAATTTAGTTATTTTGGGTTAGTTATATTTGAGTTATCTATTATTTGTGTAACAAGTTGGGCATGATTAATATCTATGCTCCAACTTGAGGGGGAGTGTTATGGAATATATATATATTTAATATATGGAATCTCTATAGATTAGGCAGTCTTAGGGATTTAGGTAGGTAGACATATGGAAACTTGTTTCCTATTCGAAGTCTTCTAGCATGTATTTAAAGAGCTTTGTATTCTCTTTTCTATATGACAGTATATTCAGAAATCTTCTCTTTACTTTCGTAACAAGCTTCTACCTTATGGTTTGGATCCATTGGAGTGGAGATTAGTTTGCACCCAATCTTTCCTGTTTCTGCCAATAAATTAATTGCGTAGATGTGAATATTCCTTTACTGGAATATGCCATCTTAATACCAAGGAAGTGCTTTCTTAGTAACTTTGTTTCAAAAACTATTACTAATCTCAGCTTCAATTCATGCTTCTCTCTCATCATTTCCAGTTGACTTTGTTTATACCCACATTTTTTTGTGACTTCTGTAAATCTTTCAAACCATGCTCTAGGGAATTATTTTAACCCATAAAGGGCTTTCCTCAACTTGCGTACCTTATTGCCGGTGTCTCTCTCAAAGCCCAGTGGAATATTCATGTAGGTTTCCTTTTCTAAGTCCCCGTGGAGGAATGCAATCTTAACATCATACTGTAGGAGTTATCAATTGCAGTGATCAGCTAATGCCAACTGAATTCTCAGTGTTCCTTTTTCCAACTGGAGCAAAAGCCTCTTGATAATCCACCCCATAAGTTTGTGTACCTGCCACAATTTTTGCTTTATATCTCTCACGGGTAATTTAGAGGAAAGGTTTATTGTGGAGATGCCAGAGAGAGAGAGAGTCAGTCAGTCATACCATTCTCTTAAAGGTGACTCAGATGGATGCTTATTTGTGGAGATACCGGAAACACCACTTATGCAGTTATACCGAACAGCTTTTTGAAAGATCTACGTGATTTCATAACCTTGAGCCCTCTGCTAAAGTCACAAAAACCAAAGAATGGCTAGTATTTCATACTTCTCCCTCTTTAGCTTGACCAAGGGATAAAATATTGATAGGAGTGAATTACTACCATTCATTAAGAAGGTTCAATACAGTCCAAGAGTTAAGACAACCTAAAGTCATAAAGCTAGTGAAGACGAATCTAACATCTCAAGTTTAATATGAGACAGTGGGAGTACTTGTTTTCTTGTATTCATCATTTTTATACATAAAAAGATAATAGAATCTCTAGGATGTTCTAATCCAAAATGCCTTACAGTCTGATTAGACTTTGAAGAAAATTCTAGAATTCTTTCTGTTCATCTGTGCTTCTTTTTCTCTTTATAAGCGACATCTCCTTATCTCATAATGTCAAGGGTTATGAAGTACGGAGTAATTTTTTGTTGTGTCATGAGTAAGTGGAGATGACTTGAAATAATTATTGATAACAGTATTGACTGTGCAACTAAATTATGGAATATATAGGAAGATCAAATCTCAGCTACTTCACAGGCAAGTAAAATGGTTGAGTCCATGAAGTTCTTGGCTACTCAGGTACAGTGCATTCCCTAAGAAGACCTATTTTTAAACACTGATAGGCGTACCCTTATGCTTGTATTTGTGACAATATGGACACTTTTCAGGCTTGCATCTATGAAGGATTTGAACCAATCCAGTTCCTTGCTATATTCCAGAGCCTTATTGTTTTCAAGGTTTGAAAGGCTTTTATTAGTTTTGATCAGATAATTGTGCTTAAGTTAATAGTCACTTCTAGAAGTTTGGTAACTTTTTGCATGTGTCACCAGGGAGGTCTTAGTGAAGGATACAAGAAGTTTCTTGCCGAAAAAGAACTTCCAGATGATACATACAGTGAAGATGGTATTGCTTTATTTCGAGTACAGGGTACTGGACCAGATAATATGCAAGCCATCGAAGTTGTTCCGGTATTTCTCTTTCCACGGTTTTCTTTATACCCATGGGGCAGTGCTCAGAGATTGATCATTGTCGTATATGCACACCTTGACTTTAAAAACTTATCTTGTGCATGGAACACGCACAGAAAAAAACTATCAAACTGGTTATGAAATTATAGTTACAAGTTAGAAGCATAGTCCATGCTCTTTATTACTCCATGAAGTTCACAAATATATGCATTGATGCTAATGCCTTTAAATTGATTTATTGTAGTCCCCAAAGCAATCATATAAAGCACATCCCAGATCTTGTGGAAAAATCGTATGATTCCAAAGACATACTGTTGTCTTGCAATCATATAAAGCATAGTCCATGCTCTTTATTACTCCACTAAGATATACTGTTGTCATGCAACCAAGACTGTAAACCCAAAGAATCTTCTGCCATGGTTTAGGTTCACCATCAACTGCAGAATGACATAGTGTCTGGCTCCTTGTTTCCTAAGAACCTTAGACCTTTTGCAAAGTTGCACAGACCATTCTTCTCTGGCCAGTTTTTAGTTCCATTCAAATTCCTTCTTAATACTTTCAACCATACCCTGGCTCTTCTTGTATTTGCAAATCAATAGACCTTGATATTTTTTTAAAAAGAATCAATACACTTGGAAAGTATAGCCAAAAAGTTTAGTACCACTACACCAATTCCAATAGATATATTTTTCAGACCCAAGGGTTCTTGTCTTTAAGAGTATCACAGTTTTTTAAAACAGATGCTAATCTTCTGCTAGCAGCCAGCTTGTGAATGTCTCTATATGGCTGCTGCTCCTTATCAATTGCAAATGACGAACTGCACAGCTTACAGAACATAATGATATAGACAACTAGACAAGTAAAGAAATTTTGTCTATTTTTAAACCTTTCCTCCCTGAAATGAAACTTTCTCTTTTCCTTCTTTGATGGCAATAGGAACATACAAAACCCTAAACTTATTATCTATGATGAGATCCCTCCTAGAAGTGATTGATGGAACAGAAGCAAATTCAAGAAAATGGATTATTCAGCTCCCTGATGAATGTTAATAGTTTCCAAGGCTTAACACAATATAGGACCAAGTCAAAACTCTCCTTGTAGTAGGATTTCCTTTGTACTCTTGCCCTAGTTTAATGCTTCTTAAGAATATATTCTTAAAGGCACACAAAGAACTAATTAAAAACTAGATTAGCCTAACACATTATTGAACCAAGTCAGAGCTTGAGATTCATCCTCTCCTAAACTCAAGAAAGAAGGAATTCAAAAAGTAGATCATCTACTAATATTTGCCAATATTTTCCATTGGTCTAACACAATATAGAACTAAGTCAAAACCTGTGAAGTATAGATATGGACATGGGTATCATGTTGGACTGAGACACACAAGGAATATGTAACTGCCAAAGATAAAGGGACATGACACCGGGAGACTGCATTATTTATTTATTTATTTATTTATTTATTATTATTATTATTATTATTTTATTATTATTATTATAATCACCACAAGAAATTTAACTAGAAGTGACAAGATAGTAAAGAGAATACTACATGAATATGGTCCATCAAAGACAAAGAAATGATCAGGTAGTAAGTAATTACCATGAGAAGTTGAGAATGGCCAGGTTTTCTGCAGTGATCATGCTGAATTTTCAGCAGCTGGACTGGCAGGGAATTCTCTATGCATCACTTTCTTTCACCTCTCCTTCCACTGATCCTCAAAAAATACTGATTTGATGCTTGGCAAGGGCTTTAGTCCTAGAGTCCTTCCTCAAACCTTATCAAGATTCTTATTGAGTCCCATTAAGAACTTGAATATCCTTTTTTTCTACAATTTCTCTGAACTTTTTCACATCATCAGGAAAATTCCAGTGATGTTCCTCAAACACATCCCAACTGTTGCCAATGACGCAATGGGATGGCATGACAGCATGATCTCCTTACCTGAGATCATCAAGATTAGTTTCAATCTCAAAAATCTATGAAGTATTTTCTTTGCTTGAGTAAAACTCTTCCTCTGCATCCCAAATCTCATGTGTAGTACTATAAAGCAAGAATTTTTCTCCAATCTCATTTGTCATGGAATTGATCAGCCGTGACATGACTATGTTATACTCAATTTTCCATTTTCTAAATTTTGGATCTCTAGGCTTGGGAGGAACAATAGTATCGGTAAGATACTCATCCTTTCCCCTTGCCACATGTGTACATCATGACATGTTGTGTTAAGAGTCCCACATTGATAAAATAAGAGAGAACATATGAGTTTATAAGGCCATGGGTTAAACTAGCTAATTGGTTAGATTCAATCGTTGAGTGTGGTTTGGCCCATGTACAGTATAGCCCAGTTGAGTGACACTAGCCCAATCTAGGATTATAACATACTGTGACCACTCGAGATGGTTATTCCCATTCACCTTATGTCTAGTGACTTGGAGATAGTTATTCCCCATTCAATATATGTCCAATAATGGGAAGAGAGAAGCTATCTGAATTTCCTTGGCTGGTTATGGATGGAATTTCTGGATCCGATTTAATATCGGATGGAGTTGAACTTTGTTTTTCTGGCAGCCAGACTGGGAAAATAAAATTCCATGTAAGAATATGAAAACAGAAAATAAAACTATTTGATTTCTCAAATAAATAAAACTCCTATATATATACATGAATATCCTTTGAGCTACAGTATGAATAAGTATGAATGCATCAAGTGGCGACTAGTATTTCTTCACATTTTCCTCAACATTTAGTATTTCTCAAAAAGAAACATACCTAAATACTGGAAATAAGATTTCAGTTTTCCACATTAATGTAAAGTATGAGGTGAGCTCTAGAGGAGCCTTGAGAAAGTATTTTTTTTTTTTCCAATCATGAGACAAATGATTAATGTCCCATGAAAGCACTAGGCTTCATGGTACACAAGCTTATCATTTTTCAATATATTTCCTTCTCTCACTGGCATCATTATATGTGATATTGAAAGTTGTTATCTCTGCCATTGTTGATCTTTTATTTCAAAATATTATTATTTTTCCATGAAGATAAGTTCTAGCAAGTGATAGTGGTATAATTTAGTGTTCTGCAATTTGTAGCTTGAGATAACGTATGGCATAGAAACATAATTTTCTATTAAAATCAGGTGGCATTATCCTTGAACTCGTCATACTGTTATATACTACACAGTGGCTCCTCTGTCTTCACGTGGTATGGAAATCTTACAACCTCTGATGACCAGGATCTTGCTGAGCGGCAATTGGATCTTATAAAGGTGGTTTTTGGCTTGCTATCTTTTACCTCTTAAAAGCATCATTTCATCCTTGATAAATCTCTACTTCAATTGTTCTTTTTCTTGAATTTTCCTTTTGCAGAATTTGTGAATTATGAATACTCAAAATTATTACTAATTTAACTAGTGATTCTCATTTTAATTAGCCTTCTGTATATTAGGTATTTGAATTGTTTGATCAAGTCTTGTCTAAATATTAGATAAGGCTGGCCTACACAATGCAATATGCCATTAGAACCTGAAGAGGGCCTAGGTTTGAACCTCACCACCTGTCCACAAAATTTTTGCACTTGCTAGATCAATGCAAAAATTATCCAACTGGATCAAGTAAACAAATAAATTTTATCCACTCTAGTCTTAGTTTAAGATGATGTGAAACCCCATTCAAGCACATAATTCATTACCATGTTTTCTGTATCTTTCTCTGACTGACTGATTATGTACTGTTTGCAGCCTGAAATGCAGTCTAGACTGCACAAAGAAGGTGCAGAATCTGAACAATTCTGGGATATTTTGGGTGGTAAATCTGAATACTCTAGCCAGAAGATTGAAAGGGATAATGAAAGTGACCCTCATCTGTTCTCATGCACCTTCTCAAATGGTAAGAACATGATCAACCGCGTCCCACTCCACGGGAGCCTGGGAGCAAACAAAAATGACTAGATATAAATCTTTTGCACAGTATTACTTGCTATAGTTCCACTAACTGTGTTTTCTTCTCCTTTTTGGTGGGTGGGTGCTGAATGCTCTTCAGGAGATTTGAAGGTGCCTTATTTTATCATATTTTTGTTATTCCAACTCTTATTTAGGACTTTAACTTTGCAATTTTACGTGGAGATTGAATATCTGTGTTTTCTTTTGACTTACACACACCTTTGGAATATAGTATCAGTTCATATTCATATTTCAAGACAACCTAAAACATGTCATGCTTTATCATTTAATACCTGTGATCTATAACATAAATATTGAGTGAAATTCTTTTACTTCAAAAGAGTTATTTTAAATTAGAAATACAGGCAGCTTCGAATTTATTGTTTTGATTTTCTTTTCAATGATACTTTGGAGCTTTGGATTGCAGGTGGTAGAAATTTACAATTTCAATCAGGATGACCTCTTGACTGAAGATATATTCATCCTAGACTGTCTTTCAGATATTTATGTCTGGGTTGGGCAGCTTGTGGAAAACAAGAATAAAAAGCAGGCTTTAGTTATTGGTGAGGTATACATTTGACTGTCTTTTGACCTTAAATTTTGGTTTGGGACATAAGCTGCTATGAAGGAACTTATATATTGATATATCTTTCTGAGGCTTAGGTTCTTGTTAATTATCAAGAGAGAAGTGTTTGTATTACTCTGTAAAGCAATGTGTATTTATTGATTGAAGAAGCTATACACGTTAGGCTATTTATACAGAGGAATAGAAGATTGAAGATGTCCTTTATATAGACTAATATAATGATTCCTAATCTAAGCGAGACTAAGGTAACTATCAATGAGTTCTAGTCTAAATAAACTATTCTATTATAACAAAAATAGGATTCTTTCAATTTAGCTTTCCTTGTGCTTGTCTACCTCTGCGGCAGTATCCCTTCCCCCAGTATGCATCATAATGCTTCTACAGTTGTTTTCCATGTTGCAGTCTCATATACTTTGTCTTGAGTTGCGCAATGTTGCACTCGTTAACCTTGCATGAAAGTGGTGCTGGTATAGTATTCATGTAGGTCCATTCAAACAACATAAGATATGCTGACTTCTCAGTGGCTCCACAGCAAAATTTCTTCAATGACAGATTTAAAATCCAAAAGCCACTAATTGCTTGAGGCAGTTGTACTTTTTTCAGAAGGCCAACTGAAGTCCTCAAAGCATGTTCATCCACAATGGTCTGATCATGTTATTATTACGCTCCATGATGCATAATTTCATTTGAACTTGATGTTTAGTTTATAATTTCTGTTGGAAATTGAGATTTTCAAGTCTGTTTTTTTCTCATTTGCACTCTCTTGTATATCTTTCCTCACAGAAATTTCTCCAAAATGATTTCCTTCTGGAGAAATTATCTCAGCAGGCTCCAATATACATTGTTTTTGAAGCGAGTGAACCTACTTTCTTTACTCGCTTTTTCACCTGGGACTCTATGAAAGCTGCTGTAAGTGATCCTGTTGTTAAGGTTGAACTTAAGTATACTGATTTGCTAAGAGATATTTTGTATTACAGATGCATGGAAACTCGTTCCAAAGGAAACTTGCCATAGTGAAAAATGGTGGTACTCCAACAGTGCATGTGAGTTCTTTTCTATCCTCTATCTGTTTCCAGCAAATTTATTTTTATTTAAGGATGCATAGATTAATTCGTGCATCATGTTGTGATTCATATTCGAGTTTATTACTGAAATGGTCCCTCGACTATTGCGAAATTACCAATTTGGTCCTCGACAATTTTTTGTGCCCAATTAAGTCCCTCGACTTTGAAAATTTTAACCAATTTGGTCCTCCGTTTATTTTGCCGTTAAAATCGGGACCAAATTGGTAATTTTACTATAGTCAAGGGACCAAAATGGTAATTTTGCTATAGTCAAGGGACCATTTCAGTGAAAAATTAACTACCAATTTGATCCATTGACTATAGTAAAATTACCAATTTGGTCCCTTGACTATAGCAAAATTACCAATTTGGTCCCAATTTTAACGGCAAAATAAACGGAGGACCAAATTGGTTAAAATTTTCAAAGTCGAGGGACTTAATTGGGTACGAAAAATTGTCGAGGACCAAATTGGTAATTTCGCAATAGTCGAGGGACCATTTCGGTAATAAACTCTTCATATTCTGTCTTCTTCACTCTGATGATTTGCATGTTTTGACTTCTTTTCGGCAATGTCTGCCTTTTTTTTTTTGGCTAGCACATCTATTTTAGTTGCCATCCCATTGATGTTTACACTAATGCTTTTTTTCTTTTCTTTTAAAGATTAAGTTGGTTCAAACATAAATTCAGCACCAACATCTAGTCATGAAGTGCAAGCTATGAGTGCCATTGCTTGAAATGCTTGAAATGTTAATGAGTGCCATTGTTTACTCATTAACTTTCTACTTGTCTGTTCAATATGAAAACAATGCTTTTATGCCCAATAGAGAAACGCCTCCAAATTATTAGACCTGACTGGAAATCTGATTTCATTTTCAAAATTTTGAGGATGCAAATTGTGGGTTTGTTATTATTATAATAACAAGAAAATAAGAAGCAATAATTAATAAAAGAGAGGAGTGAGAGGATATGTCAATGTTGGATAGTGTTGACCTCTATGAACTTCATTCATGTATGCATGCTCTAGTCTTCCTCTGTTTCCTTGCTACTTGCTTTGCAAATCTATTTTCTTCTGTTCCTTTAAGAATTCATGGAGGGGATATGCTTTCCATAACACATTGTGTAGCTACTATGTTCAGAAATTACTAGTTGAAAGTCTGGACCACACTCTTCTAGTCTTTTGTATCATGGAATATGAGAGTGGGTGTAGTAGATCCTGGGGTGGTGGGGGAGGGTAGAGGAGAAGAAATTCCCACTGCAATCCATCTAAATACATTATTGTTGAGTATGAGTTATGTAATCTGAACTTGAATTCAATTGGCCTTCTCTTTGTTAAAATAAGAAAGAATATATGGGTTTATAAGGTCATGGGTTAAGACTAGCTAATTGGTTGGATTTAATCTTTTAGTGTGGTTTGGCCCACGTGCATTATAGCCCAATTGAGTGACCTTATCTCAATCTTTGTTTATAACAGTTATATAATAAAAAATTTCCACTGCAATCCACCCCAAAACTGTCTTATTCAGTGCAAGTCTGCGATTAGAAATTGAAATCAATTGGCCTTTTCTTGTTACTTCCATTTACAATGACTACTGTCCTGAAAGACGAATAAATATGGGTTTCTGTGTTCTATTCAGGTTTATTGCCTACATATTGATTGCTGTATGGCAGAAACTTCTTCCTATTAGGATGCATTAAGGTATTGATTTCTTTGTTTTGTGTTATTAGAAACCAAAAAGGAGAACACCTTATGGTGGAAGGTCTAATACATCTGAAAAACCTCAACGTTCTAGAAGTTTGTCTTCCAGCCCTGATCGAGTTCGCCCTAGGGGCAGGTCTCCTGCCTTCAATGCCCTAGCTGCTAATTTTGAGACCCCAAATGCAAGGAACCTTTCAACTCCTCCACCAATGGTGAGAAAGATTTATCCAAAATCTGTAACTCCTGATTCCACAAAACTGGCTTCTAGATCAGCGGCTATTGCGGCATTGACAGCATCCTTTGACAAGTCATTGCCAGCCCGGCAAGTCATCATTCCATCCTTTACTAAAGGTATATTTTCTTGCTATAAGCTTTATTTTATTTTTCCCAAAAAATGTGAAATATAATTCCTTGCAGGCCGAGCAAGCACTGATGCATCAAAACCAAGCCCAGAGGAAAATTCAAAACCAGAAACGATACAGGAAGATGTAAAAGAGGGTGAAGTTGAAGATGATGATGGACTTCGAACATACCCTTATGACCGACTCAAGACCACATCAACTGATCTTATTACGGTTGGAATTGATGTAACCAAGAGGGAGGTATGCTTTGAGGAAAATTTTGAAATGTGCTAATTGATGTTTCCAATGATACTTGAACAATTAACTTTCTGCAGGCTTATTTGTCTTCACAAGAGTTCAGGGAGAAATTTGGGATGAATAAGGATGCCTTTTATAAGCTACCAAAGTGGAAACAGAACAAACTAAAAATGACCCTTCAATTGTTCTGAGTCTATGGCATCTAATCCTATTCTAGTCTCACTTAAAGTCAAGGAGAATGCTATGGAAAATCGTATGATCTTTATCTATCTTTTTGTTTATGCATTTGGCTTTTTTGTTTTTTCTTCACAAGTGACCATCATACTCAGCAATTGGGGTTCAATTTCAGGAAAGGGGGCACCAACTCTGTAGCTACTCCAGCTCCAAAGAAGGGATTTTTTATTAGATGGTGGATGGATTAGAAAATTATTCATTACCTTCATTTTTGGTGATATATTCCTTTACAGGTTTAGATGATTGGTACTCTTTTCTTGTCGCAGGTTTGCTGTTAATTTGTAACTCTATGGTGCTTCATTTTTTACCCTTCCCTCATTTTTTATGCAATAGCTTTTCTAAGTGTAATCAGGGAGTCTGAAACAACGCAGACTCAGAAATTGTGATGCGAGTGAGTACTGTACAGATGTGAAAACTAGTCCGCTGGTTCCCTCTTGACCAATTAAAGCTAGAAATTCTCTCTTTTTTTCCTTGAAATTTCTGTAGTTGTTTTTAAAAATAAAAGCTGTAAATAAGGTTGTTGGGCAATGCATTCACGTAAAAATTGCATGAAATATTGTACCACAAATGCAAGTGCAACTTACATTTCTGCTATACAAAATACATGACAGAAACATAAATCCCACTTGCATTTGACGTACAAGCCACACGCAAATGAGAATTGTGTTTTATATATCCTGGATGAAAAAAAAAATTCCAAAAATAAGAATGTTATGTTCTCCCATCAAGTGCGAACAAAGAATAATAATAGAAAAATGAACAAAGAATAACAATTGGACGCTAATTTTACTGTAGACTGCGCATTAAAACGACATTGTTTTGATTAATGAAAGCAGACGAATGAAACAACATCCGTTCTGCGCAACTGCAATTCCCTTTCAACACAACTGCAGTATCAGTTCAACACAACTGCAATTTCAAACGGATGAAACGGCCTCCGTTCCGCGCAACTGCAGTTCCCTTTCAACAGAACTGCAGTATCAGTTCAACACAATTGCAATATAAGTTACGGAGATTTACGGGAGTCGTTTCTCCCACTTATTGAAACGACGTCGTTTTGTGACCATGGTCCACAATGAATTGTGGACCAATATGGCCGCGCCTTCTCGTGTGGTCGGTGCGAAACACACCACTATGTATACAAATATACACCACTCAATGTTAGAAATCTGTTCAAATGTGGTTGCGCGTTTCTGCGCGGTCAGTGCGAAACACACCACTATATATACAAATATACAACACTCAATGTTAGAAAATGCATCACAATGAAACTACAAAAAAAAAAAAAAAAAAAAAAAAAAAAAAAAAAAAACCACACCACACACCCAAAATAATGCACCATAACTCTCATGCCCCCTAACACTGTGTGGTGTATATTTGCATACCTAGTGATGTGTTGTTTGGTGATGCGTACCTAATGGTGCATATTTGTACTGTGCATTTTCTAACATTGAGTGGTGTATATTTGTATACATAGTGGTGCGGCTGCACTGACAGCACATTAAGGCGCAGACGCACCTGATTATGACAATATATATAGAATTATAATCAAATGAGACAAGCTATTTAGGTGAGAAATAAGAATTGTTTTGGAGCGTCCATCTTTCATCTTTTGATGGTTGAGATTATTCCTTTTTTTCTTCCTTATGTGCTTAATATTAATTAGAAGGGAGTTTATTCTAATTGTATATGTGTTTTATTTTCAGAATAGAATTCTAGTCATATATTATGCTTGATTTTAGGTATTTTAATTTAGGTAGGAATCTTTTTCTTCTTTTTCTAACTTTAGTCACGTTCTAGCCTCCATCTTCAGACAAAGGTCTACTCCTCCGCTGAAGCAGACGTTTTTAATCAGCGTTTGCGAAAGCATGGAAGTTGGTAATGAAGGTATGTTTTTCTCTGTTTTTTATTTAATTTGTTTGTTTTTTTTATTTCTGTTTCTGTCGGTTGATTATGGGGGTGGTGTAGAAACATGCGTATGTGGGGGAGGGGGTGGCATTTTTTCCTTAGGTTGTGGTTAAGTTGTGGGTGGGTGTTTGGTGGTTTGGTTCGTTTAGGGGGTTGTGTGGGTGTTTTGGAGTTGTTTTCAGTGCTCCTTTTTTATCGTCATTGTTCATGTTGCTGTGTTTTTTGTATTTCTCCACCACTATGTGCATCTGTGTATTCCCGTGTGTGCAACATGTCTATATTTTGGCTTTCGCACATCGGTATGTCCGTTTTTTTTAATAAAATTTTTGGTTTTAGTTTGTATAGGCTTGGGGTGGTATAGTTTTCAGGAGGTTTTCCAGTTTGTGGCATGTTTACTTTTAGGTGCAGATCATTTTTGTGCATTTTTCACGATTACAGGGTGTTATTCGTTGTCTGATATTGAGTGCACATAGGTGGTAACGGATGTGCACGTAGTGGTTGTGTTTTCATTCTATTATTCTGTGTTCTGATGGTCAGTCCACGTAGGTGGTAAGTAATATGCACACACTGGTGGTGTGCTTGTAATGTTTCAAAAATTGTAGCTTGGTTCATTTTTTTAAAAAAAAAATTTACCCGTCACTATGTCGCAGGCTCATTGTATGGTGATTGTGATTCTCCAATTGATAGTTGTGGGTGTAATATGGATATTTCTTTGGGCAACATGAAATATTGGGTGTCGATTTGTGACAAATCGTGCAAGCCATTTGTTGGTCAGAGGTTTCGCAGGTTGGATGATGGTGTGCTCACGTCTCCTGATGTTGTTGTCCATTCCCCAACCGTTGTTAAGAATAAGGGTTTTGGGAAGCGGTTCAAATCGTCAAAGAGCTTGCTACAGAGAAAGCTACAAATTCAACCCGAGGACACATAATTATAGAGAACTATGAGGACTAACCTTACCCATTGAATCAAGAAGCATACACGATTGAGATTATGAGTTGATGAATATGATAATGGCGCCTAAATAAATAATTAAGGACAAATAAGATATTTTACACGAATTATAATTATGAAAGGCTTTTTATTAACAAACATAAAGATACTCTTAAACTGTAATTAAGGAAGAAAATAAATAATGCCATATAACCGAAGAAAACAAGAAACACCGAGTGGTAGTGTAATTAGGCATGGACGGCATCGAACATGATAATAGTGCGATTGTCATGGGAGACGAATTTGAAGGTTTTTCTGAACACACGATGGTAGACGCCTCCACGGAAAAGAATGGTACGGCAATCTTCGACGATAGATTCACAATTGTAGTAAAAATAATAATCGTATTGAGTGCCCTACTTTCAGCTTTCGTGTATAGTTATTTCTGAATGTTTAAAACCTGCGTGCTTATAGTGTATAGAAATTGCGAGTTTAACGTGTGCCTAGATAGGGAGTCGTTGTTGCCCTACTTTATCATCTTTCGTGTGCATGTAGAACTAACGGACAAAATATTTATATTCATTATGTTTGAGACATTCTTAAACTTTATAGGTTGAAAATAATTCATGAACAGGTAATCCAAAGCTTTGTCTTGTCGGTTAGTTGATAATATATGCTTTAATCATATTCTAACGAGTGCATGGTAGGGATTTTTTGTGTGCCCTATTATCATAAGTCGAGTGCCCTCACACAATAGGGAAAATACTGTATAGGATGTATGAAAAAATTTTAGAAGGCCGAGAAAAAGTAGAAGAACAAAAAGTAATATGAGTTTCGTTTTGATAGAAAATGGAATTTCGAATTGTTATGAGTGATTAAATAGTCATATTGCATTCGAACATGCTTAATGAGATCATGGGCGTAATAATTTGTGTAGTGCACATAGGAATGTAGGGAAAAATATGAAGAATGTGTATACTGTGGATTATTTTTTGATTAATTGAGTGCCAATTTATAATATATTGTATGCATACAGAAAAAGACGGGCAGGACACCAATGGGCACGTGTTTGAGGATGAAGTTTGCGAAGGAGGTAACGATGAATGGATATCCAAGTGTGACGAATCCATACGACCATACATTGGACAAAGATTTTCAACAGTAGAAGAAGGTGTGCAGTTTTACAAAAGCTATGCAACAATGGTAGGTTTCGATGTTAGATGTAGCACAATGATAAAGAACCGAGATGACAACGTTGGAGTGAAACATTTGCTTTGTTCAAGAGAAGGCCAAAGTGATCTTACAAAGCAATGAGTTTTATTTATTTATTTTTTTTTTTGGAAAAAATTGACAATGCAATTAATAAACACAAGTACTTTTAGACGGAGTAATGATATATTCTATGTTTTCCTATTTATGTTCATTTTGTACGAGTCCTTTAAAACTTATGGATGACTCAAACACATTACTCTCGTTACTTTCTTGTTGGCGTGAGTCTAAATATTATGTCTGTTATTGTTCAAGACACGTGAAAGCTACAAGTAGGGCACACAACGAATTCTACTGACATTGTGAACTGGTTTTAGCTTTTAATTTGTGAGTCCATACGGTTATAGATGTGTGACAAAAATAACCGTACCCCACACCTTAAGTTAGATGAAAACATGCTTAATTTAACCTAAATAAAACCTAAAATTGTATTTAATTTGCACCCTTAAATTTTAAAATCTAATGCATAAGATTTGTCCTCATAATCCTCTATAATGTATGTGTCCTCACTTCAATACATTTCTCTCTCTCTATATATATATACACACACTTTTACTTGTTATAGTCAATAAAGTTAGGCCTATATATAACAGGATCTCATATAAATAGGGTGATCTCATTGGATCAAATGAAATGAATGGTTTTTTTAAACTTTCCTACTTTACCATCTAAAAATTTAATTTGAAATGTTGTGGAAGTTAACCATGCAACTTGATCAACTACTTGATTCTGGGTTTATATCGGGGTGGAGGAAATGGCATATCGGAGAGATGTGTCAAAATAGAAAGACATGTGAGATATGTCGGAGTGGCGGGAAAATGACTGAAATGTGACAAAATATAGAATAGGTGACAAAAACAGGAAGTTTTTGAAAAATTGACAAAAATAGAAAAAACGAGTTTGGGAAATGCGTGTGGCGTCAGAAACGCATTTCCCAAACTCGGATGAATTTTATTTTATTTTTTTCAAAATACAAAGCCATACGCATTTCAGAAATGAACATCATACACATTTCTGAAATGCGTGTGATCTTTTAAATAAAAATAAAAAAATTTGGCGTTGCCTTCTCCGTCGAAGGAGAGGGCAACCCAGTTAGGTCGCCTTCTCCTACGAAGGAGAAGGGGAAGGCGGCCAAAATAGTTGTCTTCTCCTTCGCAGAATCGCAGGAGAAGGCAACCCAGTTGGATCGCCTTTTCCTTCGTCGGAGAAGACAACGCCACAATTTTTTATTTTTTTAAAGACCATACGCATTTCAGAAATGTGTATGATGTATAAAATATACATCATACACATTTCTGAAATGCGTATGACTTTGTATTTCGAAAAAAAATAAAATTAAAGTTATCCGAGTTTGGGAAATGCGTTTTTGACTTTATATGCATTTCTCAAACTCGTTTTTTCCATTGTTGTCAACTTTTTAAAAATTTTATATTTTTATCACCTACCTTACATTTTGTCACATTTCAGTCATTTTTTCCGGGAGTTGCAACCTGGCGTAGGTTCTATCTGTCTGATATGGTTGTCAAAATGGATAAAGTAAAGATTTTCTACTTGAAGGTCAGCTTTTCGAATATGACATCTTAGCTTGCTTAGCTTGCTTAGCTTGTGTATTCCTTAACTCTAACTGAAGTTATTCACTTCAGGGAAAATAATAATAATAATAAAAGAGTAAATAAAGTGAACTTAACAAAAGAGGTAGAAAAGGTTGGATTGAAGGCCTTCCACGCACTAATAATGATCTATTTAATTTACAAAAAATAAAATAAAAAATTACACAAAAAATATTATGGTTTAACCCTCTTCAGAAGATTTGATAATCATACCCCACTTATTTGCCATCATTATTACATAGACCATAGTCCATACAATTGTTTGCACCATAAATTAAATAAAAAGTACATTTTTAATATACTAAAAATATATTATTTGTGTACGTAAAGTACATTATTTGAGTACTGAAAATATATTATTTTATATGCTATCAAATACTCCGTAATATATATTCAGTACACAAATAGTATACTTTTAATATATTAAAAATGTACATTATATTCATGGTCCGCACAGCTACGTAGACTTCATAATTTTTCATTTATTTGAACGTTCATTTGAAATATATTAAAATTTATCTTTATAATTGAACGTGCGACCTAATTTGCGTCGTCCGATTTCATTAATCTAATTGCAATTCGCCTATGTTTAAGTGAGGTTATTATGGTAATTTTAGTATCTATATTACGTGAATTGAAATGGTGCATTTTAGTACATAGTGTGATGCGTTTGAATACATGATGTGGTGCGTTTTATTACGTATGTTGGTGCATTAACTATATTACGGAATGATGTGTTTTAATCTATCCGTTGGTGCATTTTCATACGTAGAATGTTGTGTAACTGTGTTGTGGAATGTTGTGTTTTAATACGTCATCTGGTGCATTTTAATACATAGAATGATGTGTATTTTAACACATGTGTTTCTAATAAGTGCGTTGTGGAATGGAGTGTTTTAATCCGTACTCTGGTGCATTCTAATACGTTGAATAGTGTGTATTTTAACACATGTTTTCTAATAAGTGTAATAGTCATGTTCATAATATGGGATGGGGATTTTCAATAAGTGGAATTGTGCATTTTAACACATGTTGTTGTGCATTTTAATACGTAGAATGATGCATATTTTAACACATGTTTTCTAATATGTGTAAATAGTGTATGCTTATAATTTAACATGAGGCACGTTGTGGTACATTTTAATACGTAGAATGATGCATTTTATCACGTATATTGATAAATTTTAAGTTAATAGGTGCATTTGGTTATAGTGTGGAATTATGTGTTTTATTGGTCCTCTGGTGCATTTTAGTACGTAGAATGATGTGTTTTGTAACACACACACTATATATATATATATATATATATATATATATATATTGCACGTTGATTTGATGACTTGATCTGATCTAATGGTTGAAAATAGGCCGCGCAGCCACACCTAATGACCAGGCCGCACATGATGATGCATATATATTGCACGTTGATTTGATGACTTGATCTGATCTAATGGTTGAAAATAGGCCGCATAGCCACACCTAATGACCAGGCCGCACATGATGATGCTTATATATATATATATATATATATATATATATATATATATATATATATATATATATATATATATAAAGCAAAGAGTAATTTTATTCATAAAAGAAAGGGATAAAGCATGTACAAAAATACATGGATAATGATTTGTTTTCAAAAAAAAAAATTCTTCTATCACATTGTTCAAAAAACATGAGAGAAAATGGTAATGACTTTTATACAATCTTAGAAATTTGAATTTTATAGTAGAATAATAAAAGTAGATAAATAAACATGATAATGCGTATCAAATTTGATAGTACAAAAGTCATCAACTAAATGCCACCTAATTTTTTTTCCTTAATTCATAAATAATAAATCATTAAATGGACGAGTAAGAGATTAGTTAAAATTGAGAAAATATTGAATTCTATGTTGAATAGTGAGATTAAAATTATCACTTTAAAATAATTAATTTAAAAGTGGATAGGAACTGGTGTCATATATAATACAATAATAATTAAGGACTAAAATTTACATTTTTCTTTAAAAAGAATTTGACAATGTAATATCTGTTTATAGCTACTTTTTCAAAATACTGAAAAGCACAAAGTCCTCTACTGAGGCTCAAACCCACTCCCATCATCCATGTGGGAGTGTAAATCAGGACACCGGATACCACTAAACCACAAGGTCTTATTTGACAAAATATTTACAAGATTTTTTAATGGAAAATATTTGCCTAACTCTCAAGTAAGCATTAAGCACCTAATTTGCTCATTGCGTGAAGAGTGAATTAAGTGGAAAGAAAGGCACACAATCCGCCCTGCTACTGCGGGGTAAAAGACTGGAATATGACAAATGGTATAGCATGGACAAAAATGAGACATTTGCAAAATTGGTACAAAAAGGAGAAAATCGCCTTCGACTTCAGAAACATATGTCCCAAATTTAATTGAGATTTTATTTTATTTTTCAAACCGTCAACATCAGACTCAAATGCGTCTAACGTATTTTGGTAGGTTGGTCCAATAGTACCGATGTTGACGGTTTGAAAATACATCAGATGCACGTCCAAAATGCGTCTGATATTGACAGTTAGAAATAAAAAATAGAGTCATTTTCATTTTTGGTCCTACTGTTATTGGGGCATTGCCAATTTTAGTCCACTTCATTAATTTTTGTCACATTGCGGCCAATCTTATGTAGTCCTTGCCACTTTTAGTCCACCGTTAAAATTTTTGTCAAATGGCTATCCAAAACAGGGGTATTTTTTTATCTTTTCATGTTTTGGTCATCTCCTTGACCCTTTGTAGTGGTTTTCCTTACACATTTTCATCCAATGAAGAGGTCCGACGAAAGCCATGTGAGCCACATTACAAAGCCATGGCTTTCGCCGGACCTCTTCATTGGATGAAAATGTGTAAGGAAAACCACTACAAAGGGTAATGAGATGACCAAAGCATGAAAAGACCAAAATACCCCTATTTTGGACGGTCATTTGACGAAAATTTTAACGGTGGACTAAAAGTGGCAATGACTAAATAAGACTGACCGCAATGTGGCAAAAATTAATAAAGTGGACTAAAATTGGCAAGGCCCCAATAACAGTAGAACCAAAAATGGAAATGACTCTAAAAAATAAAAAATCCCAACCTAGTTTGAGACATGCATTTTTGACACCAAACACATGTCCTAAACTGCATTTTCCCCCTTTTTATCAGTTTTTCAAAGGTCTCATTTTTGTCCATGCTATATCATTTTGTCCTATTCCAGTCTTTTATCCTGCTACTGCGACGTTAGTGCAACGGAAAACATCTGAAAACCAAAAGAAGCGCGGGGAGGGAGAGAGAAACACCCCTCCTGGAGATTTCCCTTTCTCTCTGGCAATGCCTCTTTCGTCCATCTGTTCAAGCAACACTTTATTGCTTTTCACATTTACTACTACATTTTTCGCTGTTAACTTTCACTTTTCAACTTTATTCCTTCTTCTACTCAGAGATAATACAGAGTTCAAGTGTATTAGTTGTGTCATTTCTCCTGCTTCTGAGAGCCGAAGATGAGTAGCGGCAGCGGCATGGATGAGTTCAAAGGCTCGCCCTATCGCCTCCACCGCAACGACGATTTGGAGTCGGGAAACACTCGCGGCCATTCCGACGACCACGGCGGCGGTGGCCCACTTGATATCTGCATTTGTCGCCCGTTTGATATTGCCCGTACTAAGAGCGCCACGATTGACAGTTTGAAACGATGGAGGGTCAGTTTTTTTTTTTTTTTTTTTATTTTTTTATCCCCTCTGTCTTTCTCTCTATGTTTATGCTTCTATTTCAGCTGTCATTCGTACACTGTTACATTTTCTATTTTGCTCCTTGCATTTAGCTGTTAAAATGGAACTCAAAAGCCTGTGTTCTATGTTTGTATTTTGTTGGTTTCTTTTTGGCGCCTCTTTTCACTTTGAACTTCAGTTGCTATTAATTTTGCCAATTTGTTATTTGAAAATTTCATCAGATATTTTTATGATTTTTTTAATAGAATTCGCACTTCTAAATATGTCTTTCGATCCACTTAGGTTTTCCTTTTCCTCTTATTATTATTATTACGAAGTAATTTTTATTTTTATTTATTTTTGTTTTTGTTTTTATTAGTTGGGAAGAGGAGGGGCAGTTTGAAGGGGAAGGTATTATAGAACGGTTAAGCAACTCTGTGTGTTAGTGGTAGTATGACTGTATGAGTGTTTTGGTCTATTACTATCTACAGTATTTCTTTTCCATTCTTTAGTGCTCCCTTGGGAGACCGGTGGGATGGTAAATGACCATTAAGTATATTTACATATATATAGGTAACAGATCAAATGAGAGTGGTGCGAATGTGTTAACTTGTGTATTTATAATGATTATATTGCGCACTTTTAGAAGGTCTGTTGCGCTTTTGATTACTGATTATATTTTGCATAATTAAAGTTTTTTATGCAATTTATTATTTTTGAAGTTTACTTTTGAGTTGTACTTATAAATATCATAAAATGCATTGTGGTGCACTTCAAAGTTCGCACTTGATGCTGCCATACATACATACATATACATATATATATATATATATATATATATATATATATGTATGTATGTATGTATGTATGGAATTTTTAACAAATAAATAAAATAATTTTAATATATTTATATTTATTTATTTTCATGTTTGATCTCTTCTCATTTTGTGACCAGACATGTCATTTTCTAGCTCAGAAGATGAAGGGGTTCTTTCCCTGCAATGTGTCTTATTGACTAGGATGGTGGTTAATGTGAACATCCACTTTAGGATACCTGTCTCAGACACTCAGAAGAGGCAGTGTTCGCACTTCACAGAATGGAATTTTCTAATGCAAAGTGTTGATATTAATCATCTAAGGCAACAGATTTCCATTGTTGAGCTTGATAATAGCCCCAGAATTATTTATAGTGTGTATTGATTAATTTGGATATATTGACACTGCAAGTTATTTATTACTTATTATGGAGTATAGACAAAGAAATTAAAAATGGTGGTTACCCTTTCAAAAGTAGGATGCAGTTACCAAAAGGCAGGAAGAAGTCAAACCATTTACTCTCTATTTGGTTAGACATTTCCTTTTATACTAGCTGTCCAAATTTCCTAACAAATGTCTTCCAGACTTATGTAATTTCCTAATAAAATGTCTTACTGGCTTATGTTTGCTAGTCTTCTACGTTGGAATTTGCCTAGCAAGATAATTCTGTTGCTATATTCACTTATCACCTGAAGATTTTAAAAAGGAATACATCTTTTTGCTCCAATCACTGTCTTCTTGATTATTTATTGAGGAGGGTGCCTAACCTAGAATTAAAATTCGTTATTTCTTTTCAGCAAGTTGCACTTGTCTTAAATGCTTCTCGAAGGTTTCGGTATACTTTAGACTTGAAAAAAGAAGAAGCAAAGAAGAAATTACTAGCCAGGATTAGAAAAGATATTGCAGTCCAACAGGTAAACTTTTGTTCTCAATTCCAGTGGTTTGGATATTTGTTCTGTTCACTTTACTGATGTGATAGTCTCCTTTGCTTTATCAGGCAATTGTACTTTTTCAGCAAGGTATTCTCTATTTTTTTCCTGTTATATGTTATGTTATTGTCAATCCTTCTTGAGCAGTGAAACTGTGAAAGCAATTTGATGAACTAAGCACAACAAAATGATATGTATTTTGATCACATCTAAGTACTCCATATTAAATGGAATCACATATTTTGACAAGCTTAGCAGTATGTAATTTGAAATACTGAGCAAGTATCATAAATGAAGATTTCTTGCTTTATGGGTTACTATAAAGGCTGCTTTGGTTCTTATGTATTTTCATATTGGGACCAGGAGCCATTGAACGGTTGCCAACAGATCAACCTCTAGACACTAAACTTGATGTCAGTTCAGGGGAGTTGGCATCAATGTCCAGAGAGCATGATTTCTCTGCTCTTCAGCAATATGGAGGGGCAAGTTGATTGTGATAAGAGTTCAATTTTTTTCTTTTCCAACCATATATCAATATTATGCATTTATGCTAATCATAGTGTTTCTTCTCTCTCTATGTTGTGGTGGTCTTGCATTAGGTTGTAGGCGTGGCAGAAAAGTTGAAATCAAATTTAGAAAAAGGAGTACATGGTGACGAAGCAGATTTGTTAGAGCGAAAGAACAGATATGGATCCAACACATATCCACGGAAGAAGGGACGGAATTTTTGGGTATGTATTGATCCAAAGATTTAACAATGATTTTTTTTTTTGGATAGTTTTATATAATGGGTTGAAGCAAATCTACTCTCTTAATATCATTATGAAGCTATTTTCTTTACTGCAATTGCAGATGTTTCTTTGGGATGCTTGTCAGGATAAGACTTTGGTAATTTTGATGTTAGCTGCAGCTGCTTCTTTGGCTCTAGGCATAAAGACAGAGGTAGGTTCAAGGCACTTCGTCAAAGTACTTGTGCATTGTTAGATTGTTGATTCTGTGTGTGTATTTAGTAATATATTACTTACTATTATCTTATCTTATGTCTTTAAGGGTCTAAAAGAAGGATGGTATGATGGTGGGAGCATTGCTTTAGCAGTCATCATTGTCATAATTGTAACAGGTATAGGATTCACATGAAGCTTTATCTCTTTACTCTTCTTTAGGTTGATCTTAGCCTTGTGGGCAATTCCAAAGATTTCATTTGCTTGTGCTTGCTCAGTGGTTTAGAGTGTGGTCACTTTTATGATTTGGCTTAAAGCACTATTTACCTATTTTATTTTATTTTATTCATTTAGACTATGTCATTATTTCAATATTGAAATTTATCTTTTCAAGTTTCATCAGATGTCTAAAGTGAGCTTTTTTAGTTTTTCTAGTTTCACAAATTACCATACTATTGGACTAGGGAGGCCTTTTCAGTTATTGTTTCTTCTGTGAATACCTTGAAATCATTTGTTGAACACATATTGACAGTTGGCACACAACTTTCTGTATGAATCTTTTGTTTCTCAATTGAATTTGTAGGTTATTTCTGTTCTTGTTTTTTTGCGAATACCTTATGTTCAATTTTATCAACACATATCCACGGAAGAAGTGGTGGAAGGACCTTTTGTCTTGTCATATGTGACTGAAATGAATATCTATATCTTTTGGCAATAATGACGACACCAAAATGATAAAGATAATGATGATTACAACAACAATAATAATAATAATAATAGTAATAATAATAATAGTAATAATAATAATTATTATTATTATTTGATTTTTTTGTTTTGATTCCCTGTACTCATTATGCAGCTGTTAGTGACTACAAGCAATCACTTCAGTTCCAAAGTCTGAATGAAGAGAAGCAAAATATACAAATAGAGGTGTCTCTTAAATTGTCATGTTTTCTTCATTTGCTGTCCTTTTCCTTCTGCTTACAGTTCTTGGTCCAAAATGCGCAGGTGATTCGAAATGGGCGAAGAGTTCCAATCTCAATATTTGAGATTGTTGTCGGTGATGTTGTACCTCTAAAAATTGGTGATCAGGTGAACTGAATCTTTTTCCCCTTGTAAGACTCTTTGACTCCTGGATCTTATCTACACCTCTGCACTTCCTTGCTCAGAATATTTATTTCAGGTACCTGCTGATGGACTTCTAATCTCTGGACACTCTCTGGCACTTGATGAATCAAGCATGACGGGAGAAAGCAAGATTGTGAGTATTCGTGGGAGTTCTATTTGAAGATCTTTCAAGTATCATCTCTAGCTTCTTATTTAATTGGAAATTTTTGTACTACCAGATACATAAAGATTCAAAAACACCATTTCTGATGTCTGGATGTAAAGTAGCTGATGGCTATGGGACCATGCTGGTAAAAGTTTTTATAATGTTTCTGTCGTTTTCATGGTGGATGGACATTAGTTGCACTTTGTGTTACTTTATTCTTCAGACATTAAGTCTATTTACCTTCATGAACTTGTCATTTTCTAACTTCTTTTAGTTAATCTTGATTGGCTAACTCATGAAACATGGTGAAAGAAGTGATACTTTCAGGTACAAACATGGTACGAACTACAAAGTCAGTCAATGTGCATAGTAATTTTGTCTAATTTATTGTTCCCTAATTGTTCTGTTGAAATACAGAAAGTAGGATTCTGATGCAGGCTGGGGACATGGATATGATGCAGGAAGGCAACAATACTTTTATCAATCATTTAATAGATGTTTTAGTTAGATTAGAATTGCTTAATAGTTGGTGGTCTTAGTCTTTTAAGTGTTCCGGTTATTTGATTCTGTTAAGAGTCCCACATTGAAAAATTAAGAGGACATACAGGTTTATAAGGCTATGAGTTAGATTAGCTAATTGATTAGATTCAACCCAATTTTGGATTATAGCATGGTATCAGCAGCTTTCAACATGACATGAGAAGTACTACCAGGTGTTTCCCAATGAGCCACCCTTAAGTTGGACAATGTTTAAGGAGTTTTGCAAACTCCGTTTTGGACCTCCACGGAGCAACTCAAAATGGATGATCATCCTCCAAAATTACTAATCATCCATATATTGGGATAGCGCAAATACAAGCTAGTGTTTCGGTTAATCAACCTCATATGGGTGATAGTTCAACATGGAGGATTGCTGAATTTGCAAAAACTAATGATGTGTCCTTTCCAAAAAATGTCCAACACATGGGAAGGTTATTTCACAACTCTACCTTCCATCTCATTCCATGGTTGTGCCATATGGTATCGGTCATAATTGGGCTCCAAATAGCTCACTCAAAGGATGCCTAGGATTGGGTCCATCTCCTCACCGTTGTTGGCTCATCAAATGATCTATCAAAAGCTAATTATAGCTTTACCATTTGTGATTCTTTCAGTGATGTCATTTGATCGTGGGAAGTGTTAGCTACATAATACAAGAGGTTACCAGTCTTCAAGCTTGAGGACAAACTTGATATCCCAGAGGGGTATAATGACGTGGGTTGGGGACATGGATATGATGCAGGAAAACAACAATGCTTTTATCAATTATTTAATAAATGTTTTAGTTAGATTAGAATTGCTTAATAGTTGGTGGTCTTAGTCGTTAAAGTGTTCCAATTATTTGATTCCATTAGAAGTCTTTCTCTTAATTAGTTATCTAGTCTTAAAGTGATTATTAGTTATTGGAGTCAATTCATTGGATTAATCAGAAGCAGAATTTTAAACCCTGTTAAGAGTCCCACATTGATAAAATAAGAGAGAACATATGAGTTTTATTAGGCCATGAGTTAGACTAACTAATTGGTTGGATTCAATCTTTTAATATGGTTTGACTATGTGCATTATAGCCCAGTTCAGTGATCCTGGCCCAATCTCTGATTATAACATGGTATCAGAGCCGCCAATCTTAGATTATAACATGGTATCAGAGTCTGTTCCGTCCACTTTGTGTTTAGGGGAGAGTCCGGTCCAATTTCAAGTGGTCAACCGGTTAGATTCAAATTGGCTCGACCCTCGCTCAATATTAGATTATAACATGGTATCAGAGCCGGAAAGTGGTCAGGTCACCCGTGGAGTCTAGAGTTTTCATTTCACCCGGAAAGTGGTCAGGTCACCCGTGGTGTCTAGAGCTTTCATTTCAGGGGAGGGTCCGGTCAAATTTCAAGTGGTCAACCGGTTAGATTCAAAATGACTCGGTTGTCCACTTGCGGGGGAATGCTAAGATTCCCACATTGATAAAATAAGAGAGAACATATGGTTTTATAAGGCCATGAGTTAGACTAGCTAATTGGTTGGATTCAATCTTTTAGTGTGGTTTGACCCATGTGCATTATAGCCGTAGTTGAGTGACCTGGCCCAATCTTAGATTATAACAAGCCCTAAAAGGGGACTAAGGGAGTTTTGGGATCTCAAGCAAACCTAGCCTTGAAGCATGTCTAACCTCCTTAGTTTGTAACTTTGTATGCAATCTATTAATATTAATAGTCATATATTCTCTTTGTTCTCTCTTTCTTTGATTTCTCACTTATTTTGCTTCCCGTGGTGGCAATTCGCCCATCCCTAAGCTTTTCAATCTCTTAATTTCAACATAGTATCAAAGCTCCAAAAGTAGATATCTTTTTGAAAAAAAAAGTTTTCCCATTAGAAAAGAAGCTTTTCCAGCTTGTTTTGCCACTGTTTTTGTTCCAAGCATCTCCTGTGGTAGTCTCTAAAATCTCATAATCCGATGACCTTCTGATCTCACTGCTTGCACCAATGGACTCCTCCCTCTCTGACAACCAAGGCTGTAAAATTTATCATGTCACTAGTGTTATGTGCTGCCACAGCCACCACGTGCTGGCGTGTACGGCTACCAGCGGTGACTTTTTCCAGCAAGATTTTCCAGATCCCTTTTTTAGAATTTTAAAGTCTTTCTAGTGAAATTTGAAGGCATCTTGGGTTTGTTGCTAGGCTTCTTTCCTAAGGGTGTTCAATTTTGGCATTGTAGACTATCATTCAATAATTCATTCACTAGTAGTGTCTACAATTCACTCCCACTTTACACTATTATTACATGTTTATTTATACTTGCAAATGGATTATGCTACAGTCAATTTAAAACACTTAATAACCATTATCAGAGGTTACAACTTACAAGAATAGGACATGAAAAAACTCATAGCATAAAACAATATTAGAGTAATGGTTATTCATGCACATGATGTTGAAATTGACAATCTCCACTAAGTTATAACTCCCTGCAGTAACCTCCAAACTGTCAACTGTTTTTTTTCTTTAGAAAGTAGACTTAAATGGATTTCTGTGGAGATATATTATGTCCATACCTATAAAATATTCACAGATATGATTCTTCAAAGTTGGTAAATTGCATGTTGGAAAATAAAGTTTTATAATGAAATTTGGGAAAGAGTCTATAAATTGTTTTTGGCTAGGTCTACATGTGCTTGGAGTTTTGTATCATTGTATGTCTGTACTTATTTGGTCATATCTTAGCATTCTGGTGGCTTCAAATGCAAATATGCAATAGAAAATTAGTGTTCCTCTGCTGTTGATCTGATCTTTTATAGGGTTACCAAAATTCTTATGGCAATTTTTATTTAATTCTGTTGCAACTTCATTGAGAAAAAGCTTGTAGTCCTACTTACAACATTATACTGTCTGGCATCTTCAACAGTTTTTGACCCTTAACTGTTGAACTTTTCTAATTTATGTATGTTCTAATGTCTTCTTACAGGTAATAAGTGTTGGGAGAAATACAGAATGGGGATTGCTGATGGCTAGCATTTCAGAGGATAATGGAGAAGAAACACCTCTTCAGGTTGAACTAATCTTTAGGTCTATTAATACTAATAATGTTTCAATATAAACATCCATAATTCTGTGTATGTTGTCAGGTCCGTTTAAATGGAGTTGCAACATTTATTGGTATTGCTGGGCTCATGATAGCTTTAGTTGTTCTGGTTGTCCTTATGATCAGGTATGCCTTGAATGCAATTCAACATACTCATTGTGATGTCCACATTAGTGTTCCACTACTCATGATTCTGAGCTTTTAATTTACAGATTTTTCACTGGGCACACCAAAAATCCAGATGGTACTATACAATTTAAAGCTGGGAGGACTAGAGTTGGTGATGCTGTAGATGGGGCTATAAAAATCTTTACTGTTGCTGTAAGTTTGGATGTACACTTTGTTTTGTTTTCAGTACAATCAATTTAAACGTTCTACTAACATAACATAATCTCTAGGTTACCATTGTAGTTGTGGCTGTGCCAGAAGGTCTTCCCTTAGCTGTCACTCTGACGTAAGTTCACCCCAATTATAGCCCTCTACCATATTATCCATTCTATTAAAACTAAGTTAATAAACTGTACAGAAGCTTTGGTTGAACTTTTTCATTGATCATTTCCAATGTGAAGCAATCAGTGATCATGTTTCAGCTGTCTCAAGAGTTGGGCATTATAAATAATTGGACTCTCAATGCATGAATCTCTTCATCTAATTCTCTGACCTCTTCCCATTTCTATTTCTTTTTGTGTTTGTTTTTTTATTACATGAATTACTGGTACTATTTTTCCTACCATGCACTTGTTAGTTACTCTCAGCAACACTGTAACATACTCCCTGAATATTGTATTGTAGGCTTGCTTATTCAATGAGAAAAATGATGGCAGATAAGGCTTTGGTATGAATATTTATATTACTAATTTTTCTTTCATGTGCATTTTATATTGCATATTTTATATAGGCACTTTGTGGTTGCATGTTGTGGGAAAACAATTACAAATGCAGGTTAGAAGACTATCTGCTTGTGAAACCATGGGTTCTGCAACTACCATTTGCAGTGACAAAACTGGAACCTTAACATTGAATCAGGTCAGCAAGCACTTCTTTTGCTTTGGGGTGTGTGTGTGTGTAGGGGTGGGGGGTTGAGATTTGGGTTCCAAGTGGAGTAAAACGTTGGGCTTGTCATAGTTGCCGAAGATAACATTGAGTTCATTCCCTAAAAACAAAAATAAGGTAGCACACATCAATACTTAGGCCGTAAATCATGCAGCAGTTCAGGAAAAAGGTCTGATCCTGCAAAAGTTTTGTACTTCTTTCACCATTTGTATTTAACATTTTCTTCTTTTCAGATGACTGTGGTTGAGGCCCACATCTGTGGTGAAAGAGTTGACTTAACTGATGCTAAATCAAGATTGCCTCCAAATACCATGTCTCTTCTCCTTGAAGGCATTGCACTGAATACAACTGGCAGTGTTTTCTTGCCCGAGGTACACTAATAAAGATTAGAGTTGTCTTTTGATTGAGTGAGTTCATAATCAGTCTATATTTTAAATTTTGTACTTGAGACTCCTATATGCAACTGATATTCATGAGGGAATGGATCAATCTTAGTTGATGACACCTTTATTATCCTCCAAAAGTCAGTGTTCTTCTCCTTGAAGGCATTGCATTAATACTATTGACAGTATGTGTTGAATTTAGGCTGATAAAGGCTAGAGCACTCTTTAGGTTGACTGTGTTTATTTTTCTATATGTTTTTTTAAACTTAATTCCTTATTTTCTTTTTGTAGATTTATATTAGGACACTGATATTCACATGGGAAGGGGTCATTATTAGTTGACAGCATCTTTTAATTGTTCTTTCTTTTTAAAGTATAGGGCAACAAATTGCACTCATCAGTGATCCCAATAATGGCTGCATTCTTCCTGTTTGATTCAGTCACCTATTTTTAGAAAGAAAGCATATGATCCAAAACAGATTACAACAGAAGGTTGGCAAAGGAAACTTGGATATTTTGTCAACCTTTGGTTAATTTGACAAAGGCAAAGAGAACCTCAGAAACTTGTGTAAATTAAATTAAGAATCTTAGAAACTCAAGGAAATTCAATTGAAGAGTGTGGCTTCATTTAACAATAATTTGATCTTTATTGATTTGGATAAAATAATCCAAGTTACACTATGCTTAGCATTTGAATGAAAATTTTCTCATACTTGTTTTTCATAACTGTGGTTTTGATCTCATTGCATTCTGAAGTTTAACTTTAGATTTGTTTTTGATAATTTTATGGTCCTCAGCAACTGAGAGTTTAGTCTGAGTTTTCTCATAATTAATTGTATAGTTTGAGCTCCTTTCCTCATTTTATTTCAATGTAGTTAAAGAGAATGCAGAGTGGCCACCTGATTGTTGAAAAAATTAATCAGTGATGACCACAATGATAAGTTTCTCCTATTAACATTAAGATATTAATAAAGTTTTACATTTGATTCATCTTTCCATCATTCTAAACTAAGTTAAATTATATTGTTTGAACAAGATTTTCATCCTGGAGAAATAGAATACATGTAGCCTGTCTAACCAGATTAGCATTAAGGGTTAGTTGAGTTCAATTCAGTGTCTTCATTATAATTGAAACTAGGAACAAAGTAATCAAGTGTTTAAATCATGATATACTTCTCATTATTTATGTGCTATAGTGTATGCAATGATTTTTGTTCAGTATCTTCTTCCATCCACACCAATTGTCCTCTTACCACATTAGTATATTGCAATGCATTTTTATTAGTTCTAACATTTTGCTTGAGGAAAGAACTTTTACCTACCCGTGTTTATTGAGCTTGTCTTTGACAGGGTGGTCTAGTAGCTGAGATCTCTGGATCACCAACAGAAAAGGCCATTCTCCAGTTTGGGATTGATGTAACTTCTCTTTTTGGTGTTAGTTGATAAGTTCTGTACATGAGAGATTTATGTATATTAATAAATATTTTCTTATATAGCTTGGATTGAAATTTGATGCTGTTCGATCTGGATCATCAATTATCCATGCTTTCCCATTCAACTCGGAGAAAAAGCGAGGTGGTGTTGCAGTAAAAGTGGTAATCTCAGCTAGTCAGCTATTTACTTGTAAATTTGTTTATTTCTAGTTTGTATTTTACTCAAAATTGTAATTTTAGCTTTTCATTTATAATTTGTTACCCTAGGGTGGTATTTTCTAATTTTCTTATGCATTGGGAATTTATCACTGAAGACATTATAGATATCTAAGCCTTTCTAGATCTATTTTTTGCACTCTTATATCTTAGTTTTCTGGCAGCGAGATTCTGAAGTTCACATACACTGGAAAGGTGCTGCCGAGATTGTGCTATCTTGCTGTACTAGTTATATTGATGCAAATGAAATGGTGGTGCCTATGGATGAAAATAAGGTTTGAGAATTCGTTGGTTTTTGCATTGAAACTAAGGAGTTGCATTTTTTTTTTCCTGGTGCTCAACTACCCATTTACCCTTGCTTTTCATTTACAGTTTTACATTGTAGTTTAAGCATATATATAAAGAATGGAAAGATAATACACAACAAAGGATAATCTTCTGTTTCAATTGTGTATTCCAATAGACTTTCAACTTTCAAGTCTATATATATGTTAAATGTCCAAACTATAGGGAGAAAGGAAAATATATGCTGTAGACTGTAGTTGCATTTTTTTTACCGTTAGCTTATGTAATTTTTCTACCACTGACCATTTCGCCAAATTTGGTCAGCAGATTATGTCCTTCAAGAAGGCAATTGAAGACATGGCTGCAGATAGTTTGCGTTGTGTGGCTATTGCCTACAGGTCTTATGATGTGGGTAAACTTCCTGCCACTGAAGAGGAACTTAACCAGTGGGAATTACCAGAGAGGGACCTGATTTTACTTGCTATCCTAGGGCTCAAGGTATTCTTTTGCACATGTATTACTATCATTTAAGTTTTCTAGTTTGGAAATTTTAAAAGTTTGAGTATTTTGAACTATTTAGGCTCTCTGCATTCTTTATCTCCCTATCCTTGATAATGTCCAAAGAAATGTCTTTTGGAATAAACTGATTATCCAACATCTATGATGCATGGAAACTTTTAAGGGTGAGTGTTTTCACATTTTGAAAAGGTTTCCTTCCTCAACAAAACTTATAGAAACTCCATAACATGTTTTAGGATCATTTCCCTAATTTATAAATAAATAAATCAAAATGCCCTTCCTAAAAACAAACTAGTGAACAATTAATATTTATGCATATTTAAAGAAAAAATATTTGCAAATACACTTTTATATTTATTATATTTGTATGTTTCCCTCTCAGTTAGTTTCCTGCATTTCCTAGTTTCGTTTTCCCATTTCTCATTTCCATGCTAATTATTTTAACATTTATAAGGCAGTGCTATACTTACACAAAATAATAATATAAAAAATATGGCAGTTCTTCATAAACAAATTTACTTTGTTTTACTTGAGTGTTATATTAAACTTCCTCATGCTTTTACTTCAACTTATTTTGTCCTTGTTGGATGTTTGGTTGTACCAAGATTCAAATCTAATGTCAGTTCCTTATTGTTATTGTTATTATAATCATCATTATCATGTATTTGATTCTTTGGTTTATGACTAATTGTCAATTGTACAATGCAGGATCCCTGCAGACCAGGTGTAAAAGATGCGGTGCAGTTATGTACCAATGCTGGTGTTAAGGTAAATCATGCACAGTCAGAGTTCCTCATTTACAATTCCCACAACAATTGTGGAACCTCCCCGCATGTACCAACATATTAAAAATAAATAAATAAATAAATAAAATGATGCATCAAAGATCTACTTGATATAAAAAAGATTTTGGGAAACTGCTCTACATGATAGTGACCTGTCCTTAAATGTCATTTGCAATGAGTGTTGCTAGTTAGTTCTTAAATGTCTGCATTTGAGAGTCAGTGGGATGTAGTTATAGGTATTGTTAGAATTTAAGAGAAGAATATGTATATTTCACACTAAGACAGTACAAAAGGATACACATATATATACAATAAATTGATACAATCTATGGTAGGGATTGGAAATCAATCCCTAAGATCATGCTTATCAATCCCTAAGATCATGATAGACTAATGACTAAGTATATGCCTACCATGTATAATGTCTAGCACTCCCCCTCAAGTTGGAGCATAGATATTGATCATGCCCAACTTGTTACATAAGTAATCTACCTAAGAGTCATTTACGGCTTTTGTAAAGAAGTCTCCTAATTGTTCTCTTGTCTTCACAAACCCGGTTGAAATTAGGCCTTGTTGTATCTTTTCATGAATGAAATGACAATCAACTTCAATGTGTTTAATTCGTTAATGGAAGACAGGATTGGCTGCAATATGGAGAGCCGCCTGATTGTCACACTTGAGTGTAGCCTTTTGCCACCAACGATGCTTTAAGGCGATCAATCTTGCCATCTGGGCCCAGCTTCACAGTATAAATCCACCTACAACCAACAACAGTTTTACCCGGAGGGAGGGGGACCAACTCCCATATGCTACTAGATTGTAGGGCATCCATTTATGTTAACATGGCTTGGCACCAACCTGGAAGATGGTATGGAGCAGTTAAGGGTACGAGTACTCACAGAGATAAGGTTGAAAGGACTATTAGGCACATATAAAACCGACTCTAAGGAGAAAGAGGGTATAGGAGAAGCATGTCCAACACCGCCAGCTGGTGTTTGATGACAATTTGCTAAGGTAACCATTGGTAAAGCCTTAGACTTTGTGACATTAGTCATAAGGGATAGATTACTAGAAATATGATCTGAGGCACCTGAGTCTAGAATCCAAGTACTTGTGGTACTAGTTTGAGAGAGACACAACAGAGAGGAGGTACCAGTGTTGAGAGATGAAGCCATAATACTATTTAGAAAAGGGTAAGAAAATTGCCTCAAGGGATGGTCGGCAAAGTTGACCGGCGTTACCGTTGACCGGCAGAGATGGAGGATCCAAAAACACAGCTAGGTGTGTCTTCTCAAGGCGAATCCAATGGAAGCAACAACACCTTGAATGGAGACCTGATGAGAGAGATCTGGTCAGAAAACAGTCTAACTCCAGCGACGGTGGCGGTGCGTGCAGCGGACGGCGACGGGTCTTCAGGCCTAGGCTCGCGACGAGGTTCTAAGAGGGCCTGTGGTGCAAGAATGGGAGAAAAACCACTAGACACGTCGGAACACGAAGAAGATAGTCGCGGCATGGCAGACTCCGGTGGTAGCGGCGGCGGCGGAAAGAAAGGGTTTATTTTAGGGTTTAGGCTCTGATACCATGTGAAGAATAAAGGGATTCATTGTATTATCTGTAAAGAACTGTACATATATCTACTATTTATACAGGAATAAACTATTAACCTAATGGGTCCATTCTTAAAAGGGCCTAGGGTTTCAACAAATTGAAGCATGTGCTCCATCTCAACTAAAAGCATAACTGGTAGTTGGATTGCACATTTATGTTTATATATTATATGCTCAACATGCTCACTCACGTGTGCGGGCCGATTACTTTTTGATGGGCTCCAAGCAACACGTGAACCATAGTCTCTTTTTTAGAGGGTGACACGCAGATTCGAACCCATACCAAATTGAAGCATGTGCTCCATCTCCAACTAAAAGCCTAAGCTGATAGTTGGATTGCACATTTATGTTTATATATTATATGCTCAACAATAATCCAGTGGAGAGGTGATATGTTGAGGTGGACTAAGGGTTTGACAGTTATTATCCAAACATCCTTTTAATATGTTCTCATCTATCTAGATTGAATAGCCTAGAGGTTGTTTTCATCTCTATACATACATGTATAAGCACTCATGTGTTCAGTACCATGAACTTAGATAACTTCTCCTTCTTGTTCAACAGTTATAGTGTAACTTTCGACTTCCTCATACCATAAGAGGGAACTCCTAACCCTGATGTAGTGTAACATATACATTTTTAATGGAATCTATGAAGATTTAAATGCATGTTTTACTATATGCAGTGTTTGTATTCAGTCATTCATATTTAATGTACAACTGCATTAGTGATAATGATTGGGGTTAATTTTCTTTTTCTTGTGTTTGTATTCAGTCATTCATTTTTGTTTTGTTTCCTCTTCTAATATAATAGGTAAGGATGGTGACTGGTGACAATCTTCAGACTGCAAGAGCTATAGCTCTGGAGTGTGGGATACTTGCATCTGATGCTGATGCTACTGAACCAAACCTGATAGAAGGAAAAAGATTTCGTGCCTTATCTGAGTTTGAAAGGGAAGAGATTGCAGAGAAGATATCAGTATGTTGTGGAGTTTGGATTGTTAAAACCATCTTTAACTGGGATATAGCCTTATTTTGTCAATCTATATCTACAGGTCATGGGAAGGTCATCTCCTAATGATAAACTCCTGCTTGTGAAAGCATTGAGGAAGAATAGACATGTTGTAGCTGTAACTGGAGATGGCACTAATGACGCTCCTGCTCTGCATGAGGTGAGCATAGACCCTTGCATATTGCATCATGTTCTCTTTGTTCTTAGAATCGTTTGTGATTGAGTGGTCCACCATTTGAATTTCTTTTTTTTTTTTTCCCGAATGATACACTAAATATAGGAGTAGACCCATGAACAATGGGGATTTCAGATTAGCTATACATATCTATAAATTTTTGTTAGATGCATAGTTAGCTTTAACATCCATCATTAAATTGTGAAAACATAGGTGGAAGGACATTTCCAGCTTTTGTGTGTGTGTGCTTTTCAACAGTTTTAGCCAATTCTTAATTCTTTCTTATTTCCTCTGCATTATTTCTTCTCTTTCTGTTCTCCTCTCAAGTTTTTGGAATTGATCCCTCACAAAGTTTTTTGTACTGTTACTTCTTGCGATAGGCTGATATTGGTCTTGCTATGGGTATTCAAGGAACTGAGGTTGCTAAAGAGAGCTCTGACATAATCATATTGGATGACAATTTTGCTTCAGTTGTAAAGGTTGTATACACATTCCTAAGCAAGTTCTCAGATCTTCAATTGGAAACCATGAAACCTGATTCTTTTCTATAGATAAATTCAGGATATGATGTATGAATTTTTTTTTAACTGTGGTTAAAACTAAACCAAGAAGTTTGAGAATGTCAATGTGGCTTTTATTTGTTTATTTTATTTTATTTTACTTTACTTTTTGAATGGAAGTTTGCATTGTATTCAGAAAGATACTGAGAGGGTGGCATCGTTTAAACATACATTAGTTATGTATTGTATCAATTGTAGAAGTCTAACTAAAACTTGGGTTCCTTTAGATCAGTTTCTGAGTTTGCCATCCCAAGACTTCATGCCATCAATGATGTTAACTCACATACAAACTAATTGTTTCATTTTTTTTTTCTAGTGGAAGAAGGAAAGCTTTCCAGGAATAATAATAATATGTTGACACTAATGTTTGCCTTTGTCATGAATGTAGGTTGTTCGATGGGGCAGATCTGTGTATGCTAATATCCAAAAATTCATACAGTTTCAGCTTACCGTAAATGTTGCAGCTCTTATAATTAATGTGGTGGCTGCAGTTTCTGCTGGTGATGTTCCATTGAATGCTGTGCAGGTGTGTACTAATAACTCTATTTTTTGTGCTTATTTGACTTGTGTGTTAGTTTGATATTTCAATTCTTACTTTTTCATTTCTCCAAGCAGCTTCTTTGGGTAAATCTCATCATGGACACTTTAGGAGCCCTTGCTCTGGCCACAGAGCCACCAACTGATCAGCTAATGTGCAGGCCTCCAGTTGGGCAAAGGTTACACTTGTTGGTTGAATTGGAATGACTTGGGCACAGTGCTATATGCGATTTTATAGCTTCTTGCAATTTACTGGCTATTCATTTCATGCTCAATCTAATTGGTTGATCCATAATACGTGCATTATATATATATATATATATATATATATATATATATATATATACACACATACGTACTTACATACATATGTGTGTGCGCCCACACTCGCTGGGCTGATTAAATTTGTGGTTGTGGTTTAAGATCCAAGAACTCTACCTCATGAAAAATCTTAAATTATCCAATGAGGTCTTAGTGAAGGGTATTTTATTTTGAGGAATTCATGTAATTTCTGTTCTAAACTGTATAAATCAGGCTGGAACTTGTTTTTATTGAATTTATTAAGCTATACTTTATATAACAACTCAAAGGTAAACTGTTTGTTTTCCACTTATTAGGATTGAATGGAGTCAGAATCTATGTGATTGTGCTTAAGTAGATTGCTTCAATCAGTTGTCTTCTAGTTGGATTGTGGTTAATTATTTGTTCAGTTGTATTACGGTGATTTGGAATACCATGAATCAAATTAGTTCTGTGTTATTTCAGGGAACCACTTATAACAAATATCATGTGGAGAAACCTTATAATACAGGTGTGCCTCATCTGAAACTTAATTCTCAGTTTTCATACTTGTTTAATCATTCATTGTTTTCTTCTATGAGAGCTATATCTTGGTGATTGACAACTGCAGGCTCTGTATCAAGTGACTGTTCTTCTAGTTCTCAACTTCCAAGGTAAAAGTATTCTGAGTTTGGAGCATGACAACAGTGACCATACTGTTAAAGTGAAGAATACATTGATTTTCAACTCCTTTGTCCTTTGCCAAGTAAGTCCTTTGAATAATAGATGTGACCATCACCTAATACAGAGTTGCTTCTTTGTCCTGTTGTGTGCTATATGTTTGTGTCTTGATCAGCACTACAATGAAATTAGGTAGGGTAGTATGGAGTATTTTGTTGTGCTCCATGGGATAAAGTCATTTCTTGTGTTTGTATTTTCTATTTTCTCTTTGAGGGCCTCTAGTAGGAACAAAGAGAAAGCTGCTAAGACTGTCCTTAATATAGCAATGGAGGATGCAATGCACACTGAACTTCGTGCTCATGCCATGTTGCACATAGCTGAAGCTTCATGCTGATGCCTCATATATTAATATTTCCTATGCATGCATAGCTGTCTCTGCCTAATTTTGATTCATCATTGCAACCAAGTTTTACTTAGTTATGCCCGATCCTTTTACAGGTGTTTAATGAATTTAATGCTCGAAAACCTGAGGAGATCAATATTTTTGAAGGAGTACACAGAAACCGTTTATTTGTGTCTATAGTTACCCTGACTTTGGTGCTTCAGGTGATTCTGCTATTTGCTTTTTACCTTTTGAAATTTAGTCATTCATATCCATATCATTAATACAAATCTTTTATCTTTCTCAGGTTATTATAATCATGTTTCTTGGGAAATTCACTTCAACTGTTAGACTTAGCTGGAAGTTATGGCTTGTGTCTGTTGCTATTGGCTTTATCAGGTTGGTGTTTGGTTTTAGCTTTTTGTATTAAGAACATGCTTTATGAGTGTAGTTTTATTTACATTTTCGGTTGCCTACACAGTACATACCCTTTCCCTGCATTGTACCAATTATGGTGTACGTACTATTTTATTGTACAATATTGTTAATGTACGATTCTTGGGTTTGTTGGCATTTTGATTAAAACAGCTGGCCTCTTGCCATAGTTGGGAAGCTTATACCAGTTCCAAAGACACCATTTGGTGAAATCTTAGGCAAACATTTCCATCTGCGAAGGAATGCAAGGGATATTCTATTGATTACTGTTATGTTGTTGCTTGAAAACAATAGGGATTTCTTTTGAAAAGCTGAAGAGTGCATATATGCTAACATATTTTATGTGCTTCAATTCAGGGTGAACGAACGGTACACAAGCTAAATGGCATTACTGCAACTATATTATGGCATTAATTCCTGATGTACAACACTGCTGACTAACAGCACACCAGGAGTTCTATATTCTCATCTGACTGCTGTTCTCAAATTTCTCTGGATTTTAGCTTCTTAGCATCTCTTTGAACATGCAATTCACTAGCTATTATCAAGTTTACGGTTCCTCTTACTTTGGATATATGTGAGGCTACAGTGTAAGTAAAATCCATGCAAGCTTTGCGTAGAAAGATAAGCAATTGCTACTGCGTAGCCTAGTTGAGAGCTATGGGTGTTGTTTAAAGCCATTTCATTTATGGACATGTAATGTAATTGTGACTTGGTTTGTAACATTTATCAACACGTTTGTTATTAATGTCTTGTGAAAATTTGGTCCTAAAATTGATTCTACTGAAAACTTTGTTAGGGAAATTTTAACTTGGGGCGAAGAGAACATAGGGAAACAAAAGAATCAAGAGCTTTAAGTGTGATGTATTTTCTTATATTTTCTTGATCTATTTATTATTCATTAGTCAAATTAACTCTTTTTTCATTTCTTATTTTCTTTAGTAATTTTTAATTATATTTAAATTTAATTTTTTTGTATTTAACAGTATTTTTAAAATGGGAACTAACCAAAAGGACTAATTTAAGTGCTTAGAAAAAGAAAACAAGAGCGAAATGACAAAATGTAACCGAGAGCGAAAACTTACTATAGAAAGCAAATCGAATGCGTTAGTCTTGTCGGGGGTGGACGTATAAGTCCACTGCACTAGCTCAGGAGGCTCTCGAACTAACATGAAGGAAAAGTGTGAATTTGGCCTGCCATCAAGGCTTATTTATAGAGAAATGATGCGGGAAAATTTTGAATTTCAAAACGAATCCCTAGACGAGCTTTTGCAATGTAACACGTCTTGTTAGTGTTTTAAGTCTAAACCCCAACTTATAATTGGCTGAATTATTATAGCAAATTAGATAGATTTTAGTTTTGTGTCTGTCAGAGATTAAAGTGAAGACCTGATTGAGCAGACACTACGCTAGAGCGTTCAGAATATATCCATTGGACTTCACTGTTTTATTCGCGCTAATTTGGCGGAGCAGTTACTACACAAGAAGTGACTTTACAAGAAATCCCTTATTACTCCCTGGAACACCGCAAAGGGTAAGACAGTAATCTCCTACATAGACATTCAATTAAGATTACTGGTCTACCTAGTCTATCAAAGTAGTATATATAACGGAGTTGATTCAAGATTGAGATGAACACTACTACGAAGAATTCTAAACTTGAATCACTGACATTCTCTCCCATACTTTACAAAGATATACGTTGATATAATCTTCTTCTCAAGACATATGTTCTGAAGATTTACGAAAAAGAACTTGAGAAGAAAATCATTGATGCTTAATCTGTGGTTATGAAGATCATGCAACTATGGTGCAGTGTAGAGTGAGTCAGCGATTCAGACAGCAACATAGCGGCTCTTCAAGAAGGGATTTCTTGGACTTTTGGTTGCACAGATCTCCGACTTCGACAATCTGCTATAGCCTTTTGCAGTTGAGTACTTACTGTGTGTAGATCACATTGGGTGAGATTTTATCTTTTAATTTTTGTATAATTGATGTTGGAGATAGTGGATTGGACGCACTGATAGTCGTCCCCAGATGTAGATACAAGTTGTATCGAATTGCGTAACCAATATCTGTCCCATTTACTTTCTGCCACTTATATTTTCGCACTTTACTATATTCTGTTGCATTATCTGATAGATCAATCGGTTAGGTTTCGTATGATATCAATGTGTTAGTTAAGGCAGAATGTATGCCAGTCATTAGAGATTATCAAAATACTTAATTAAAATCACACGTCTGTGACACTATGGACCAGTGATGCACACAATCTTCACTTGGCTGAAGGCCTTCAACATTGGTTATAGCCGAATTTTATAGTCCGAGCCCCTCATATCGTAACCCAATCTCGGGTCATGGGCTAGGGGGCTACTTGATAGGATATGTCCCCCAGGATTATGTACCTATACCCACTTGGATTATACTCCGTGCAATGAGAGGAATCTTTACCGATCACATCTGATCCCATCGGGTCTCACTTGACCTAACCTGAAAGTATTTAGCCTTTTTCCTCGGTCTCGACCCCAGAGTTCGGATTACGACCAGATCCTCTCATCGATCAGCCACTTACATTAAGGGGTAAAATCCTTATGCTTATCATTTTGCCCGACCTCACCAGAAATAGACCTGTCAGGAATCGAAGCCCACGTGTATTAATTAAAAGGGCCGCCAACAACTCCAGTGCATGTGCAACATGTGGTGGGCATGCCGGAGACCCAGCGTGTGTTCCCCCCGTCCCCCTATAAATAGAGCATTTATTGCTTAAAGGGGAACTTTTGAATCTTCACCCAACCAATACTAACTCAGGAACCTTCGACCCACAATTACTAATTCCCGAGCTCACATACCGTATTACTACGTAGACTTACTCGTATAACCCAATATATTTTCTGCATCACTACAAATCGAGTATTTCCTTGAATGAATTTTATACACTAGTTAACTTACCTTTAAAAATGTTGTATAGATGTTTTATATGGATAAGTACAATTTATTTATCACATTAATGGTTGTCCAATCTCTTGAAGTAGATAAAGAACCATTTCAAACTCAAAGAAGATAATGGGGATATATGGATATTTTGGAACTGAATGACCATTACTTATTTTTCTTTGGAACACTACTTTATGACAAGAAGTTTCATAATCGCACCATGCCTAATATTGTATTTGTGATAAAAATGCTAGCAACATTTAGTGCTTTTCCTACAATAAAACATTAGAAAATGTTGAACATATCCTTCAATATCTTTGAGTTACAAAAGATTTAGACATTTATACGAGAAACCTAAATATAGTATTTGGTAAGCTACTTGGATACTAGCTATTTGTTTGATCCCCAACATGTTATGTTCTAAACTGGTTATGTTGTGGATTACCCACAATGTCCTATATGATAATAAAACTTATGTTGTACAAATGAGAAATTGATTATCAAAGTCAACCATTTGAGATTGAAAAATAGAAAAATTAAATGATGTTTGTGTTTAAGTACCATATGGCAACACCTTACGGCGGTGTTTGAGGTTTACTAGCACCTTTTTCAGTGCTTTAAATTACTTTTCGATGCTCAGTATATTGTCGTTCGGTGCGTTATATAAAGTACTTTACGGTGCTTTGTTCATCAAGCACATTCTGGTGCTTTGTTGCATTATTTAATGTCTTGTTGTCCATTCGGTGCTTTACCAGGAAGTATAGATTTATTGTTCACAAACTTTTGAGGTATACTATTTTAGAAATGTGTTAGTTCTGATCAGTTTTTCAAATAAATCTCTATTAATTTTCATTTAATTTGATTTTATTATATAGAATTTTCCCTCTAGTGACAATCTAGGAGATTCGTTCACTAAGTCACAAAGTCCCCGCCTACATGCATCCACATTTGGGAAATATGTTCATAAAATTGAGGTGTGTATACTTGGAAGGTTGTTGTCTTTAGGGGAGCGACAACCTCTAGGTGTACTTTAATGGATTGAGATCATGCCTTGAAGGATTTAGATCTTGGAGATCATGCCATGAAGGCTTATAGTTGTACTATTTTTCTCTTAGCTAGGTTTTTCCCCACTAGATTTTTCTTATGCTAAGGTTTTTAATGAGGGAATAGGTGTAACACATAATTTTATGTACATAGTGTACTTTTTTCTTTGATTATGTTTTCCTCATAGTGAGTTAATTCTCAAAATGGTCATCCGACTATGACTTTTTCTCAAATTGGTTCTATGACTTTTAAAATGCACCCAAATTGGTTCTCCGACTATTGAAAATTAAGTCATATTAGTCCCTTGTTACATTGGCGTCAAGTTGGCGTTAAAATGGAGGGCAAAAAAGAAAATTCAGCTCATATACTCTATTTTAATCATATTACGACTCTATTTTTGCATATTGTGAAGCTTTTTAGTACAAATTAGGTCCTCCTCTCATCAAACTATGATAAAAAAAAATACTTCCTAATTATGTTTGTTATGTAATGAACATGTTGATTTCCTAATAAAAATTTGGTATAAGTGTATAACTCAATGACCAAATATGCAATTTTTCCTAATAAAAATTTAACATTTTATCATAATAAGTTTCTTTTTTCCTTTTTAATACTTTTTCTCCTTTTTAAGGCATTCTAATAAGGAAATAAACATGATATAAAAGAAAAAAAGAAAAATATTATGATAAAAATGTTAAATTTTTATTAGGAAAAATTGCATATTTGGTCATTGAGTTAGACATAATTTTTATTAGGGAATCAACATATTCATTGCATGACAAACATAATGAGGAAGTATTTTTTATCGCAGTTTGAGGAGAGGAATACCTCATTTTTACTAAAAAAACTTCACAATATGCGAAAACTGAATCATAATATGATTAAAATAGAATAGATGAGCTGAACTTTCCATTTTGCCCTCCATTTTAACACCAACTTGACGCCAATGCTAATAGAGGACTAATATGGCTTAAATTTCAATAGTCGGATAACCAGTTTGGGTGCAATTAAAAGTCATATGACCAATTTGAGAAAAATGTCATAATTGAAGGATCATTTTGGGAATTAACTCCACATCTATTCTAAACTTTCAATTTAACCACCCGTGGTCCTTCAACTTTCAAAGTTAACCATCCGTGGCCCATCAACTTTCAAGTCAACCATCCATGATCCTTCAACTTTCAAAATTTTAACAAGCCCTTTGCCATTCCTTAAACTAACAGACTGACCACAACTGACTAAATTTGAAAGTTGAATGATCATGGATGGTTAACTTGAAAGTTGAAGGACCATGAGTGGTTAAATTTGAAAGTTCTAAGATCACGGGTGGTTTAATTGAAAGTTTAAGACTAAACGTGGAGCTGCCGGACTCCCTGCGGTTATTAACTGCTACTTTATATATATAAATACAACATTGAGAAAATGGTATATAATAGAAAGTATAATATTGGTCATCATATAAATATATTTTACAACAACCATTATTATTATTATTAGATTTATAGGTAATAGTCCATATTTAATCATTTTTTATTAGAATATACCTCATTTGGTTCTAGTATGTGGCAGGACTATTTTTAGTCCTCAATCAACAAAATCGTTGAAATAGGAAAAATAAAATTATTATTATGTTTCAAGTTAAAGGAACATACTGAGTATCGATGCCCATACCTCTCGCATGCTAAGCAAGCACTCTACCATCTAAGCTACATCAGCCTACTTATTATTATTATTACTACAGAATAGTCTATTTATTAGTGTAAGCTTCAACCGATTTTAATTCGATTATTTTCGTGGGTAAAACCCGGGCCGAATACGGAAAGAGTAATGCAGCAATTCGGAGGCACTTTCTCTGCATCTCTGTAACTGAATGCTTCATCATCATATCGTATCACGCCTGAAGACACTGCACATCGACGTCACGTAACACCTGGAGAACAAAGCTTATGAATTTCCTCCGGCGTCTCCTCTGCTGATCTGTCTTGCTTTCGCACTGACATCTTGAAATCGTAGAAACTTTTGCGACTCCTGTCTGTGATTAATATTCACCTGGGTGAGGGACTGAATGAGCAGGGGAATTGGAGTGGAAAGCAGAACCGATCGTTCTCGATCACTGTGAGTAGTGGGAGAGAATGAATGAAGCTCCGATCGCCTGAGAAGGAGAGCTATCTGCTCAGAAAGCCATGTGGTCCTCCTTCTGGAGATCCAGAAATCGTTTCTCTTTGGACGAACTCAGGTACTCTTCAATTTCAATTTTAGTTTCCTTGTTTACCTCTCTGTGATTTTCGAAACTCTGATTCTTGATACTATCTGTAGCAATTCGATACGAATTTTGTGGTTTGAATTATAATGATGAAGTTATCGACCTTCAGGAAAAACTAAGGTTGTGATGCCACAATGGTTGAACTAGCATTTAGTAGTCTTCCAAAATTCATTTGTCAGTAGGAATGGGAATGGAATGGAAGGGCCACTTAGACCATCCCCCGGCAAACCTCTTTTTTTCCTGCTCCTTGGTTTGAATTTTTTGAACTTGCATATGTACACTGTATATTTGGGAAACAGATACAGGTGGTGAAGGTTGTTTGCATTTCGCAGACTGAATTACATGGTGATAAATAAACCCCTTTGCCGTGAGTTCTCACCCCACTGGGTTTTATTATTTTTAAAATTCAATTAACTACTTGCTTCAGTGGTCATCCTTATTTGTTACATAAAATCCATGCTGTACTCTTCTTCTTGCTTGATGAAATTTCAATCTACAAATAAAATTATTGCTTATCTCTTCTTGATCATCCCACAATTAAGTTTTCTGATCTTTAGCAGTTTTCTGGCTTCATCATCATTCTGGTGAAGATATATATTGCAGGGGAGTTTGGCTTATCTTACTTGTATGGGTAGTTGCCAAGTTATGGTTTGATCAAATTGTTAAGATTTGTGTATATGATTAACTTAACAATTCATTTAGTCTAAAACAAAATAAGAGCAAAGAAAGTGGCATGGAATATTTACAAACAAATTAGGAACATTCATCATTTGTTACTGTGATAATGGTGTGAGCTATTTTCCAAATATTACATATCTGAACAAGATAACCTATTCATAAAAAGGTAACAAGGTGATACATGCAAAGGATGTATAGAAGGTCAACGTCTGATGGAACCTAGGAATTTAGATCCTCCTTTTCACAAATACTAGTGTCTTCTCTATACAAACAAAAAGTTTCTTCATTCTCAAAATAATGAAGATATTTTCAAGTGCACAAACAAGGATAAGAATCTTGAAATATGCTGTTGGATCCTCATGCTAACGGGAAAGATGAAGAACCATATGCAAGGGTACATTTTGTTACACTTAAAATCTTGCTGGGGTCAGTTTTGGCCTACTTATATACCGAGCACAGAAAATGAAACCATAAACATCAAGGTGAAATCCAATCGACAAATAATTTGATTTATTGACAGCATTGTTTTGGTAAAATAGATTTGAGTTGGAATCAAGGTGTCTCTGGATGAGGCTATGCAAATTTTCCTGAGCTATGAGATGCTCTTGATATCTACAGTTAGGCAGAATTAATTTATTATATTTGCTGAATGTTAACTGACCTATCAATGTGTTTTACAAACCTTTTTACTATCTGGACTCTAGATCTCATGCAATGTTTTCCTTCTCATATGCAGATATCTTACTGATCAATTGATGAAAGTTCAAGTTGTTAATGAAGTCAATAAGGTGGCTACCTTTTTTCTTTCATTTTATTCCATTTCTTATGTTTCTATGTCTAAAATTTGATATGCCACTTATGCATTGGGTAGTATTCTTATTTAACCATCCAATCTGTTCTTGTGTTTTGCTTTTTGAAGGATTTTGTAATTGAGGCACTACGATCAATTGCTGAGTTGATAACATATGGTGATCAACATGATGGAGCTTTTTTTGAGTGCGAGCTTAATACTTTCTTCTGATTCATTTATTCACTTAAGTATCACATAGAATTTTGGCAGTTCTGCATTGATATGTTTTTGGGGTTTCTTTTTTAGGTTTTTCATGGAGAAGCAGGTCATGGGGGAGTTTGTACGGATTTTAAAAATTAGTAGAACTGTTATTGTTTCACTACAGTTGCTGCAGACAATGAGTATTATGATCCAAAACTTAAGAAGAGAACAGTCTATATGTGAGTCACTTTTTCACACCCTTCTTCATAAAGCATACCCCTTTCTTAGAGAGCATATCTTTTTTTCCTCTTTGTTTTCATCTGATGTCAATTATTTTTTACTATCACAGATTATATATTTTGTAATGAACACATTAACTACCTCATAACTTACTCCTTTGACTTTCGCAATGAAGAGCTTTTGTCTTACTACATATCCTTTCTAAGGTTTGTTACCGATAACTCAATTGTTTAATGCATTATTGTTTTTCAAAATACTGTATTATGTGAATTATCTTCTTTCTATAATTCTATGTAATAACACTTTTTTTTACTTATGCAATTCTTATTCATTTGTCAATTGTCAAGAGCAATAAGTGGAAAGTTGAACAAGAACACTATTTCTCTTCTTGTCAAGACGCAAAGTGTAAGTTACTAACTTTCAACTTCTTACATAAATATCTATATAGGGCCTATAGATTTATAGCCATTATGTTTGTTTTTAAAAAAAAAAAAAAAAAAAAACCTTTTATCTGAAGAAATTGATCACTTTGTACTCCATGGTAAAGCTTTTATGCTAGAAAAGTGGCACTTTTAGATCAAGGGATAGTTTTTCATGTGGGAGAACTGGATAGTTGTTTTTCAAAATATAGTGAAGTACCTTTTGTTCTCTTGATTTTATTTCAGCCTTTTGGTGCTTAAACCAAGGAATTCAGTAAGATCTAAACTTTGAAGGAGATTTTCTTAGAAATGTTTCTTGGTTTCTTTTTTCTTTATAGAATGTGTTAGTTCTATAATTTACGAATTTATAAGATAGTAAAAAGTATGAATTTGATTATGATAACATGATATTTATAAGATAGAGTAGAATACTCTCCCAAACTATGTTTATACTCAAAATGTGCTGTGAATTTCTGAATGTGCATGAGGAATTTGTGTAGATTCTTAGGTAATGCTCAAATATACTCCCTCAAAAAGTTAAGAAGGAAAAACAAGTAGATGGGGGCAACTGTTAAAAATATGGCATGGTTAATTGTGCATGGTAAGCTTTCTGATTGCTTGGACTTTATTAGCTAATGCAAATGTACTATATATTAATTGTATTCAAAAAGCACATGCACTATTTCCGAAAGAACCTCATGTTTTTTAGCATGCATATGCAGTAGATATATGTGGCTGCATGCAAATTATTATTACTTCTCAAATTGATTTGCAGCTCTGCTTTGAGTGCTTTCTCACCCACTTCCCCCAGTGATTTAAGATAGACTGACTGTTGCAATTAAGGCTGATTTTCAAATTGCTTCAAGGGTAATAAATTGTCCACTTCTGGGGTTAAAGAGTCTGGTACTGATTTCAGGGCTATGAAAAGTTATGTAGTTGTGATTAGTATGGAGGAAAATTGTGAAAGAAAAGAGATTAAGTTTTAGGAGTCGCTCATATAGTCTTCATATGATTTCATGACCACCAACTCCTGAATAGACTGGCACCACACAACTCTAGAGAAAATAACACTAGAAATCTGTTCAACTGACTATGAACACTGTGGAACATTGGAATAAAAGCTACAAGGTAAATCTTTTTGTAACCCACAAATTATTTCAAAAGCTATTTAGAAACCCAAATCCGTGTCTCCATAGACTAAAATTACTAAAACACTACTCAAACTCAGAGTAAACTAGTATTGTCCCGCAACTAATATTTTCTGCTATGTTCAGGAGTTCTGAAGCATTACCAAAATGTCTTGAAACTGAAGATTCCAATAAACTTGAATTTATAATGAAAGACTGAAAAGAGTTAAGCCCTAGAATTAGGTCTCCCAAGTCCTACACCTTTTATGATAATCACAAATGCATTGCAAAATCATCAACCTCACACATGCCAAGCTTCTGTAGGCAGAGGAACCAAGTCTCTTTGCTTTCCAAGCAATAAACCATCTTGAACTTGTGCGCCTATTTACTGAACCATTTGAAGCATATTTAACTGCAAGAATAATGTGGTCACAATTTTCAATTTTTCTCCTTCTAGACACCTAAGAAGGCATCCTAAGCTTCCATTCTTTTCCCTGGTTTGTCCTTAGTTTATGGATAAATGAGCATAAATGATGTGGATCCACAGACTTACTGTGAAAACGCTTGTTACAAGTTGAGATATCCCCAGGTAACTTCTAAAATCAACATTTGAAGGATTCTGAATCCACATAAGACCTGCCACGAGAACTAAGGGGGAGAAAAGTTCTTGAAACAAGGAATTTCCCTTGAAAACGGATAGTTTTCTAGTGTTTAGAAAAACCTAGATGTCTATGGTTTGTCTCTCAAAATTCTTATGTGAAACTGAATAACTTGTGTGCAAGCATATGCCACTAAATGAAGAAATACAAGACATTAAAATTGCACTTTTGGTCCCTTAATTATTTTGGGTGTTGAAATGTGGTTCCTTTTAATTATAAGGTGAACACATGTAGTCCCTTAAGGCCTTAATTATCTTCTCAGTTGTAGATATGGTCCTTCCACTTGTGAAGCAAATAAATCTTTGTTTAAATCAACTTTAAGGAGTGATGTTTTGGTAATTCTGCATAACACTTTTTCTCTCTTTATTATCATTTGGCTAACAATATAGCAACAAAATTTCTTGCCTTCTAGTTGAAACTGAGATTTATTTGTGGATATTGTGTTATAAGTGGAATGACTATCTACAACCGACTATACTACAACTGATGAGATAATTAAGGGATCAAATGTGTTCACTTTATAATTAAGGGACCTTATTTACAACTGATAGATAATTAGGGGATCAAATTTGTTTATTTTATAATTTAGGGACCACATCTCAACAAGCACAATAATTAAGGGATCAAAAATGTAATTTTTCTTTAAAATAATTGCAAATAAGTCCTTAAAAAGTAAAAATAGTGCCCAAACTATTTTGTATTTTTTTCTTGCCTGAGCTCAATGCCTGGATATGCATCAATAGAGACTTAAGGCTCATATTCAGCAACTTCAAATCTTGCAAAATTAACTGATGCACTTTAGATCATGATCTGAATCTATTGCCTTTGGCAATCAAGAAATTTATCTTCTCTCAAGAAAAGTTTTATCAATATGGACAGCATTGCTTTCAATGTCATTGACTCACTGAGAAATAGTTGAAATAGTATTTGGTTATTTGATCAGTGAGAAAGAAGTATTGGTGAATGATATTTTATTTCTTGTCTCTTGTGTTTTAGTTATTTTTCTCTATTTTATTGTACTTGCTATTTATCCTTTGGTTTTTCTTCTATGTTCTCTCAGGATGAAGTAATTTCATTTCCGCTTTATGTTGAGGCAATACGGTTTGCATTTCATGAAGAAGGGATGATTCGAACTGCAGTCCGTGCTTTAACACTGAATGTCTATCATGGTGACTTGCCTTCTGTTATTACTCTTTCTTTCTTAACATAAGCTGATTACTCAATGTAACTGGCCTTTTTCTTTCACAAACTACAACCTTGTACTTTATTCACAGTTGGTGATGAAGCTGTTAACAGATATGTAGTCAGTGCACCTCATGCGGATTATTTCATAAGTTTGATCAAATTTTTCCGAGAGCAATGCGTTAGTTTAAATAGATTGGTTTCAAATGCCTCAAAGTAAGTGCTGATCCTGTGCTTTCTTTTGAAAATTATCATTTACTTATTAGCTAAGGTCTTCTCATAATTTTTGACACAGGAATTTGGGTGCAGATGCAATTTCTTCTGCTATTTCATCTGTTGATGAGATTGAAGACAATCTGTACTACATCAGTGATGTTATTTCAGCAGGAATTCCAGATGTTGGGAGGTTGATTACAGACAACATATTGAAGTTTTTGATATTTCCGTTGATTCTTCCTTCTTTAAGGATGGAAGTTGTTGATGTAAAGAACTGAGTTCAGCCTTTTTCTCCTTTACCTGTAGTGTTATTATGTTGTATACTAACGCTTAACATTTATTTCTTGCTAATGCAGGATACAGAAATTGGAGCTGCAACTTCTTTATATTTACTTTGTTGCATTTTACATATTGTTAAGATCAAAGATCTAGCAAATACTATTGCTGCCGCGCTTCTATGTCGTATAGAAACTTTCAGGCCTAGATCTGAAGCCAAAATCAATGGTTATGTGGCAAGTGATGGCTTGACAAAAGAATGTGAAGAATCTGACAATGGTGACTTAAAGCTGAAGCCTGATGCAGGACTTTTACGGGTTTCTGTACCAAAATTATCTTGTTCACAAAATCAATTGGAATGCAAGTTGCAGCAGGACTGCAGTGGTTCTCATTTTGCACTAAGGTGTTTGGTGCCATCCGGCATTCTCCAGTGTTATTTTATTTTATATTTTAAATCCAATCTTGGTGCTTCTTGTGGGTTATTTGTCCCTCTTTCTCCTTCACACACACTAACATCAATTTACAATGTGTGCTTCAAGCTTATGTTTTTATCTGAAAGATTCAGCAACATTGCTTTAATTTTCTATGCTCAAACTTCTAATTTATTGTTTCCTTTCCTTGTAACCATGTAGCATTTGACTAAATTTCTTAGAGTTCCCTGATATTCTGTTATGCAGGGAAGCGTTGCTTTCTTATATTACCTGTGGCAATGATGTACAGGTTTCAGGTTCCTTAAGTGTGCTGGCCACTCTATTGCAAACTAAAGGTTGTATCACTGAACTTATTGTGCTTTCTTCTGCATCTCTTCTACTTGTTCTTTAATATTAAAAAAAAAAAACCTTTTCACCAGAACTGGATGAAGCAATGCTAGATGCTCTTGGAATTCTTCCACAGCGGAAACAGCAGAAGAAACTCTTGCTGGTATGTATGTATGTATATTTACTGAAATGTCTAAGAATATTTTAAAGATTTTGGTTCTACTGCTAGTAGGTTCTCCTATGAACCATCATCTCACCAGTTGAAATGTGTGCAATTTAGATCTTCATCCTATTCTTTTCTAATAGGATCATCCTCCTTACTGTAGTTGTTATGCATTTTGTAAGAGAATTAAATCTTTCAAGCATCAAAAGAACCAACAAGGAGATGAATAAGGGTATGGAAATTAGTAATTTGGTAACTATAGGAAGGTGGATCTAGGGCATCTAACTTCACCTATGCAATATTATGTACTAGCCCAATTCTTTTTGGTTTCATAACAGCTACTTGTGTCAGTTGAATGTTCTAATGTATTTCCTAATTGTTTCCACATATTAAGGATTGTATTCAATTGAACTGATGTGCTATATTCCTACACCACTCAATATCAAAAGAACTCATTAAATTGACACATCCAGTGTCAGGCGAGTCCTAATTCCTAACAATTGCACATTCACTATTCCTATCACTTATGAGCATGTATTATTCAATCAAGAGTCTATCCCCAGACAATCTTTTCCAGGTATTGATAAGAAATATTAGAGCTATGCAATTAGTGGCCCATCAAAAGCATGCGTTAAGACTTAACATTAGAGTGAATTCTACACAAAGTAGGAACCAATGAAAGTTTGAAACCAATAATAGAATTATAGTATACAAATACGGAGTAGCATAATAAGAATAAATTGCAGCCAAGATGACTTGTGCCAATTTATTATTCTGTATTAAGCAAATTGTGAAACCAAACGATGTAACTAGTTATATTCCAATTACATTGGAAACTAGATTTGTTTTCTTGAACACCATATGAAAACCTCCAGCAATTACCTAAATCAAGATGTGAAATCAATTTCCCTTTATCTTTCATAGGGTGACCACAATTAGGAAACTGACTTCCCTTTTTAAACATTTTTTAAAAAATAAAAAAAGTACATGGGCGCCTTGGTGACAATTAATTGGCGCCTCATGTATTTTTTTTTATTTTTTTATTTTTTATTTTTTTATTTTTAAATTTGTTTAATTTTTTAAGACTTGATAATTATAAACTATTTAATACTTTAATAGTTAATACTAAAATATTAAATATTAACCTAAAAAACATCTAGAGTTTGAACAATTTAGGGTTATTTCGCTCAAAATGATGTCGTTTTGAGTAAAATAACCCTTTTTAAATATATATATATATATATATATTAAAAAAAAGAAAGAACAATAGCTAATCGGGCTAGTCGGTGCCTAGGAGGCCTAGGCAGTCAACGCCTAGGCAGCGCTTAGGCAGCCTAGTCGGCCGACCGCCTAGACTACTGACGATTATGGTAATACGCTAGGTGGCCGGCCAGTGCCTAGTGCCTAAGCGAGATTTTCGCAACATTGCCTGGAAGTTTGCCTTCCAGCCCAACTTGAATCACTCCATTTGGACTTTTAGGCTTCAACCCTTCAAGTTATGCCCAAAACACAAAGCAAAGCTACTGAAGCCAAATCTGATGGGAATAGTCAATTTGTTTTGGGTTTAGCTCCATTGACTTTCAATTTGACCTATTTAACTCTACTTCATAAATTAATGCAATGTTTAAGTCAATTAGCAATTTAACTGCCAAGAAACCTGAGTGGTAAAATTAGGTAATTTAACCACTTAATGATATAAGGGAAGGGGGCCACTGTGGCCCATCTTTAGTTATAGTTGGATCATGAATTGTAGAGTTGACTACATTGTAATCTGAAGATGAGAGGCATCTCAACTGTATTATTTGTAATAACTAAAACCTATTCAAGTTTGCAGTTATGATATTCAAATTGGTAATAATATAATTCAAGATTCTGCATATGCTTTTGCAAATCTTGCCACCTATCTATTGAATAGTTGAATGATATGTTTTTGCGTGTGTGTGTGTTTGGGTAACTGCAGCAAGCTTTGGTTGGTGAAGAATCTGGTGAGGAGCAACTTTTTTGCTCTGAAAGTAATGTAACAAAAGATTGCTTCAGTGGTGAGCTTGATAGCTACCTGGAAAAGCTAAAGGTACTAATGCTGCATTATCATCTTTCTGGACATTTGTTAGCACTAATTTCTAGCAATATGCTATTTGTTGGAGATAGTTTGGACCATCTAATCTCTTTCCTTCCTTTCTTCAGAAAGAATATTGTGTTTTGTATTATATTTGGACAATTATCTGGCTAACAATAGAGCATAGTAGAAGCTAAAAAAATTTAGTGCTCCATCTGTTGAGTGGACTACTGGACTTGTACGCTCATTTAATAATATATATATATTTTAGAAATCTTATTCAAAACCAAAATGTAGACATATTCTAACATGTCAAATGGCATAATACAGTATAAACACAAATTAGTAATCAAATAATTTTCCACAATTCAATACATGAATAGAAGTTGTCTTACTGAATTTTTGCAGGACTATCCGACTGATTGAGTTTATTACCCTAAATAATTAGGTTAATGGTGTGAAAGTTTTCTTAATTGTAGATTTAGTTTATCACCCCAAGTTCACAGTTTTTTACTGGTAGTTATCACTAAGCACATATGGCCTGGCCTGATATCAAGTTATATGCATGGAGGGGATGTTTGGTTCGAACATGGGAAACAGAACCAAATACTAGGTAATTGGAATAACTAATGAGAATGAGATTCAGTAAAAGTTGCCTAACTTTCCAGATTTCAATCATTATTAAATTTGTTGTTTGGATATGTACAAACATGGAATCAGAATTAAAGTTTTAAAAAAAATTACAAAAAAGAAAATAAAAATTACATCTCTTGTTTCCTACAATGAGTTCCACAAAAGTTAAACTAATGTAGGACAGTAGGAGAAAGCATGACATTTGTGTGAGGGGTAGAGAATGGCACAAATGGAAGTAACATAAGGAAATTGAAGTGGACTGAGGATAGGTAATTGGTTTTTCTAGTAAAATTTTTTTTTTTAAAAAAAGACTACTATGACTTTGATTCCAATTGAAGCCTTCAAAAGTAGTGAACCCCCCCCCCCCCCCCCCCAAAAAAAAAACATAAACCTTATTTTTGTGCTAATCTCTAATGTTCCTATATTGGACTCTCTCTAATTTGATTTGCTGAGCAGGATCAGTATGGAGTTGCATGCTCATACCAAGATATTGGAACAAGCCCTCGGGTACATCGATTTCAAGTACGTATTTCTTTGTAGAAACTCAATTCTGTGCAGTTTTAACTTTCTTATGCTTTCTTCTTCCACTTTTGGTTAATACGACCAGTGTGATCTTGCTTTAAAGTTTAAACACACTTTATCAAAATGAATAATTTGTTGTTAGGTACTCGATGCATTGGTCAGTCTTTTCTGCAGGTCAAATATCTCTGCAGAAACACTATGGCATGGTGGTTGGCTTTTGCGTCAGCTGCTTCCTCACAGTGATGCAAATTTTAACAGTAATCATCGCGAACTGCTTGAAGTAAGTTATTTTCACAAAGAAATTGTTCGTCAAGTTGCTTACTTGATGTAAAGCTTGTCCAGTATTAGTTGAATCTAATATACGTTGAAAGCAAAAGCAGGAGTACCTTGATTAGGCTTAAGACTTAGTTGAGTTTAGTATTTCAGTTATACCACAGTGATCCATGGTTTCTGAATTCCTTGACTTGCTTTTAAGTTTTGCCAAATATTAAACAAAGAAAAATTTTGAGAAGGGTCTCCGAAGCATCCGTATTGAAATGATTGCCAGACTTTTGTTTGAGCCTTGTCTAATAATTCAGTGCCCCGTTCGTACTTTGGCTTTTTTTTTTGAGTGATTGTCTAAACCTTTTAAATTCCGTTGAGTCCTGTTCGGTCAGTTTCATTAAGAGGTCAGCAAACCATTTGGCTCATGAACTGGTCAGGGCGGTTGATCCTGATAGTGGTGGTTCAGTTTGGAATTCTGGTCCTCCTACGTGTATTCAACACCTTATTCATTAATATTATTCTCTGCTTTGTTGGCTTTCAAAAAAAAAACACAGAAAATTTTAATGTGCTTAAATGTGTGGCTTTGTCTTTTATTTGTTGAGCTTGTATTGATGATTATTGTTAAACCTGTGTTTTGAAGTTTTAATGTGTTAATTACATTTTACTTTTTGATATTGTAATTGTATACCTTGATTATAGATGATTTTTTGTTTGCTTTTGTTTCCAAATGTGTAAAGCATTTTGTACTCTGGGCCTTGGCACCCTTTAAGAGACTCTATTTGTCAAAAAATTACTTGACCTTGATTTTTTGTCACCGCTGAAATCTTGTCTCTGAAGGGTTCATACTGTAGCTGTACCCAGCGTATTCTTGAGGAGACAAGAGGAACTTGGCCTGATCTATTGATTGTGGTTCTCAGTGATGAGTGGAGAAAATGTAAAAGAGGTACCACTCTAGTCTAGAGCTTTATTATGTATTTAAGACTGTCTAGTTTAAAAGGAGAAGACTACTTGCAGCAATTGAAGCTTCATCGCCTCAGAAAGATCCTAAATCCATGCTTTTGCAAAAAAAAGTGTCTGCTTCTGAAGGTACACATCTTCTATTCCATTGCCTTCTGAATGAATGACATCAAAATGAATTTTGCATGCAAATGTGTAATTGCAAAAACTTTGGAAATAATTTGTTGAATTGTTTTGCGTGCCAGATATGTTTTCTGGTGATTCATCTTTTGCTGCTGGTGAAAGAATGTGCGAGATAGTGAAGGTTGTACTTGATTTTGCTTTCTTTTTTGGGGTGGACAGGTTGGGAGGTGTTCCAGGGATAAGTCTGTTAGTTTATTATGAAAAGCTATACCAACACCATTTGCTTGCTTGAGCCTTTCCAGAGCCATGATGGTAGATTTTTTTATCATCTTATTTTCTGTATGCTTAACCTTGCCAAAGTAACTTCACATGAAACCACCCTAACAGAAAAGAAAAAGAACTTAGGTCAATTGAGATAGGCTCAACCATGATACTTTCTGTGTGAATGTAATATATTGCAATATGTCCTCTCTGCTAAATCTTCACTCGCTACTGTATAGGTGTTTGTACTAGTTCATCAACTCCGTTCTTTTTCAATTGGTAAAGCTTTGCCTGATCAACCTCCGATACAGCCTCCAGCTGATTCTCTAGAAAGCTCGCGTGCAAAAAATGCTGGCATGAATGGTTTGAGTCCAAAACCAAACAGTGAAGTAAATCTTGGTTCGTTTTCAGTTTTTTACTTTCCTCTTTAATCTTGAAATTACCACTTTTGGTTGTATTTGATAGATTCTTTGTGTAAAGTGTTCTCCATTTTCCTATGTTTTATCCTCAAAATCTTTTTCATTAGGAAGAAATTTTATGCCAAAGAGGAAGGTGACTTACCCTGTACCTCACTGTACTGCTTGGTGCACTTTCTGGTGCTTGTGCTATCTCCAATCCTCTACTAATCTTTTATAGTGTACAACCCACTTTTCTGAACATATAAACAAATTGAGATGCATCATATAATGTATCAATTTATTGGTGATGAGAAATTACTGAATTGAAAATGGTGTAACCTGAGGTTTTGAATTTTGTTACTCTGCTGGATTTGCTTTTCAGTGGATGCAGTGCCTTGTAGAATTGCATTTGAGAGGGGCAAAGAACGTCATTTTTGCTTTTTAGCCATCACTGCTGGAATATCTGGTTGGCTTGTCCTTGCAGAAGAATTACCTCAGAAACCACGTTTTGGTGTAGTTCGAGTTATTGCACCTTTAGCTGGTTGCAATGTAAGCCTTTCTAACTTCACATTCTTTTTTTTTTTTTTTTTTGGTATACACTGCTTGATGCCTTATACTCTAGATGCTTGTAGCACAAATTTTGCAGTAGGTGCTATGAGCTCACCAAATTGGATGAGTGAGAAAAATTTGTACTCCCTATTATTCCAAAATATTTGCTACCTAATGTACCATTTAATGTAATCCACTTCTTTTTTCAGGGTAATAAAATAAAAGTAGCCCCTGAAGTGTTAATAATATTTTCTTTTCCTTTTTCTTCTCTGCTTCAGCCCAGAATTGATGACAAACATTCAAGATGGTTACACCTCCGGATACGTCCTTCCTCTTTTCCTTATTTGGATACTGGCAAGTATCCTTCACCCTCACCCTCAAAAGTTAAGGTGAAGGCTCTAGTGGATGGGAGGTGGACTCTGGCTTTTCGTGATGAGGAATCCTGCAAATCTGCATTGTCTATGATACTTGAAGAGATTAATTTCCAAAGTGTTGAGGTCGAGAGAAGAATAAAGCCCTTGCTAGATATCGAATGAGCTGTTGATTTTACAAGCTACATCTATGAGAATACCGTAAGATTCTCATGGTATGAGATTCATTTTATAATATTTTGAGTTCCTCCCCAATAATATTTTATACGAACACCTTGGGATGATCCTACTATACCCACCCACCCTCTTTGTAAATGTGTCAACAAGGAAACCTTAGGTGTACCATTGTAGAGTAGACAATGTGAAAGTCCCATTCGTTGTATATTAGGCTGCCTGTCTCCTCCCCACTTCTCAATGTTGGTAACAGTGTATTTGGCAATATTTTCTTTGATGTTAGCTAGTTTTCCCTAACCCTCTCGAAACAAGCAACTATTGTGTTGAGTTTTAGAACACAGTTGAAACAGAAGCAGTAGCAGTAGTGTAGATTGCAACTGACATTTTTTTTTTAATGGGTCGTCCTGCTTGCTTTTTCTTGCTGATTGTGTCTTTATTCTGATCTGAATTATTACGTTTGTGGGCTCTAATCCCTTCTCTATGTTTGAAAGCTCCAACTGGATTCTAATTTCTAATAGCTTTCTGTTGTTACATGCATGCAGTTGAATTATAAGTTGTAATCTTGATCTGATATTGAGATTATATGATCATTATCATATCTACAATGTAATTGCAAGTTATGTGTCACTCACTCACTTGCACTGAAAGCTAAAAAAGAATGACCAACTTTCTTAAGAGTCCACACTAAACTTAGCTCCGAGTAGTTATTAATTCTGAAGTTTATTATTTTAATTTTTAGTGATGATCCGTATTCTGTATAGATGAATTGAGAAAGGATGCTGCGGTTTTGGAGGAGCCAAATTAGTGTGAAAATTTTGATGACGTGACTAATTGTGCTTCCTTCATCTATACATAATGATAGGACAGAATAGCATTCGCATAATGTGTTTGTAATGTATGAATCGTTATCTGCAGGTCGTGACGCGGACGTGACGGAGGTTTTGATTCAACTCACTCACAATCCAATCACATCAAATTCCGTTTTGAATCTTACCACGCAGGGCAGGGCTTTACTGTGTATCTAAAAATTTGAAGTTTTTTCACCCTTCCAATTTACCATAATAATAATAATAATATCTTCAAAAAAAAAAAATAATAATAATAATAATAATAATGTCTCAACTCCGAAGTGGAGTGGACACTACGCAATGCTGGATTGCTGGCTGGCTGGCTGGCAGCTGGCTCCATTCAAAATGCATAACAATGACGCGTTGGGCAGTTGGTCAACCAATAACTCTCACCTTTCACTATACTACTTTATGAAAGCAACTGCCTCTTTGAAATTTGTTGTGCCATTGTGGGTACCAGCATTATTATATTATAAATTTAATTGATTGCTGCTAGCCTGCTATATGAGCAGTCCAACTTCAATTCGTCAAATGAGCATTTGACCAACTTAAACCATATAACAGATATTTAATTTAAACATGCTAAATTAAAAGCAATAAAGACGTGACAGTGTGAGTGGGTTGACACCGCATTAAATCATAGAAGACTTAGATATGAACAAGATTGACCGTCTTTTACTGATGATGAATTGGAAACTGAAAGGTAAAACTACTTATGACTGAACTACTTATGAATTGAAAGGAGGAAATTAAAACATTTATATTTAACATAATAAATAAATATTGTTTCTATTTTAGTCCTAAACCAAGAAACTAAAGAAATGATACTTTATAACTAGTTAAGTTTCACCTATCTCTGAATTTTATTACAATTGATATGTTATTATTATTACATTGATTTTCAGAGAGCTTCTATGATAAACAATACAAAAATATTTTTTTACCCATCCATTTGAATCAATTGTTGGATCACTCTACTTAGTAAACTATGTATTTGGTTGAATTGAGTGTTCACATTCAACAAATAAAATAGCCTTTTAACACACATACACTATAACTAGACTCTCAAATTCCACCAAATACAAGAAAGGAAAGGGAAATTAAAAGATTAAAAAAACAAGAAGATTGTGGAGTCAAAGAAGGACAAAAAAGTAGTGATTTCATTAGAACAACGAACATTATTGCTCTTTACTTTGTTCCACCCTGTTCTTTGGTCTCTGTTCCACTATCCAATCTTTTTCCATCCAAATAAACTTTGAATACAAGCCTGCTGCGTAGAATAACTGACGTCATTACGCTGTTGTAATCATCAATGATAATGCTGACGTCATATAGAAAGATATGTTTACCCTGCATGCGTTGATTAGGCACGGCAGCAATTCCAATTGCGTGCTCTCATTGTTTAATATTTACCAAGTCTTTATATGTATACTTCAATCAGGGATTCAGATTTTTATAATATGTATTTGTAGAAAAATAAACAAGATGCATTGACAAATCAAATCTAAGAAAAAAAAAAATCATAAACCCTTTTTTTGTGTTAAGGCAAAATTTTCAATGTTTTGGGTGTATTGGTACATGTACAATGTAAAGATCAAGCTGATGATATAATTTGATAAAGTTTACAATAGAGTGTAAATAAAGATTGAGTTTGTGGAGGTATTATTCTCAAGTTTGATCTAGTTCCTTTCAGTCTTGGTTGTGGAGTCTTTTATAGCGAAGAACGATTAAATTTTAATGATAAGATCGACATTCATGATTATATGTTTTAATGATAAGACATTCATGATTATATATAATGAAATGTATAAAGATTGGAGCTTTAATGATGGAAATAACGTGAGTAGTGAGAATTTAATTTATTGTTGAATAATTAGTGGTATAATGGTAAAATAGTGTGACATAATGTCAATTATATTTAGGATGCAATATAATAATGCTCTAATGTTTACTTTAAGTGACATTAGTGATTCTCCCATGCATGCATAGCTAACTTGATCCAATCAATCTTGTGAACCAAGTTGTGTGTGCATGCGCCTAAATATATATATAAGGGTCACACAATGTAATATTAATAATGACCGATAAATAAGCCGAGAAACTTAACGTATTCAGAAAATAAAAAAAGATTTGTACTGCCTCAAAAAGGTAATTAACCGAGTAGATCGAACATGATTCCCGTATAATCAAGAAAATCACAAGTTTAATTATTCGCAAACGACTCAATCGGTTGGGCATGTTGCACAAGGTCTTCTGATTCCATATATAGCGTGCTACGCTTAACAACATTAGAGTGGTGTGACCATATTTTGTGTACTTTCTAGTTTCTTTTTGTGTTTCTTCTAAGTTATACTTCAAACCTTAAAAAAGGTAAAATTAGATACACACTAGTTTATGTTTAATGATTGTAATAATTGTATTATATTCATCGAATATATAGATGTGTGTGTGTGTTTTTTTTAAACATTTGATGGGAAATAAAAGGAAATGAAATTCAAACTTAAGTTTATTATTATTTAAAAAAGATCATAACTTACTACTAAATGATATCATAAACTCAATGGTCTATACCTATATAAAAGATATATTAAATATTATTTGAACGTATGTAGATTGTAAATCCTTGATTGATACATTTGGATTTAATTTGTTAGTCGCACACATTTATGGAAATTTGGAGGTGCAAGCAATATGATATGAATATATGATTATTATCAGCAGGACAGTTGTTATATCGTGGACCATGGTCCAAAAATGGTACCGTTTCTTTAAGTAAAGAAACGGTTGCCGTCACAATTTAACGGAGTTTCGTAAATGATACTACAATTTATCTCAAATATGATACAGTCTCACATTTGTTTTTATATTATCAAATGAAACTATAGTTATATCGAAGTGAATGATATTGTAGTTGTGTTGAAATTAAAGGAAACTGCAGTGTATATAATATGAAACTGAATAACAGTTTCACATATTTGAGTGTATATTATCCAATGAAACTGTAATTATATCAAAATGATACTGAAGTTGTGTTGAAAGGAAGCTGTAGTGTATATAAAATAAACATGTATAACAGTTTTACATATTTGAGTGTATAATGTCGAATGAAACTGTAGTTATATCGAAAAAAAACTGTAATTGTGTTGAAAGGAAACTACAGTATATATAAAATGAAACGGGATACGTGTGTATAACAGATTTACTTTTCGCGGAGCGGCACAGAACGGGTGTAGTTTCTACCGTTTCTTTTCATTAATAAAAATGACGTCGTTTTGATGCATGGATTACCATGCACTGTGGACTGCGGTTTACAGTAAACTATGCGTCAACAGGATATATGGTCTTATTTCCGATTCGGCCCATCCGATGCGTACCATGCACCATAAAGAGGGGCAGTCAACAATTTATAAATATTTTTGTTTTGATGTACCAAAGTCAATCATCAATGTTCAATAATCATAAAGGAGTGGCAGAGCAAGGAAATTTGGTCTCAACTCACGAGCTGAGCTAGCAATAATCCGCAGCTAACATGCAATGAATGGGTTTGATCTGTATGTGATGTCAAGTTATGTTGACCACTGACCGCATTCTAATAATATATTTTATCTTCTCACCTCCACTTTGCTATTTATTTTAGAGAAAATAGCATATTTGATCCTTAAGTGGCAAAGTTAATCGTACGCATATTCACAACTCATTCCCTTAGTTTGAACTTGGGTCTTGTATATATAAAGAGCGTGAGACTCAATTATAAAAGTTACAAAAGTTTTTAGAATTCTCATAACTAAGTCTTAATAAGTTCTTCCTTCATTACTCTGGTTTTAAGAGGACAATGGTGGTTATATGTCTGATCATAGATATATATAATTAAATTTTCATATATTGTTAGAATATACGGATTATGATTCCCGACAAAGTTACTGCATGTAGAGTTTACAAAAGAACTTTGATATACTAAAAATCTCAAGTTACTCGTTTGATGAATTTTTTTTATAAAAACAACCTGATGAAAAATTTGACATCTTCTTATAGCTCAAATGTTCTGGTTTAATTATCCTTGTTGCTTAGTAAGAGAAATCAAAATCTTTTAGGATAGTGTGTTTCACACGCCTGAAAACGATGATCAAGTGTTCCCTGTTTGTACTGAGTTTCAAGTTCCTTATACGAGACCTAGATTTCTACTTTCTAACAAGTCATATGAGAGTTATTGAAATGTTTTTAGAATTGAAGAACCATGGAATAGGACGAGGCCGAGAAGTGGAAAATAATGTTGCGAAAGCGGTTTCAATATAAGGATAATAAGATGTGAATTTCCTAATTTAGCCCTCCAATAATATGGGGGTTTTGGATTTTCTGTCAAATCGAGACGAAAACCTAATGCCGATGACCAAACTCGCAACTTTCTTCATAACTGAGCGGTAAAAAATGAATACAGTCATAAATGAGGAACCGAGTCAAAACTTAGGTTTAACTCAGAGATGAAATATGCAATTTTCTCTTTATAAAACATGCGCTCTGGAGAGAAATAAGAACTAATATAATCTAAGCCGTCCATCTGAAAATTAAAGATCAACGGATCAAATGTAATTTTAAAAATGCGGTGACATTTTTGTAAATAACTCAAACTTTGAGTGCAAGTAACATATGCAAGTTTGCAAGTAAAATCACTTAAAAGTGTAATCATTTACACTTAATAATGCAAGTAATTTACCTTTTCATATTGGTGCACTTAATTAATGATAAGATTTTTCATATTGGTGCACTTAATGATAACGTTTGATGCAACTAATGATAATGTTAGGTGCACTTAATATTGTTGCTCAATGTACATTATATTGTTGCACTTTTAATACATTTAACTTTTTGAAACTGTTAGTTGCACTTTTAACACAATTTACATGCACTTTTTTCAAAAAAAAAAAAAAAACACACAATTTACATGCATGTTTGAATTATTTACAAAAATACCACCACATTTTAAGAAAAAAAAAATTGTTTCTAATTCGTTATGTCTAACCAATATGCGCCTTACATCTGAAAAAATTAGACGGATCATATCAGATTTTAAATAAAAAACACTATGACATTTTCGTAATTATCACCAATTTACTATGCAAACTTAAACACTAAAATTTGCATGCACTTCTCAAATTTTCCAGGTTTGCACATTTAATTTAGTAATAACATATTACACGTTTTAGTATTAAAAGATTGTACTTGCAAAATTGCAAAAGTGCATTGTACAGAGTTTGGATTTTAGAGTTTACGACTGAGTTTTTGGTTTTATTTGGTTTAGTGGTTCACTTTTTACTGCTAAGTGTCTAGCATTTACGTTTTTTATTTAAAATTTAGTTTTTTTCATTGATTTTTAAAAATTTATCCAGGTTTGCATATTTATTTGTTACAATATTGCGTATTTAAGTGTTCCAGTTTGAAAAGTGAAGTTGACGACAATTACAAAATGTCACGTGTTTTTTCATCCAATTTTTACAGATGTAAAGCTGAAATTGGTTCTTAATTTTCTCTTGGGGGTGTGTTCTCATAAGATTATAAGCCTCTATATATATATATTTTGAGAGAGAGAGAGAGAGTAGATATATTGTATTTTATAAATAAATGTTAAATTGACATTTTTGCCCTTAAAACAAACTATTTCATTTATTTTTATTCTCCAACCAATTATATTACTAATATGCATGGAAGATTACGGTTCGATACGAACCTAATCAAACACCGTAGCACTTGAACTTAAAAAGTATGGATGGTTACGGTTACAATTCAGAACCGAAAAAAAATATAATAAAATAATTGTTAAATTTATACTATTTTTAAATAAGAAATAAAATTATAAAAATAAATAAATAAGTTTTGATTGGCGGTTCAAAATCGAAATTGGAATCGAACCGTACTGATTTATCAAATAAGTGTTTGATCATTTTCACTATATATGAATGTGGTTCAGTTCCGGTTTACATTTCAACAATTATTTAATTTTATTTTTTCGGTTCTGAATCGTAACCAGAACCGTCCATACTATTTCGGTATGATTGCTACAGTTTTGGTTAGGTTTGAACCGAATCGTGATCATCCATACATATAAGTAATAATTTGTTGGAGAAAAAAAATGAATAATATTTTTAAGGGTAAAAATGTCTATTTAACATTTCAGGGGGAAAAAGTGCCACTTTAATAACACAGGGGGAAAAGTGCTATATGCACATAACATAGGGGGAAAAAGTGTCATTTTCCCTTGTAACAAATAAATATGCAAACCTGGATAAATTTTTAAAATCAATGAAAAAAACTAAATTTTAAATAAAAAACGTAAATGCTAGACACTTAGCAGTAAAAAGTGAACCACTAAACCAAATAAAACCAAAAACTCAGTCGTAAACTCTAAAATCCAAACTCTGTACAATGCACTTTTGCAATTTTGCAAGTACAATCTTTTAATACTAAAACGTGTAATATGTTATTACTAAATTAAATGTGCAAACCTGGAAAATTTGAGAAGTGCATGCAAATTTTAGTGTTTAAGTTTGCATAGTAAATTGGTGATAATTACGAAAATGTCATAGTGTTTTTTATTTAAAATCTGATATGATCCGTCTAATTTTTTCAGATGTAAGGCGCATATTGGTTAGACATAACGAATTAGAAACAATTTTTTTTTCTTAAAATGTGGTGGTATTTTTGTAAATAATTCAAACATGCATGTAAATTGTGTGTTTTTTTTTTTTTTGAAAAAAGTGCATGTAAATTGTGTTAAAAGTGCAACTAACAGTTTCAAAAAGTTAAATGTATTAAAAGTGCAACAATATAATGTACATTGAGCAACAATATTAAGTGCACCTAACATTATCATTAGTTGCATCAAACGTTATCATTAAGTGCACCAATATGAAAAATCTTATCATTAATTAAGTGCACCAATATGAAAAGGTAAATTACTTGCATTATTAAGTGTAAATGATTACACTTTTAAGTGATTTTACTTGCAAACTTGCATATGTTACTTGCACTCAAAGTTTGAGTTATTTACAAAAATGTCACCGCATTTTTAAAATTACATTTGATCCGTTGATCTTTAATTTTCAGATGGACGGCTTAGATTATATTAGTTCTTATTTCTCTCCAGAGCGCATGTTTTATAAAGAGAAAATTGCATATTTCATCTCTGAGTTAAACCTAAGTTTTGACTCGGTTCCTCATTTATGACTGTATTCATTTTTTACCGCTCAGTTATGAAGAAAGTTGCGAGTTTGGTCATCGGCATTAGGTTTTCGTCTCGATTTGACAGAAAATCCAAAACCCCCATATTATTGGAGGCTAAATTAGGAAATTCACATCTTATTATCCTTATATTGAAACCGCTTTCGCAACATTATTTTCCACTTCTCGGCCTCGTCCTATTCCATGGTTCTTCAATTCTAAAAACATTTCAATAACTCTCATATGACTTGTTAGAAAGTAGAAATCTAGGTCTCGTATAAGGAACTTGAAACTCAGTACAAACAGGGAACACTTGATCATCGTTTTCAGGCGTGTGAAACACACTATCCTAAAAGATTTTGATTTCTCTTACTAAGCAACAAGGATAATTAAACCAGAACATTTGAGCTATAAGAAGATGTCAAATTTTCATCAGGTTGTTTTTATAAAAAAAATTCATCAAACGAGTAACTTGAGATTTTTAGTATATCAAAGTTCTTTTGTAAACTCTACATGCAGTAACTTTGTCGGGAATCATAATCCGTATATTCTAACAATATATGAAAATTTAATTATATATATCTATGATCAGACATATAACCACCATTGTCCTCTTAAAACCAGAGTAATGAAGGAAGAACTTATTAAGACTTAGTTATGAGAATTCTAAAAACTTTTGTAACTTTTATAATTGAGTCTCACGCTCTTTATATATACAAGACCCAAGTTCAAACTAAGGGAATGAGTTGTGAATATGCGTACGATTAACTTTGCCACTTAAGGATCAAATATGCTATTTTCTCTAAAATAAATAGCAAAGTGGAGGTGAGAAGATAAAATATATTATTAGAATGCGGTCAGTGGTCAACATAACTTGACATCACATACAGATCAAACCCATTCATTGCATGTTAGCTGCGGATTATTGCTAGCTCAGCTCGTGAGTTGAGACCAAATTTCCTTGCTCTGCCACTCCTTTATGATTATTGAACATTGATGATTGACTTTGGTACATCAAAACAAAAATATTTATAAATTGTTGACTGCCCCTCTTTATGGTGCATGGTACGCATCGGATGGGCCGAATCGGAAATAAGACCATATATCCTGTTGACGCATAGTTTACTGTAAACCGCAGTCCACAGTGCATGGTAATCCATGCATCAAAACGACGTCATTTTTATTTTTTGTCACCGCTGAAATCTTGTCTCTGAAGGGTTCATACTGTAGCTGTACCAGCGTATTCTTGAGGAGACAAGAGGAACTTGGCCTGATCTATTGATTGTGGTTCTCAGTGATGAGTGGAGAAAATGTAAAAGAGGTACCACTCTAGTCTAGAGCTTTATTATGTATTTAAGACTGTCTAGTTTAAAAGGAGAAGACTACTTGCAGCAATTGAAGCTTCATCGCCTCAGAAAGATCCTAAATCCATGCTTTTGCAAAAAAAAAGTGTCTGCTTCTGAAGGTCACATCTTCTATTCCATTGCCTTCTGAATGAACATCAAATGAATTTTGCATGCAAATGTGTAATTGCAAAAACTTTGGAAATAATTTGTTGAATTGTTTTGCGTGCCAGATATGTTTTCTGGTGATTCATCTTTTGCTGCTGGTGAAAGAATGTGCGAGATAGTGAAGGTTGTACTTGATTTTGCTTTCTTTTTTGGGGTGGACAGGTTGGGAGGTGTTCCAGGGATAAGTCTGTTAGTTTATTATGAAAAGCTATACCAACACCATTTGCTTGCTTGAGCCTTTCCAGAGCCATGATGGTAGATTTTTTTATCATCTTATTTTCTGTATGCTTAACCTTGCCAAAGTAACTTCACATGAAACCACCCTAACAGAAAAGAAAAAGAACTTAGGTCAATTGAGATAGGCTCAACCATGATACTTTCTGTGTGAATGTAATATATTGCAATATGTCCTCTCTGCTAAATCTTCACTCGCTACTGTATAGGTGTTTGTACTAGTTCATCAACTCCGTTCTTTTTCAATTGGTAAAGCTTTGCCTGATCAACCTCCGATACAGCCTCAGCTGATTCTCTAGAAAGCTCGCGTGCAAAAAATGCTGGCATGAATGGTTTGAGTCCAAAACCAAACAGTGAAGTAAATCTTGGTTCGTTTTCAGTTTTTTACTTTCCTCTTTAATCTTGAAATTACCACTTTTGGTTGTATTTGATAGATTCTTTGTGTAAAGTGTTCTCCATTTTCCTATGTTTTATCCTCAAAATCTTTTTCATTAGGAAGAAATTTTTATGCCAAAGAGGAAGGTGACTTACCCTGTACCTCACTGTACTGCTTGGTGCACTTTCTGGTGCTTGTGCTATCTCCAATCCTCTACTAATCTTTATAGTGTACAACCCACTTTTCTGAACATATAAACAAATTGAGATGCATCATATAATGTATCAATTTATTGGTGATGAGAAATTACTGAATTGAAAATGGTGTAACCTGAGGTTTTGAATTTTGTTACTCTGCTGGATTTGCTTTTCAGTGGATGCAGTGCCTTGTAGAATTGCATTTGAGAGGGGGCAAAGAACGTCATTTTTGCTTTTTAGCCATCACTGCTGGAATATCTGGTTGGCTTGTCCTTGCAGAAGAATTACCTCAGAAACCACGTTTTGGTGTAGTTCGAGTTATTGCACCTTTAGCTGGTTGCAATGTAAGCCTTTCTAACTTCACATTCTTTTTTTTTTTTTTTTTTGGTATACACTGCTTGATGCCTTATACTCTAGATGCTTGTAGCACAATTTTGGCAGTAGGTGCTATGAGCTCACCAAATTGGATGAGTGAGAAAAATTTGTACTCCTATTATTCCAAAATATTTGTACCTAATGTACCATTTAATGTAATCCACTTCTTTTTTCAGGGTAATAAAATAAAAGTAGCCCCTGAAGTGTTAATAATATTTTCTTTTCCTTTTTCTTCTCTGCTTCAGCCAGAATTGATGACAAACATTCAAGATGGTTACACCTCCGGATACGTCCTTCCTCTTTTCCTTATTTGGATACTGGCAAGTATCCTTCACCCTCACCCTCAAAAGTTAAGGTGAAGGCTCTAGTGGATGGGAGGTGGACTCTGGCTTTTCGTGATGAGGAATCCTGCAAATCTGCATTGTCTATGATACTTGAAGAGATTAATTTCCAAAGTGTTGAGGTCGAGAGAAGAATAAAGCCCTTGCTAGATATCGAATGAGCTGTTGATTTTACAAGCTACATCTATGAGAATACCGTAAGATTCTCATGTATGAGATTCATTTTATAATATTTTGAGTTCCTCCCAATAATATTTTATACGAACACCTTGGGATGATCCTACTATACCCACCCACCCTCTTTGTAAATGTGTCAACAAGGAAACCTTAGGTGTACCATTGTAGAGTAGACAATGTGAAAGTCCCATTCGTTGTATATTAGGCTGCCTGTCTCCTCCCCACTTCTCAATGTTGGTAACAGTGTATTTGGCAATATTTTCTTTGATGTTAGCTAGTTTTCCCTAACCCTCTCGAAACAAGCAACTATTGTGTTGAGTTTTAGAACACAGTTGAAACAGAAGCAGTAGCAGTAGTGTAGATTGCAACTGACATTTTTTTTTTAATGGGTCGTCCTGCTTGCTTTTTCTTGCTGATTGTGTCTTTATTCTGATCTGAATTATTACGTTTGTGGGCTCTAATCCCTTCTCTATGTTTGAAAGCTCCACTGGATTCTAATTTCTAATAGCTTTCTGTGTGTTACATGCATGCAGTTGAATTATAAGTTGTAATCTTGATCTGATATTGAGATTATATGATCATTATCATATCTACAATGTAATTGCAAGTTATGTGTCACTCACTCACTTGCACTGAAAGCTAAAAAAGATGACCAACTTTCTTAAGAGTCCACACTAAACTTAGCTCCGAGTAGTTATTAATTCTGAAGTTTATTATTTTAATTTTTAGTGATGATCCGTATTCTGTATAGATGAATTGAGAAGGATGCTGCGGTTTTGGAGGAGCCAAATTAGTGTGAAAATTTTGATGACGTGACTAATTGTGCTTCCTTCATCTATACATAATGATAGGACAGAATAGCATTCGCATAATGTGTTTGTAATGTATGAATCGTTATCTGCAGGTCGTGACGCGGACGTGACGGAGGTTTTGATTCAACTCACTCACAATCCAATCACATCAAATTCCGTTTTGAATCTTACCACGCAGGCAGGGCTTTACTGTGTATCTAAAAATTTGAAGTTTTTTCACCCTTCCAATTTACCATAATAATAATAATAATATCTTCAAAAAAAAAAAATAATAATAATAATAATAATAATGTCTCAACTCCGAAGTGGAGTGGACACTACGCAATGCTGGATTGCTGGCTGGCTGGCTGGCAGCTGGCTCCATTCAAAATGCATAACAATGACGCGTTGGGCAGTTGGTCAACCAATAACTCTCACCTTTCACTATACTACTTTATGAAAGCAACTGCCTCTTTGAAATTTGTTGTGCCATTGTGGTACCAGCATTATTATATTATAAATTTAATTGATTGCTGCTAGCCTGCTATATGAGCAGTCCAACTTCAATTCGTCAAATGAGCATTTGACCAACTTAACCCATATAACAGATATTTAATTTAAACATGCTAAATTAAAAGCAATAAAGACGTGACAGACAGTGTGAGTGGGTTGACACCGCATTAAATCATAGAAGACTTAGATATGAACAAGATTGACCGTCTTTTACTGATGATGAATTGGAAACTGAAAGGTAAAACTACTTATGACTGAACTACTTATGAATTGAAAGGAGGAAATTAAAACATTTTATTTAACATAATAAATAAATATTGTTTCTGTTTTAGTCCTAAACCAAGAAACTAAAGAAATGATACTTTATAACTAGTTAAGTTTCACCTATCTCTGAATTTTATTACAATTGATATGTTATTATTATTACATTGATTTTCAGAGAGCTTCTATGATAAAACAATACAAAAATATTTTTTTACCCATCCATTTGAATCAATTTTGGATCACTCTACTTAGTAAACTATGTATTTGGTTGAATTGAGTGTTCACATTCAACAAATAAAATAGCCTTTTAACACACATACACTATAACTAGACTCTCAAATTCCACCAATACAAGAAAGGAAAGGGAAATTAAAAGATTAAAAAACAAGAAGATTGTGGAGTCAAAGAAGGACAAAAAAGTAGTGATTTCATTAGAACAACGAACATTATTGCTCTTTACTTTGTTCCACCCTGTTCTTTGGTCTCTGTTCCACTATCCAATCTTTTTCCATCCAAATAAACTTTGAATACAAGCCTGCTGCGTAGAATAACTGACGTCATTACGCTGTTGTAATCATCAATGATAATGCTGACGTCATATAGAAAGATATGTTTACCCTGCATGCGTTGATTAGGCACGGCAGCAATTCCAATTGCGTGCTCTCATTGTTTAATATTTACCAAGTCTTTATATGTATACTTCAATCAGGGATTCAGATTTTTATAATATGTATTTGTAGAAAAATAAACAAGATGCATTGAGAAATCAAATCTAAGAAAAAAAAAATCATAAACCCTTTTTTTGTGTTAAGGCAAAATTTTCAATGTTTTGGGTGTATTGGTACATGTACAATGTAAAGATCAAGCTGATGATATAATTTGATAAAGTTTACAATAGAGTGTAAATAAAGATTGAGTTTGTGGAGGTATTATTCTCAAGTTTGATCTAGTTCCTTTCAGTCTTGGTTGTGGAGTCTTTTATAGCGAAGAACGATTAAATTTTAATGATAAGATCGACATTCATGATTATATGTTTTAATGATAAGACATTCATGATTATATATAATGAAATGTATAAAGATTGGAGCTTTAATGATGGAAATAACGTGAGTAGTGAGAATTTAATTTATTGTTGAATAATTAGTGGTATAATGGTAAAATAGTGTGACATAATGTCAATTATATTTAGGATGCAATATAATAATGCTCTAATGTTTACTTTAAGTGACATTAGTGATTCTCCCATGCATGCATAGCTAACTTGATCCAATCAATCTTGTGAACCAAGTTGTGTGTGCATGCGCCTAAATATATATATAAGGGTCACACAATGTAATATTAATAATGACCGATAAATAAGCCGAGAAACTTAACGTATTCAGAAAATAAAAAAAGATTTGTACTGCCTCAAAAAGGTAATTAACCGAGTAGATCGAACATGATTCCCGTATAATCAAGAAAATCACAAGTTTAATTATTCGCAAACGACTCAATCGGTTGGGCATGTTGCACAAGGTCTTCTGATTCCATATATAGCGTGCTACGCTTAACAACATTAGAGTGGTGTGACCATATTTTGTGTACTTTCTAGTTTCTTTTTGTGTTTCTTCTAAGTTATACTTCAAACCTTAAAAAGGTAAAATTAGATACACACTAGTTTATGTTTAATGATTGTAATAATTGTATTATATTCATCGAATATATAGATGTGTGTGTGTTTTTTTTAAACATTTGATGGAAATAAAGGAAATGAAATTCAAACTTAAGTTTATTATTATTTAAAAAAGATCATAACTTACTACTAAATGATATCATAAACTCAATGGTCTATACCTATATAAAAGATATATTAAATATTATTTGAACGTATGTAGATGTAAATCCTTGATTGATACATTTGGATTTAATTTGTTAGTCGCACACATTTATGGAAATTTGGAGGTGCAAGCAATATGATATGAATATATGATTATTATCAGCAGGACAGTTGTTATATCGTGGACCATGGTCCAAAAATGGCACCGTTTCTTTAAGTAAAGAAACGGTTGCCGTCACAATTTAACGGAGTTTCGTAAATGATACTACAATTTATCTCAAATGATACAGTCTCACATTTGTTTTTATATTATCAAATGAAACTATAGTTATATCGAAGTGAATGATATTGTAGTTGTGTTGAAATTAAAGGAAACTGCAGTGTATATAATATGAAACTGAATAACAGTTTCACATATTTGAGTGTATTATATCCAATGAAACTGTAATTATATCAAAATGATACTGAAGTTGTGTTGAAAGGAAGCTGTAGTGTATATAAAAAACATTATAACAGTTTTACATATTTGAGTGTATAATGTCGAATGAAACTGTAGTTATATCGAAAAAAAACTGTAATTGTGTTGAAAGGAAACTACAGTATATATAAAAATGAAACGGGATACGTGTGTATAACAGATTTACTTTTCGCGGAGCGGCACAGAACGGTGGTGTTTTCTACCGTTTCTTTTCATT
>CP025655.1:786517-914987 GCA_003576665.1 Ipomoea trifida
TCACCTTGCTTTCAACTTGCCATGATCCTGGATCGCCGGGGCTGCAAGCCCCACGGAAGCCGAATTTGCTGTCATCAGCTTTCACTAACATAGCTGATCAAAGTTCAGGCTGCAGTTAGTTTTCGCGTTTCAATACATTCAACTGTATTCAAAGTATCATATTGTAAAGAGAAATTTTTTGTCATTAAAATCTTTTATGATGATTTTTTTTATTCTTTAGTGATGATTTTACCCATCACTAATGAACAAGTAATTTTGTTGAAGTGGTGGCTGAATAATCCAAAGGGCAAATTAAACCATCATGAAGAAGCTAAGGCGGCCATGTCCAGATGCTCTGATCTCTTCAACTCTTCTCCATATATTATTATTGAACTACATTCCGACAACCTCATTTTATATATGTCTCCGATACACATATTTACTTGTCACCTACGTACTTCCACATATATAAAACTCATCGTATTCATATTATTTCTTGTTGCATGTGATGATGCTTTCTTGTTATCATTGTACCCAAATTTGTAATATTATATATATAGAGAGGGGAGGCCGGGCCGGGGATTCATCAACTGGATGTGAACAGACCTTAACACGTGCGAACCACTAAAGGATTGCACCGCAAAGGTCCTCTAGGCATGTGAGGGAGCGTACAATCCTTCAGTAGTTGCAGGTTCATGCGATTATGTTTATATATATGTGTGTGTTAAAATCAAAATTAATCAAGCTTTCCATGTGAACGTGCAAACTAATTTTATCTGTCGATATAAGATGATCAAAAGTTGAAAAAAATAAAAAATACAGTGATACTTATGTAATTATGGGATGCTTATATAGACAACCATATATAGTTAATCACAATAATTGTCGTTAATGATGTGATGGTTTTGTGATTGGTTTTGTTTCTAGTCTTCATTAATGTACGTAGTATTACTTTGATCAATTCATAGTAAAATGGATCTTTCACTATTAAGACTAATGGAATATTAATGTAGTAATAAACTACTAATATTAATGTAAATAATTTTAAATAAGGTGCCGTAAGTATATTTTACATTTGATAAACATCACTAACAAAGTATCAAATGCAAAACGCACCAAAAAAAGTATCAAATGCACAATATACTTACGGCACCTTATTTAAAATTTACATTACTGTGGTCGAGTGATTAGTTTGATAGTGAAAAAACTCTAAGTTGATTTTTTGTAAGATTAGCATGCATATTGGTCTTCTTAATTTGCATATTGGTCTTCTTAGTTTAAGCCGGTCAACTATGAGCAATTTAGATTAATTTATCTCATTGTAGTTTTTTACAAACTAGATTTACAAGATATATTTCGTATACCTAGAAGCCCACATTCGGATAGAGGTTACGAATTTTATATAAATCAAAGTATATATTAATATAATATAAAAAATTATAAGAAAAATAGTATTTAGGAAAAAAATAGTAGTGGAATGATCTTATCAACCACAATTTAATGTCTTATCCTCTAACTTTATACTCCATTTAGGGAATAAAACAAGAAAATGATTTTTCTCCAAAGGAGTGTGCAAGAACATAATTCTCGCACTTAAAGTCATGAATTTGATTCTTGATCTCTTGTAAGTATTTTCTTGGTCAAACTTATCTCTCTCTTGTGTGATTTCACCTTGCTTTCAACTTGCCATGATCCTGGATCGCCCGGGGCTGCAAGCCCCACGGAAGCCGAATTTGCTGTCATCAGCCTTTCACTAACATAGCTGATCAAAGTTCAGGCTGCAGTTAGTTTTCGCAGTTTCAATATATGCATATATATAAATAAATGTACAGTTTCACTATCGATCAGGGGTACCTGTCTCGGACTAGTAACCGGCCCGTTACTAGGCCTCGTTTTTGAGGTGGATAGAAGTCTTGTGATTGCGGGAAATTGTATGGCCAGTTTTCGGTTTCTATGAACATCTGTTCCTTTGCATCAGCCCAGAGATCAAGATTATCTGAGTTTAAATACATGAAAACTGGGCCAAAAACCTTCTTCCATGGCTCTCCATTCCTGAACTTTAGTCCCAACTTCTCTCCAGCATAGTGTGTGCTGAAAAACATCTGTTGCAATGTGCAAACATGGTAAGAAGATGTGTTTTGTCTTAATCAATAATCGGATTATGTAATTATATATGTTATATATATATATATACTTACTGATAGAGTGATTGGTCCGGTGTGAGAAGTGAGGTCTTGTTTTACTGGTCCACCATTTCGGAACTCATTGCTCGGAGTGATCATCCAGAACCCGGTTGGTTGTTTTGGACTTATCCACCCATGGATTCGGTTATCCTTGTTTTCCACGGAATATTGGTACTTGTCATCGACCTAAATGTAACAAACAAATAAACGATTGCTCTGATACCATGTTATATATATAGAATTTATGAATCCGCTTATTACCTCTCCTCTGAGAAAAGAGTTTTTTGGATGTGTCAAGAGAACAGCTTCTGGGTAATCAAGTACTTTTCCCTTTTTTCTGTCTTGGGCAGTTGGCATGATCCTTTGCCTCTCATCAGACATAGCCATGTATTGGAACCTAACAACATACACAACAACAAACCTTAATTTAATCATTATACATGTCAAGATCAAACGCGTTTTGGTAAGGTGCTAAACTAGGCCTTCTCGGCCAGCCTACACCTAACCATATAATAATAGAGTAGATACAAGTAAAATGCTTACAACTTTTGGTCGAGCTTGAACACAATTCGTCCTTGGTACACATCGATGTCTGGCCAACCATCTAAACGTTCAAAAATACCATAAGAGTAAAACCCACTACATCCACGCAACACCACATACCTGCCATTGTCGTCACGTATAAAAAAAACTTACTTAAACTCACGACATACCAATTTCTGACCAACGTAATTTTCTCACAAGCAGAAATAACTTTCAAATCTCAAAGTGATAATAAATGATGTTTTGATACCAATTAAGCAAGTATTACACATTACCTTTTGTCAAAGTTCATGGGAAAAGTGGAGCCATTAGAAGTAGTATCATCCCATGTCCTTGTGAATGAAAGCTCTACTTTATCATCATCTTCCATTATTATCGTATAATTACTCCCTTCCAGCCTGAAAAATGAGACTAATCATCTTCGTAGCAAGTAAAGTTTCGAAGGTTAAATTTTAAGGTAGTTGCATTTCTAGAATTTGAACTTCAAACTTTTGATTAAGTTGAAAGAGACTCATGCCATCTCATCCACTCATTAAACGTATTATTGTTACCAATAGAAATTCACTATTTGGAGCCGTAAATTATATTCAAAAAAAAAAAACTTACTTATCAATAATGATACCAGGCTTATCTGCGTTGTTCCAAACAATGTCCCAGTACCTAAATTTAAATTAGTTTTAAAAAAATTATAATTATCGTAATAAAATATTTAAAAACTCTATCACTTAGGATAATTATATATGACATAAAATTATTCTCTCTCTTTATATGGGGCATGAAGTTAATTACCCTCTGTAATTATCTTCCAAATTCACAGTTTCCAGTAAATTATCAATTCCATTGTACTGTATTCCAGTGACCTGTCCACCAGGGGTAGAAAATGTGATTCTGAATAGACCATTATCCACCACCACCTATACAGGAAAAAAAAGTGTAAAAACTAAAAAGGTTAAAAAGTCTAAAATAATCCACCGTTGGGTAATTCTTTATTTTGATTATTTCACTTAATTAAATTTATTTTATTTTTAATTAGAAATTTTAATTAAAAAATTAGTTGATTATATAAAGTAAGAAATGTTGTACATACTTGCCCATCATAATCATCCTGTCTAAGCAATTGAACCGGTGGATAGGATTCTTGTTCTGCATGGATATGCTTCTTTGGCATTTTCCTACAAAGAAATTAAATAAATTAAATGTCGCAATCATCATGACCAAGTTCTAGTGCGATCAAACCTTAACGTGTTGTTAGTGCGATCGCATCATTAGATATGTAATTAAAAACACAGTAATTGTGTTAAGAAACACACAATGCACCAACGCACCATTAGGTACACCGTACACACAACAATAAAATGCACCAACGCACTAAAAAATAAAAAGAGTGAAAATGACATTATTATTATTTTTTTTTTTGAAAACAAAATGACATTAAATTGGAATAACCCATATTTGAAAATAGAAAATGATGGTTCAAGGCAGGTTTCTTTTTTTTTTTTTTTATAGATAACAATGGAAAGTTGCAGTCACTATTTTACAGTGTATATAATAAGATAAATCTCGTTCTTATATAATAGCCAGCAAATCAAGATATGTAAACAATACTAAGAAAATTTGTGTAATGAATTTGACTGAAATAGTATCGATAATAATTATACTTGTAACTTTTTAGTACGAGATTAATCTTTAACTCACTCACATAGTCACCCATCTTTTTTGGGGCAATGTTTTGATCATCATTACAAGAAAGGATTGTTATCAAGTAAATGGAAATTCTCCATTTCACGGGTTGCACATAGACAAAAGCAAATGCATAAGCATTGAGCCCCACTCACATATATTATTACCCCCTACATTTATCAATCCTTCTTGGAACTTTAACTTTGTACCTAAAACATGCACATATAACGTGGTCCTTCTTAATTGGTTAAAAAGAACACTACAGACTTACTACATTAAAGATGTCACCGGATCAACCTTAGTCCTGTTAGACTATTAAAACATCAATTTTGAACTAATTAGACTGATCAGGATAATTGAGTCTAGACATTTACTTACTGTGCATAAACAGCCTCTCTTACAGTGCTTCTGTTGATATTTAATCACTGATTTTTTTTCTAAACTTTACCCCTATAACTAATTGAGCTGTCTATACGGGCTTTAGTATAGACAGTTATATTGATGGACAAGACAAAGACGCAGGTATAGGAATTTCGTAAAGTGAGGGGTTCACGTGTAAGAACTTTGGTGGCTGGAACAACAATTAATAGTTGTCCCCCGACTATGGAATTGGAGACCTTTTTCCAGAATTCTAAGGACATGTTCACGAGACTCGATTGTGTGGCCATCACAGGTAAATGAAATAAAAAAATGGTTTAGTTACATGAATGGCCATACTTGTACAACCTGCTAAATGACAAGTGTAAGGATAAAAGTGGTAATTCCGTTGCAGCTTGAGAATTGGTCTATTACAAAGTCTAGCCATATAGACATAACATGACAAATAAATTTGAATAATCTTAAAGGTATTTATCCCAAACTCGAGAGCCTCCACTTCGATTCTATATAGCTGACTAGTTCAAACTAAAAAAGTCACAGAGTCAGAATTTAGAATCTTATAATTAACAAACAAACTACTGGCCCACAAACTCAAGAACTGAGATTAGGCTATGATATCAAATTGAGGCACGTGCTCCATCTCAAATTGCATATTGCATACTTATATTTATATATTAATTATATGCTCAACAGTAATACACAAATTTATGAGGTAAATTGGAAGAGCAAAAGCTGCATTGAACCAAGTTTTACTTTTCTGCAATTCCCAGAATGCAAAAACAAGAAACTTGGTGGAAACAAGAACTCCATGAATGATGATGCAGTTTCAATTCTCAATGAAAAATGCAGAAAAAAAGAGATGAAAAAAGGAAGAAGGAGAAGAACCTAACTGCCGTTTCAAAGAACACTCTGTGAGCAAAACCATCTGAAACCCAATCGCCATCCACACAATAATCAGAACCTGCCGCCACGACCACCATCGCCGCCGCCGCACTCCGGCGGCCCCTTCTTCATCCTCGCCTCTGCAACAAAATCTCCCATAAACACGATCGGAAAAGCTAAGGTAACCAAAACTGCAAAAGTTAAAAACTGGCTTGGTCAATTCAAAATGTGGCATTCATACTTACATACTTCAATAATACTTAATAGTTGTTGAGCAATGGCAACAGAAATAGGTGTCTGACAAAATGTAATGTGGCGCTCAGGTGTGAATCTTTACAAAAACTGTATAGTATGTGTACTCCTTACGTTATACAAACATTCTTAACACTCGTATGTAAGCCCTCACGAACTGCCCATCATAATCATGGACACACACACACATATATATATATATACATTATTGAGGGTTAGGTGAGTACATATTTCCACATAAAAAAGTGATTATTGTTATGAATTATTATGTAATAATCAACTGTGGGTTGTTGAAAAATGGGTAGAAATTTAATTTTAGATGAGACTGGATCCCTAATTTTTCTTTCCAAACTTTACTCCGGTTGTGACCAGTTGAACTGTCCATATAGGATGGTCGGAGAGACTATGTTATCGTGCGTGACGTACGAGATTGAGTCCTTGTTAAATACGTTGTAATAAGTCATGGCGTATAGACCCATAACATTGTGTTGAATTGCCACCAATGAACTAAAGTCCAAACACCAAAATTCCAAAAAGTGAGTTTAATTTCCATTAAAATCTTCAACTTTCAATTTCAAAGTTTATTTTCGAGGACATTGTTTTCTTATACATTTTGATTTGACTAAAGAATATAAATAAAAATACAAAAATTGTGGCCCTTTTTCTTAGCTGATCAATGCTTGCTATACTAATCAGTCGTGATTAAAAAAGAAATAATCATAATAAATAAATGTAAATATGTTTTCGTAAATTCTACAAATTAAATTAAAAAAAAATTAATTTTTAAACTCTTGCAATATAAAATCTCTTAAACAAATCACTGGCTCTCATGCTATATGTATGTCTTCTATTGTGCAATTTGATCAAGGTTCTATTGCAATTAAAAATGTAAATCGCACAAACACAATCCTAAAGAAGTAAAAATATTAGAATCTAAAAAATTATGAATAAACGTCACTAAGAATTTAAATCGCTATTAAAGTTTAACTACACATAACAATAAAAAAATCACCTAAAACTGTAGCACCAAACTTGTATTTTCTGTGCTCTTCCTCTATCTCCTCCTCTTTTTTTCTTCTGGGAATAATAATACATATGCATATATATAGGAAGAGAAAGGTTAGAACAATTTTTGGAAGTTTCTTATAAAATTGTTAGAACAGTTTTTGGAAGTTTCTTATAAAATTGTTGGACATATTTGTGGATTCCTTTTTAGCATGATTTTTTACATTCTTAAATAAACTCAAATTAGACTTTGGTCTCATAGCTTCAAGAACATTGTAGCATTGTGACTGTGAGTTAGCTTTTCAATATAATTTAAATCATCTAAATTGGACCACTCTAGGCAAATATATGCTTAAAATATTATATATGAACATATAAAATACAAGCCTTAAAGCTTTCCTAATATATAATAGGAAAGTTTCAAGGATTTCAAAACTCAAATAATGTTCAAAATATTTATTTTATTTTTTTTTTAAATACGCTCTAACCTACTAGTAATATCTGTTCAACATAATGGCGATTATATTTGGGAAGACTCAACTTGAAAGTTGAAACCTTCTTTATGAAACATATTTCTATATCTCCAAAAATTATAAAAAATGCAGTACTTACATGGAAAATATTATTTAAGACATGCAGAAGAACATAATGATATATTAATGAATAGTAAAATATAGATAAATTCAATTAAAACACATTATTTATTTAGACAAGCACAACAAATATCAAATAAATTAAAGCTAAAATGTGTTGATTTACATGTTTATCATACTGATAATTGCTTAATTACGCTTATTTTCAATACATAATGTTTTTACTTGTATCTCATATTCTCATTTGGTTTAGGTGCTTAATTTCTAGTACATTTAATTACATATTTTTTCTGTGCTTTTATGGTGGTTGGGAAAAAAAATCGTCACGAAAGAGATGATCAAGTGGTTGGAGAAGGTCACCGTTCAATTCTTTCGGTTGAGTCTGTTACACAAGAGCGAGATTTACCTAATATATACCTTTAAATTATAGTTGCGGGTTTCTCAGAAAAAAAAAAAAAAAAGTTGGTTATGACTTAGGAAATTGTTGACCTGCCTGCCATTCTTTTTCACGAGTAGGTATTGTTTGATTATCTTCATTCAACAAACCGTTGAAACACATCCAAACCTACTATTATTGATAATCCTCATCATGGTAAAGGTCAAATTAAATTAATTAAATGTACTAGAAATTAAGTTTCACCTAGCTATAAAGTGGAGATAGTTTATTATGAGCTGTTATGTTAGGACAAAGCTAAGGTTATTGTACAATTGAGTTATAAAATGATTTTTATAATGCTATTACTCAAACGATCAAATACAAACGTAATTAAAATTTAAACTGACCTTCACTTTCATCTATTATTAGAAGCATTCAAAAAAATCACATAGGCCATTTTGCTGACCATATCGCGCCGCAAAGTTCTTAAAAATTACGGAGATCAGAGAGTCAATGCCCCACACCAGGGTTTGAATCGAAGACCTCTCATTTAAGAAGTCACAAATATGCCACTCAACCACAAGGCATTTGGCCTGGCGAACTAAATTCTCTTTGATAACTCTAGTTTCATACAAATATATTTACTCAAAAGTTAATATTTGCGTAGATCAAATGATGAAAATTCATCATGATTATAGTAAACTCACTCAATTTACAAGAAACTCGCAACCACTACCTGACAGTGTCCATATAATAGTTCGCAAACTACATAGGAGAAGATAATCGTACTAGGAAGATCATATGCCAAAGGGTTGATCGAAAAGTATTCACAAGATAAAAAATCATACTTTATCCACTTGATTGCCTTTAACTAATGTTATTGGAGTGTCCTAACATTGTGACATGCAGAGGAATCAATAAAGACATAATTAATGTAGGTGTACGCACTATTGCCGCTCCAAAGGTCTAAAACAAAACCTAATGCGTCATGACTAAGTGTTCTCAAATCTCAATTTATATACATGTGGCGGTGACAGTTTTTTCAATTTAATTACTTTTTATTGTCGCAATGCTACAATAGTCGATGAGACGATGACTAAAAGTAAAATTTGTTCAGTCATAGATGTAATATTACAAAATTAAAAGAATAAAACTAAATGTGACAATGTCGCAACATTCGATAACTAAAATTGAAATTCATTCAAAGTCATAGACGATATAATATAAAAAAAAATTAAAAGAATAAAACTAAATGTAGCAATGTCACAGTAGTCTATGATTAAAATCAGAATTCGCTCACTATATATATATATATTTTAATCTCATTTCCTTTCGTCGTTGTGTACAACCAACCACATGACTAGCACTCACTCTGACATTCAAGTGATGGAGACAAAATTTGCACACAATGTTAAACAATAGTTTTTTTTGTTGCCATGTAGAGGAAGTAAACTCGGAATAAAGGCATAATGTGGTCCGGTTTCTAGAGTAGGTATTACGCACTTTTGCCGCCCCATTGCCCAAATTAAAACACAAAATTCTGTCCAAAGTGTTGGTCAAGCAGATAAAACATGATTATTATATTAAAATATTACGAGTTCAATTTTTATTAATATTTTATCGATTAAATACATCGTATAGAATGAATTTTTCTAGTGTTATATATTCTCTCCGTATAGTTTGTGATTATTACACCGAACAAAATTTATCCATTACAAATTTTCAGATAAAAAACACACATAAAAACCTAGTGCGTTATGACTAATTGTTCACAATTTTGTACGTAGGCTTTGAGACCGACCTTACAAAAAGTACATTTTATCTCCACCAATGGTGACTAACTATATGCATAAAGCTGCAAAGGTTCTATATCATTTCTTTAAGTTTTTTTTTTTTTTTTGAGAACTCATTTCTTTAAGTTATATGCAATGATGTTGCTCTTAAGCTCAAAATCATAAAGAATGAAGAAAGTAAATTGATGCTCGAGCCTTTAAAGTCAAGTAGCACTAACTTATATCTTTAACTTAGAATGTTATATAAATATATAGCGTAAATTGTAAAATAATAAATTATTTTCTAGGTCTAGAAAATATTGTCTCATCCAACAAGACATATAGATGTTTAAGGTAAGAACACCTCTTAAGAGCATGCAGATTTTTTCAGGAATTTATGGTAAGTTTTGCATCAATGCACAATATGGCTCCCAGACATGCTTGGAGGACATGTGTAGGTAGATTTGTATCGTACATAAGGTACACTCGTCATTCGTGTAGTAATTTTTGTGCATTCATGTAATAAATGTGGTGCATCGTGTAGTAGTCGCGAGGCTGAAGTTGTTATTGTGCATTAATGAAGAGCTTACCATGCATTATTAAAGAAGTCTATATTTTTTCATGTTAAGAGGTGTTCTCACTTAAATGGACCCTAAAATGGTCCACATAGTTGTGTGGACTAGTCCGCACAATAATAATTGAATCATAGGCCGGTAGATCATCTGCCCAAACAAAAACAAAATGGCCTATTAGTTACTTGGGCCCAAGAACTGTAGCCCAATAGCGTACCCGTGAATAGCCACTGGCTACAGCCCAATAAGGTATGTGGTTTTATGCTTTTTGATGACGTCGACCGATTGGGTGGGACCCACATCGGAGCAACATCTATGCCACGCGTCCATTCGTCAACCTCACCGCCATTTCACAGCTTCAGAACTTTCCAGTAATTCCAGGCGTTACTCCGGCAACCGCCCCCGATGTCGACCGTGAAAATAACACCTTCGGCGATTTCACTTCCTGTCACTATCAAACAACTCGCCTACCTTCACCGCAGACCTAGAATTCGGACTCATTTCGCCGCAAACCCGACCCGTCTCAGACCCCATGGACTCCGAAGAGGCATGGTCGTCACTGCAATGTCTCCGGCATCGGAGCCTGTCGAAGTATGCGCTAAGGCCTCCATCACTATCCCCAACAGGCTAGGCGACTGTAAGTCTCCGGTACTCCGTGCATTGCTAACTACTAACTTCACACATTCACAGGCATTGCTGCAATTTTCAATTGCCGTACGGATTAGCTCCGGAAATGTTAATAACTTGTCCTGTTTTAAGTAATAATTGCAATGAATGCTGAAGAATTATGTTTGGATTGCGCTTCGGCTTCAGGTCCCTTTACTCAGAGGGTTTTGTTGACTTTAGAGGAAAAGCATCTTCCTTATGACTTGAAGCTGGTTGACCTAAGTAACAAACCAGAGTGGTAATGTGAAATTGTGAATGCTGAGTATGTTCTTCTTGTGATTGTAATCTATGTTATACGTTTTTTTGTTATCAGAAACAGGTTAGAATAACAAATTTTCTGTTTGAAAATTAATAAAAAACAGGTTAGAATAACAAATTTTCTGTTTGAAAATTAATTTTGTTATAGGCTGTTCAAAATTAGCCCCGAAGGGAAGGTTCCTGTAGTGAAGATTGATGAGAAGTGGGTTCCAGATTCGGATGTTATCACGCAGGCGCTGGAAGAGAAGTTCCCCGATCCATCGCTGAAAACGCCGCCAGAGAAGGCTTCTGTGTATGTTTTGTCTATCATCTTTTCTTAGTTGAATCTTGAAGAAACAATGTTGAGCAGTCTTGTTCTGTTTCTTGTTGTGCATGTCTCTTGAATAGGCATTGCATATTGTTAGGGTACACACTGTTCCTATGAGGCTCGGTATTCAAATCTGTGTTTGTTCTAGAGATCCTTAGATGTGTGACCAGACTGATCTATTCTGAACAGTTACAATTCCTTGCTTTCTCCATGGTTTAACATCACTTTGATGTTTTATACCTATTCCGTAAAGCCCTCCAGCCCCCACAATGCACAACATGCTAGCTACTCATATAAGCCTTTTCTATAGACACTCTGACCTGCAAATTAGCTCATATGGACAATATATTCTCCTCAGCTATAGTATTAAGCAAGGTCTAGCTTTCAACTCTGTGTTTCCGATGTTATTCCTAACTATAACATCTATATTTACTTTCGAGTTGTATATGCAAAGTTTATGTCTCTGGTTGAGTTGTGCATTCTCACTATCAAATGAGTTGCTTCCTTGAGCATTTTAGGCCACGATAGTATTATTTCCTCAATGTGTTTTATAGTGGATCAAAGATCTTCTCCAAGTTTATTGGGTTTCTAAAAAGCAAAGACCCTGCTGATGGATCGGAGCAAGCATTAGTAGAGGAGCTGACTGCTTTTAATGATTACCTTAAAGAAAATGTAAGTCATTTATCTTAGTGCATAAATGTATATCGTTTTGGTAAATTGAATTAACTCTGTTTGAATTGTTGAAATATTAGATATAACACATAGAAACTCCATTCATTACATCCATTGTAATTTCTTCTACCAAATATCATTTTGCTCTTGATTTTGTTACAGAATATTCAAAAAAAAATGCCACTGCATATTTCATTTTCCCTTCAGATTTCTTAGTCTCTGTTTGGAGGCCTGTAGTGTGTGCATCACAGAGATACCTTTGCTTTGGCTTCGTAACATATCTTCAGAGAAGTGACTGATCATTTCATACCTTATTTTTGGAAGGGCCCATTTATCAGTGGAAATGAGGTGTCTGCTGCCGACTTGTCTCTAGGACCAAAGCTATATCACATGGAGATTGCTCTGGGGCACTACAAGAAGTGGTCAGTCCCAGATTCACTTATCTATCTGAAGTCATACATGAAGGTATGCCAAACTTATTCCTGTTCTTTGCAAGAGAGATTGATTGAGAGGCCTAGAGAAAATAGGACAAAAATCTGGGTCTTGAACTGATTGTTGTTCTCTATTCATAGTAGCTCATGTCCATTCCCTCAAATCCTCAATGATCTGTTATTATCTCCAAATTACTGGTTATGTCTGTGTCTTTTCTGTTCATTGAGTGTCTGATGCTAATTAAATTCATGGCATGAAGCCTCGTGGAACTGAACTTTGGACCTTGCTACAAGTGACTATAGACCCAATTTCTTGTTATGCGGGCAGATTTTGGGATAATTTCTGACTCGCTAGTGTTTGTAATGTGCTCAGGACATATTCTCTCGGGATTCCTTTGTCAAAACAAGGGCAGTGACAGAGGATGTAATTGAAGGTTGGAGACCAAAGGTCGAGGGGTAGATAATCCTCTTTACATCTTCAGAAACATTTCAGGATTGCATTACAAACCGAGGTACATGCAGATAGAAGTTAGCGACCCCACTCTTCTCTCATTTTTCAATATGGTTTTGACAATAAGAAATATGACTTTGTATGCATAGTTAACTGTCATATACATATTTGTGACACAAACTCGTAAAGTCTCATCAAAAGATTAAGCATGCTTGTCTGATAAGCACTTTTTATGACTAAAATTTCCAGTCTTGATGGAAAATGCATAATTCTATGTCTTCAATTCTTCACCACCATTTCTCTATACAGCTGATCTGCTCTACTTTGATTCCCCTTCTCCAAATGGCTAGAAATCAATTGTTTGTAGACATCTGAACTTGGAGTTGAGCATTGTGCTTTCATTAAACCTAGATACTTATCTGCTTCACTTAGTCTCCCATGTTTACAAAGACCAATTATCAACCAAGAAAACGAAGAAGAATTAGGAGAGATTGACTTATACTCCATCTCATAATAAAGCTTGAGTGCTGCTTCAATGTCACCTTCTTTTGCATAACCAGCAAGAAGCTGAGAGTATGTGTTTTCATCAGGAACAAACCCTTTATCTAACAGGACAGTCAACATCTCATCAGCCTCCTTTGCATTGCCATTTTCACAGAGCTTTTCTGCCAGTACATTGAAAGCCAAACAGCTAGGAACAAGCCCCATCTGTGTCATTTTCTCGCAAAAGTCCAAGCCTTCCTTTAACCTTTCTGCATTTGAACAACCCTTTATCAGGCTGTTGAATGTCTCGAGGAACGGTTTCATGTTCATCCTCTCCATTTCCTGCACCAGCTCAATTGCAGCCTCCACCCTTCCCTCTTCACAGTATGCTGAAATGAAGGCATCATACACAAAAGCATTCCCTTCAAAACCTCTCTTAACCATTTCATCATAAACCTTCCATGCAGAATCCAAATCACCCATCTTCACCTTCCCAAAAACAATCAAAGAATAAGAAACAGTATCAATTATCATATTCTTCTGCAACATTCTCTTCAACAACATTAACCCATCTTCAACCCTACCATCTTCTATCATCCCATGGATCAAACAAGTATTCACAACCACCCCAGGTTCACATCTCCTCCCATGAATCCTTCCCACAACATCCACAAACCATTGCAGCCTCCCTTCTTTACACAGAGCACTAACCATAATTTTAACAGTGGTTTGATTAGGGTTTATTCTTCTCTGAATCATATCCCCATATATATCCCAAACCATACCATGCTTCTCAGATTTTTGCAGCACATGAAGCAGAGTATTATAGCTAACAACACTAAGCAGGAATCCATTCTCATCCAAGAACTTGCAGACATCAAGAGCACTATCTACCAGCCTCAGCTTAGAACAGACTTGAACGAACAAATCGAACACGAAAGGTACAGAATCAGTGATTCTATAACTTTGAAGCAGTGATTCAAGAACTGCAAAAACTTCTGAATTGCCCAATGAGGGTTTGGTCAACACTGACTCGAGCAATGCCTTGGCATCCTTGATGAGCCTGGCCTTGACGAGAATGTGAACTGTGATACAGTAGGTGGAAACCCCATGGTGAAAGCCGCCGAGTTTGGCTGACCAGTGGAAGAATTTCAGAGCTTGCTTCGCATTAGAAGTGTCCTTAAGATTGAGGAGGATTTTGTTGACGAGTGGGTGGGTGAATTGCACGGAATTGAATTGTTGGGCGAGGGATTCCCAGGTCTGGGGTTTAAGAAAGGAATTATAGACAGCGGTGGCTATGGCGTCGTCGATTTGGAGCGGCGGCGGTTCCGTCGGAGCTCGAGCGTACAGTCTGGAGGCTTTGGCGGCTGAACGGCTGGCCACGGAGAGGAAAGCGCGAGACGAGGTAGCCATTACCGGTGATCTCAAATGTGCTTAAGTTTTGACCGGCGCCGTCTTACACGGCGGAGATAGCAGCTCAGAGTGAGATCTAAGACACGGAGTTAGATTTAACGATGGAGAATGTTTGGAAATGACCAAAATAGCCCCATAACAGAAATAATATGTTTTGGAGAATTGGAGTAGCTAATATGATTGTGATGTGGGCGAGATTGTGGAGTAAGAGGTATGTATGTTTCATTAATAAATAAATTTGTAGCTCAATGGGTAACTTAAGGGGCAAGTGAACTTTCTTTGTGGAGAAGAATTTTGGGAGAATTTTGATCAGATCCTGTCTCTCTCGGAGAGAGGGAACATGAACCCGGACAGTTAAATGGACCGAGAAAGACCAGGTGGATTTATAAAAAAATTAATAAATAAATTTGTGATTACAATATGTTAAAAGTGTGATTTTGTTTGAACGTAAGGAGAGCTAATAATTCAACTAACCATATCGGGTGCAAAGACGAGCATCTCCATATCTCTGGAAATGGGCTTGACCAGCACCTCGGCGTCGAAATTCTTGACGGTGCCGTGGTGGGTGGTGGCGGCGATGTGGAGGAAATACTTGACTCCGGCCACCACCTGCTTCTCCGCCTTCACCACCTCCTTGAATTTGAGCAACTCCACCGCCTCCAGATTCTTCTGCTTCAGCCCCTTGTTGTACTCCGCCACGCAGTACATCCCCATTCCCTGAATCCGCTTGTTCGTCTTCGCGTCCTTCACCGCCGTTCTACCCCCGGATTTCACGTCCAGATGGACGGCGCCGTCCTGTGTCGACCCCCCGCCGTTTACTTGCCCGGTTGACAGGGCTACGGCCACGCCGGAAACGGCCAGGAAAAGGCTGATCAGTCGTCCCATTATTATTTTTGTTTTATTTATTTATTGAGAGTGTGGGAATGATGGGTGCAGAGAAGAGTATATATATTTGGTGGATTGTGTATGTATAGGTGTGAGGGATAGCACAGTCGGCGGCGTTGGATGGTGCATATGCTGCAACAATGGTGGGCTGTCGTGCCATTTCATTCAGTTTAAGCTATGAAAAAAACAATATTATTGTTGATAGGATATTAAGATCCGACGAATCCGCATGCAAATTATATGTGCATTAATAATTTTATTTTTAAAATAATTGTAATAATTGTTTGATTATTTGCTTAGGGTACGTGGTTATTAAAGAAGCTTAATTAGACTCTTAGATTGAGCTTCAATTCTCATCCAATAACAATGATTCAAAAGTAATGAAACATATATACTAAGCTAGTTGATTATTTTGGTGTTGTGAAGATTTTTCATGGAACTTGAATTTTTATAGAATTTCTATTCATATAGCTAGGTTGTATGGCTAAAAATATAAAAATACATTGAAGTTCCTATTGACAAATATTGGAATTTGACTCTATACGCCCCTCATTCTTACTATTTCTAGGTATCCTTAATTAGCCTATCCGTTGGGAGAAAATGGGCAGCATCCCATGAGGGCCTTGGGGTTGAATTGGAACATTTGGATCATATGATATTTTAACACCCTTGCTTTGTACAATACATTATACTGACTTACATGCAATTCAATGTCTCATACTCTCAAATATCAATTTTTGTAAAATATTTTATTTCTTTGGTTGCTAGGTCCCCTATTTTATTATTGAATTTTTAGCTTGGGATATGATTTTTCGTCTTAATATATTCCTTATTATTATCATTCAAAAAAAAATCAATTATTAGTTTTCATTCAAGAACAAGAATTTCACATTCATATGTTGTACCCTCATGTATGTTCTTGAGATCACCAAATAAGGACCTAGCCTTCCATGTTCACATTCATAAACACACCATTATTGTAAACAACAGATTAATTACAATCAATAATACGGATCGGAGTTTCATATTAGGTTTTACCTTACATATATTTCATTCATCTTTGAATCAGGATAATAATACTTTGTCTTTAGATTATACCGTCAAATTATCTGTAAAATAACTTTTTTAACTTAATTCAAACAAAAACATTTGAAAAATACTATTTTCTATAATTTAAGAAGGAAAGTCGTCATCTTTCCCAAAAAAAAAAAAACATAATTCCATTACAACATGCTAAAGCATTCATCTCTGACATTGAAGGAAACTAACCAACAACATCGGATCCAAACCCGGCCGGACGTTAAGAATCCGGGAACTACACTACCGGCGGCGAACAGGAAAACAAAAAATCAAATTAAACCAATCCAGAAGGATTAGAACTTGCGGCGCATGAGAGTGGAAGGCGCGAAGGTGACGAGCTCCTTAGACGATTCTCCAGGGGCGACAAACACCTCGGCGTCGAAAGTCTTGACGGCGGCGGAAGAGTCGGCGGCCTTGACCCGGAGGTAATATTTAACTCCGGCCACCACCTGCTTCTCCGCCTTAATCACCTCCGAGAAGCTCAACATCTTCGCCGAAATCGCCGGATTCCTCTTCATCTTCAACCCCTTATTGTACTCCGTCACGCAATACCTCCCCAAATCTTGAACCTCCTTGTTGGTCTTCACGTCATCGATCGGAATCTTCCCGCCGACGGCGCCTCCGAGCTGAGCACCCACCTGAACACCGCAGATAATGGCTACGGCCATGGCTACCAGGATAAGGTTGAATCCTCCAATTTTCGCCATTATATTGTTCAGAGATTATTTATTTTTATTTTTCTAGTTTTATTTATTTATTAGCAACAGTAGAGATCTGTTGAGTGTGGTGATGAAGGTGAGGGGGTTTGAGAGGTATATATAATGGCCTGGATGGGTTGGTTGTGAGGGATTCCACGTTAAGCGGCGGCGTTTTTTTGGGGCAGGTATGAAACTAACCTTAAAAAGTGATGCAAATTCACTTCCATCGACCATCCCATCTCATCCATACGTTAATAAATATTTTTTGTGCCTCGACGTCGGGTGACATTACTGTTACCGTTTCAAACAAAAAGTCACAGGTTAAAGTTAAGAATGTTGGCATAATCCGGATATGTTAGATTGTAATCACCAAAAAATACTTCTAAACTAGTTTATTTTTTTAATTTTTTTTTTTTTGGTTGCTCAAAGGTATTCCTCCGGCCAATAGCCAAAAGACTAATTCTCCGTGTCAACGGTCAGCACACTACGTGGTAAGAAATTGGCCAAATGGTTTGACACTAAGTTTTTTTTTTTTTTTTTTTTTTTTTTTCCATTGTAAATGTAAGTTGATGGAGTTATAAGTAGGCCAAATTAGCCCACTTATGGGGAACGTGTTTAGTACGATAGAATTACAATTCCATTCCTATTAAATTTTATAGAATTTTTGTTCGATTATTTGGTGGGGGAATTTGCAATTCTGTGGAGGAATTACAATTTCACAATCTGCGGAAAAAGAATTTCACAATAAATTAAGTTTTTGTAGAGTTAATTTTATTTTTGGTCCTAGATTTATAGATAATAGTTCATTTTTAGTTATTTTTTATCTGAACATCCACTTTTGGTCCTAGTATTATTGTGACATGACCATTTATGGTCCTCTATAACAAAATAACTTAAATATCGTTTAATACAATGGCATTATATTTTGATTTTCAATTATGATTTTTTTCAAAAAAATAAACATACAAATATAGTGTGTCAACCTACTTTATATATATCTATTCCCAACAATTTTGTTCATGTATACCAAACAATAGAATTTGAATTCATTCTCACCTTACTCTTTTTCTCACGACCATTAGTGGATAGAGACCAGGGCCAGCCCTGGCCATTTGCGGCCACGACACAGGCCTCCAATTTTTGGACCTTTTTTTTTTATTTATATTTTATATGCACTATATTTAGACACAAAATTTTAATTCTAGAATATAATAACTAGAAGTCTAAATGGTGAATTTTGGACTCAAATAACTCAACTATAATACTTGAGTTTTACTATATGGACTCCCATTCTCTTCACTTTTACTCCATTACTTGGCAAGATCTTATGCCAGGATATGAATGACCAAGCATGCATGGAGTAATCTCATGAGCAATATAATATATATAAACACAAATATGTAATTTAACTATATATATTAATTAGCTTATACTTTCAGTTGAAACAATAATGTCTAAATATCTCAAGGGGTGTGTTAAACACATACACACATTACACATGTGTGTGTGTGTTTCCTTCAAATTGTGAAACAAGGGTCCTTATCTATATATTTTATCATGTTATGTGTCTTAGCATTTTCTGTATCGATTTATTTATTGTAGTCGATAGTTCATATCGAGAAGGCCATAGCATTATTATTTCTAAAGCATTTCGGTTTCAATATATTTATGTTTGGTGGATGTCGATGATAAGTTTTTCTTTATTAGTAGGGATTGAACTGAAAGACCTACATATATACTACACATTTTCGAATAGTAGGGTGAGTTCTTTGTAATCCAAAAATAATGTTAATATGCTATTTATGTTTTTAAATTATATATATATATATATAAACAATGGAATTACAACATGTTGAACCGGCCGGCCGGGGACTACACTACCTACTACGCATGCATGCATGCATGACAAAATACCAGCCACCTCACGGCGGCGGACTGACCGGAAAAAAAAAAGTATCAATTTTGTGTGGTTGGTGCAAAGGCGAGCATCTTCTTAAAAGATTCAGGCGGATTGATCACCATCTCGGCGTCGAAGGTCTTGATCTGGCCGTCGGAGCCGGCGGCCTTGATGGTGAGGTAGTACTTCACTCCGGCCACCACCTGCTTCTCCGCCTTGATCACCTCCGAGAAGCTCAGCCTCTTGGGACCGTTCTGAGGATTCTTCCTCACTTGCAGTGACTTATTGTACTCTATTACGCAGAACCTGTTAGAGCCAGGTTTATGTTAGGCACAAAGTCTGATTGAATAACAACGTAACTTCCAACCAAACTACTTAATAAACTTAATCAAACTAAGGCACTAATATATAATATATATTATTAGGGAAAATCTTACCGTACCTCCCCAGCTGTTGAACCTCAATGTTGTTCTTCACGTCATTCTCCTCTATTCTCCCGCCTGAGGCCGCCGGTCCCAACCCCTCCGCCTGCGCGGCGGCGTAGCCTGCCAACCCTACAACCACGAGGAGAAGGTTGAGTAGTCCTGCAAGTTTGGCCATTTTATTGTTTTTTTTTTTTTTTTTTTGAGAATCAATTCAACAGATGAGATCTGATCTGTTGTTTATTTAGAGTGTGGGGAAGAAGATGAAGGAGGGAGGGAGAGAGGTATGTATAGTGGGTTGGTCTGAGTACGTGAGGGTTACCGCGTTAAGCGCGGTTGGTTGGGTAGCTTTTCTTTCAGTTAACAAACCTTATTGTTGGGAATGAAGAAGATCCTTGATCCCAAATTATAGATTTATAGTGGCAAACTTAATTTTATGTTAATTATGTTACTCGATTGGTAACAAACCAACTAAGTTGGTTAATGCACCATTTTCTCATCCAATCATATTTCTTTTTGTGAATATAGAGTTAAAAAAAGGGACGTTGAATCACATGGAATGTTGACATAAACATGTTGAGCAGATACTACGGATATGTATGTTAAATTGCACTCGCAAAAAATAAGTTAGTGGAGTTATAAGTATGCCAAATTAGCCCACTTATGGGTTCGTGTTTGGTATGATAGAATTAGTGGGAGGAATTACAATTTCATTTCACAATAAATTACATTTTTGTATTATTATACAATGGAATTTTAATTTTTATTCATTTTTTCACAATAAATTACGTTTTTGTATTATTATACAAAGGAATTTTAATTTTTATTCATTTCTTTCTTGCAATCCCTCCCTCCACTTAATGTTGGAGACATATGCCCAATCATGCATATGGAGTAATCTCATGAGCATACAATATATAAGCACAAATGTATAGTTTAACTATATATTAGAATATGAATGACCAAAGCATGCATGCATGGAGTAATCTCATGAGCATACAATATATAAACATATATGTAGTTTAATTACCTATATATTAACTTATACTTTTAGTTGAAGGTTCAAATGTCTAGAGCTCAATGGGTGTGTGTGGGGAAATTTAGCATTTTCTCCACCGATTTTCTATAGGTCGATCAGTTCATATCTAGAAGACAGTAGGCATTATACATGAACTATTTCACAATTTCAATATATTTAAGTTCTCCGGAGATAGATAAGTTTTTCTTTTACATTAAGCGTCTAAAAAATTATCTGTGTGTTTAAAAATTTAAAAAAAAAATAAAATCAAAAACTAGAGAGAAGTTATCGTCCTCTCACTTAAATATGATTGGCGTGTCAAGAGCATCGGTAGATATATTTAGTCACTATTTTATGACCCGAAAAAAATGATTTTCATTAAATTTAGTTAAGGGTTGAGCGACCTACCTACGATACATTTTTGAATAGTTTAATATGCTATTGATATTTTTAAATTATATATACATATCTCTTATTATCAAAAAACAATGTCATTACAACATGTTGAAGCATTATATTATAAATATGATTGGGACTACACTACCTACTACGCATGCATGTACGAAGCCACGCCACGGCGGCGGACTGACCAGAAAAAAAAAATATCAATTTTATGCGGCGGCGGCGGGTGCGGCGGAGGGTGCAAAGGCGAGCATCTCATGAGTCTCATCGGGCTTGACCCACATCTCGGACTCGAACGTCTTGGTCTGACCGTCGGAGGTGGTGACGTTGATGGTGAGGTAGTACTTCACTCCCGACACCACCTGCTTCTCCGCCTTTATCACCTCCGTGAACACCAGCCTCTTCGCTTCGTTCTCCGGATTCCTCTTCACGTGTAAGTGCTTGTTGAACTCCATTACGGATTTCCTCCCCAGATTTTGAACCACCGCGTTGCTCTTCACGTCGGTCACCTCTTCTTTCCCGCCTGTAGCCGCCCCGCCGGAGGCCGCCGCCGCCGGTCCCTCCGCCTGCGCGGCGGCGTAGCCTGCCAAGGCTAGAACCGCGGAAACCACGAGGAGAAGGTTGAGTAGTCCTGAAACTTTCGCCATTATTGTTTTTTTTTTTTTTTTTTGAGAATGAACAGATGAGATCTGATCTGTTGTTTAATTTATTTTGAGTGTGGGGAAGAAGATGGCGGAGGGAGAGGTATTTATAGTGGGTTCTTTCCGTTATAACAAACCTTAAAAAGCGGCAAATTTGTTGATAAGATCCAACAAATTATCGAGGAAGAAGATGCTTGATCCGAAATTATACATGGTCTATTGGATGGTTTTCTTAGGTTGAGCCAATCGATAAGCTATGGACAACCTAATAAGTTAGCAGGCATGTAGGATTTATCATGTGCATACTTTTAAACAATGATTGTAAATTTTCTTCGTCACTAAAAAAAAAACTTATTTTGAAGTATGGAATTTAATAGTAACGATCATAGTTAAACAATTTTTAATTAAATTGTAACTTAATGTTTATTAGCAATATAATCGCTTATCATGCATATATCTTTGATTTCTATTATGAAAAGAAAGCTTGCAAACCTAATAAGGATACACTTTGTGTAAAGCTCTCACCTTATAATCTTAACTAACAAATTAAATGATTATAAAGATAATTAAAATATGTAAGCAAGGTGGATATGAATTTGGCTAACAATCCTTTGTGTCAGTTTGAACTTTGAAAGGACGGCAACAAGTGCAAGCAATAATAATTATATTATAGTGCCCGCATGAGTATTTTCGTAGGTAACAAGAGCAGTAAAGTTTGCGAAAAAAGACTAGAGATTGAGTCACACTACCGAAGTGAGGAAAACTCTTTGTGTGCAGGTGTTCAGCTCAATTTGTCGACATAGGTTGAGCCATTCTAAACGAAAGGTCACAGGTTTAAGTCGTGTTTGGTATGATAGAATTTCAATTCTATTGTTACTAAATTTCATGAAATTTCTATTCGATTATTTGGTTGGAGGGAAGAATTACAATTCTACCTCGAATTAGAATTTCACAATGCATACATGGTGCATTAATTTCTCCATCTGAATCAGAATAAATATATTTGCAAACCTTCTCTGCCCGTTATCTATATATTTATCATGTTATGTTTCTCTACATTTACCATGTGAAAAGAAGCTCTAACAGGGAGTAATAGGTTTAGCTGCTCTTGTTCCTGTTGCTTGACCGGAGTGGGACAACTGCTGCGAGCCCTCGGCGATTGAGAGGACTTGCGAGCCCTTCGGCGATTGAGATTGTAGGTAAGCTTACTCCGGGTGGAGGAAGCTTACCGGCTATTCTTTATAGTACTTTATAACACTTTAACAGTATTACCTATAATCACATGAAAACCATGAAAGCCAGTTGCTAAGAAAAAGGTAGAACCATAAATACTATCCGAAATAGTGAAGGGTGCTTGATAATATTCCATTCCTTGAAAGCCGGTGAATACTAGAGCCAGTGAAACGGTAGCTTTGCGTAAACTGCTCGTTTTTTCTTCCCCGATATTTGAAATTTAAAAAAAAAAATAGGAAAAGCAAACATAATTTTGTTGTGAGTATTAAATATATGGAAATTTAGAATATTTAGCATTTTCTCCGCTAGTTTCCTATAGGTTGAACAGTTCATATCTAGAAGGACGTAGCATTATACACTCACCAATTTCCTAAGCATTATGGTTTCAATATATTTAAGTCTGGGAGAGAAAATGACTTCATTCGTCATTTTTTAGAAATTATTTTCTTTTTCAGAGTTTAGTTGCATGTAAATTGTAATGTACCAAAAGTTAAAATTAAAGTTTCCAATCAAAAAAGGGTTTCCTATTTCCAATGATTGTGATCCATGGTGGGCAAAATGACTTCCTCCAATTTGATTTGTGTTTACTCCTTAAAAAGTGAAAATGTATTAGTAGGAATTGATCGACCTACGTACTACACATTTTCGAATAGTGGGGGAGTTACTTAATTAACCCAAAAAATAATGTTAATATGCTATATATTTATGTTCTTAAATTATATATACAAATCTCTTATTAACAAAAAACAATGCCATTGCAACATGTTGAAGCTAGCATGATGCTATATATCCATCTTCAATTCATCTCCGGCATTGAAGGAAACTATCCAGGGACTACACTACACTACCTACTACGCACGCCACGGCGGCGGACTGACCGGAAAAAAAATAGCATCAATTTTATGCGGCGGCGGGTGCAAAGGCGAGCATCTCATGAACAGTCTCATTGGGCTTAACCCACATCTCGGCGTCGTACGTCTTGGGCGTGCCGTCGGAGGTGGTGGCCTTGATGGTGAGGTAGTACTTAACTCCGGCCACCACCTGCTTCTCCGCCTTGATCACCTCCGTGAAGATCAGCCTCTTCGCTCCGTTCTCAGGATTCTCCTTCACTTTCAGGCGCTTGTTGTACTCCATCACGCTTTTCCTCCCCAGATTTTGAACCTCCACGTTGCTCTTCACGTCACTCACCTCTTCTTTCCCGCCTGAGGCCGCCCCGCCGGAGGCCGCCGGCGGTCCCTCCGCCTGCGCGGCGGCGTAGCCTGCCAAGGCTAGAGCCACGGAAACCACAAGGAGAAGGTTCAGTAGTCCTGCAACTTTCGCCATTTTATTGTTTTTTTTTTTTTTTTTTTTTGAGAATGAACAGATGAGATCTGATCTGTTGTTTATTTAGAGTGTGGGGAAGAAGATGAGGGAGGGAGAGGTATTTATAGTGGGTTGGTGGCTTTTCGATCTTTCTGTTACGTTAACAAACAAATTAAACCTTAAAAAGCGAGAAAATTGTTGGAGTTGATAAGATCCAACAAATTATCGAGGATGGAATTGAAGACGATGCATGCTTAATTGATCCGAAATTATAGTGGCAAACTTAATTTTATGTCAATTATGTTACTCAATTGGGAATAACCCAAGTAAGTTGGTTAGTTTCTTGACTTGATAAGAGCAAATATCAATTTTGATCCCATGACTATTAGTATAATAACAATTTTGATCTACATGTTTAATTTCTACTAATTTTGGTCCCACGATTATTGTTTTAGTACCAATTTTCATCCACGACTATTGTTTTAGTGTCGAAATTCATCGCGCCGGTCACCATTCGTTTAAAACGTGTAAAAATCTAAAATTGTTAATGGTAATTTTGTCATTTTCAACTTAATATCTCAATTTGAGCATAAATAAGTGGGCTTAAGTCCTAAGATTGATCAAAATTCGTGGTAAAATGAGGAGGAAAACTGTGAATTTTGATCGATCTTAGGACTTAAAATTCATTTATTCATGCTCAAATTAAATTGGGATATTACGTTGAAAATGACGAAAATAATACCCTTAACAATTTTAGATTTTTGTACGTTTTAAATGGATGAAAATTGGTACTAAAACAATAGTCGTGGGATCAAAATTGGTAGAAATTAAACATGTGGACCAAAATTGTCATGTTAATTGGTATTTGCTCACTTGATAATCATCGTGACTACGGGTTTTCTTTGTCACTCAAAAAAAGAATTTATAGTTTGAAGTGTGGAAGTGATTTATTAAAATAAGTTCACAATCACAATTCAAAGATACACCCTAAACCCTAAACTCACATCTTAACTAACAAATAATCACAAAGATGAAAACCATCATCACCAGATATCATCTCTATGCAACATGCATGAATAGTTTATCTAGCTTGCTTCTAGCTAGTTCATATTGCAATGGTAGTCTATGCAGACATTGTAGGTAGTCACAAATTATATTCTGGACCATGGTCTACAATAATGCATTGTGGACCATGGTCATTGATCTTGTGTTTTAGTTTTAGTTTTTATTCATTTTTTTTTCTTTCATTTCCTTATTATGAAATCTCATGAGCAATACAATATATATAAACACAAATATGTAGTTTATATAATATATTAACTTATACTTTTAGAGTTTTAGTTGAAATAGTAGGTACAATGTCCTTCAAAACGTGAATCAAGAAGTTCTAATGGGTCATATCTAGAAGTCCGTAGCATTATACACGACCTAATTTTCTAAGCATTCCAATTTCAATATATTTAAATTGGGGTGGTGATAGATAGGTTTTTCTTTTCCATTAAGGCTCCATTTGGAAAGCAAGCACACCACATTTTCATTGACCACATTTCTCCTTAAGCTTTTTGCTGAACACAACTTAAATTTGATTTTTGTAAAAAAAAATAGCTATAGGACGACTCTCACGTAGCTAACTTAGGAATTAATAAAGATTATAAGTGAAAACTGTATTAGTAGGGATTGAGCAAATTACATATTAACGCATTTTCGAATAGTGATATTTTCGAATAGTGGGGGTTACTTGTAACTCAAAAATAATGTTAATATATGCTATTTATGTTTTAAAATTATATATATAAAAAACAATGCCATTACAACATATATATTGAAGCTAGAGCATTATATATCCATCTTCAATTCATCTCTGGCATTGAAGGACCCTAACCGGCCTGGGACTACTACACTACCTAACGCAACAAAATACCAGTCACGCCATGACCCATGACAGCGGACTGATCAGAGCCGATCCTAAGTAAGGACTCCGACTAACCAGGAAAAAAAAAAAAGAAGTATCAATTTTATGCGGCGGCGGGTGCAAAGGCGACCATCTCATGAACAGTCTCATTGGGCTTCACCCACATCTCGGCGTCGTACGTCTTGGTCTGGCCGTCGGAGGTGGTGACCTTGATGGTGAGGTAGTACTTCACTCCGGCCACCACCTGCTTCTCCGCCTTGATCACCTCCGTGAAGATCAGCCTCTTCGCTCCGTTCTCGGGATTCTCCTTCACTTTCAGGCGCTTGTTGTACTCCATCACGCTTTTCCTCCCCAGATTTTGAACCTCCACGTTGCTCTTCACGTCAGTCACCTCTGTTTTCCCGCCTGAGAGCGGCACCGCGCCCCCCTCTTGCGCCGCGGCGTAGCCTGCCAAGACTAGAACCGTGGAAACCACAAGGAGAAGGTTCAATAGCCCTGCAACTTTCGCCATTATTCTTTTTTTTTTTTTTTTTTTTTTTTTTTTTTTTGAGAATGAACAGATGAGATCTGATCTGTTGTTTATTTTTTATTTTGAGTGTGGGAAGAAGATGAGGGATGGAGAGGTATTTATAGTGGGTTGGTGTGCCTAGGTCTGAGGATTACCGCGTTTAGCGCTGTTGGGTGGCTTGGCTTTTCTTTCTGTTACGTTAACAAACAAATTTAACCTTAAAATTTGAGAAAATGGTTGATAAGATCCCACAAATTATCGAGGAATTGAAGAATAATGAAGATGCTTGATCCGAAATTATAGTGGCAAACTTAATTTTATGAACAGCCCAACTAATTATCGACTACAAATTTGATTTTTAATGGGAGTGGTTAATTTTTCAGTGCACACCCTCAAATATTGACTGCGAGTTTTCTTTGTCACTCAAAAAAACAACTTACAATCACGATTCAAAGATACAATCTATCTAAAACTCACCTTATAATCATAGTTAATAAATGATCATAAAGAGATAAATCGTCACCACATATCATAACTATGCAACATGCATGAATAGTTTATCTAGCTTCTAGCTAGTTAATGTTGCAATGGCAATATCTATCTATGCAGACATTGTGGGCAGTGGCGTCTCCAACCGCAAGGGGAGGAAAATGAATTGTAAATTTGTGAGAAAAAGAATAGTGAGAATTCAAATTATATCGTATGGTGAATAGAAGGTAAAATGTCTTTGTATAATAATACAAAAACGCAACCAATTAGAAATTCCATGAATTTAATTGGTAGGAATGGAATTGCAATTCTATCATACCAAACACATACCCCATAAGTGGGCTAATTTGGCCTACTTATAACTCTACCAACTCACATTTACAATGAGAAAAAAAATCAATTAGAATTATTTTTGGTGATTACAATTTAACATATCGGTAGTATTGCTCAACATGATTATGTCAACATTCTTGACTTGAATATGTGATCTTTGGTTTAAAATGGTAACAATGACCCTACCAAAAGGTTGAATCACCAAGGATCCACCACTCCCCGACCTCAACTCAACTGAACACAGCGACTAAACATTTGCTTATGAGCACAATTATGTCAACATTCTTGACTTGGATATGTGATCTTTGGTTTAGAATGGTAATTGTGGCCCTACCAAAAGGCTGAATTCCCAAAGACCCATGTGCCCCTAGCTACCCGATAGACTCAACACAGAGATGCCCCTAGCTACCCGATAGACTCAACATAGAGACTAGATATTTGCTTATGCGTACAAGGAACTCTTTACGGTCTCACTTTGAGAGGTACTCTCACACTGTCATATTTGACCCATAGTCGTTTTTCTTAAATTTTACCCATGTAATTAATTGAGCTGTTCATGCTGGGACTATAATATAATTATTGCTTGCACTTGTTGCCGTCCTTTCAAAGTTCAAACCGACACAAAGGATGCATTTTTTAGCCAAATTCATGATCCACCTTGCTTACATATTCTTATTACTTTTATTAATTAATTAATGTATATATTATTATTATAGAAAGTGATGAGAAGACATTGTGTAATTTTTATCTTTCCATAAATAGATACGGACAACATTTGTTTTTTGTTTTTGTTTTTTTGGTGAGTTATATATCATAATGCCACTACAAATTTGGACCTATATGCCAGGATAGAAAGAGGTCGGAAAAAAGCGAATTTCCAGCAGTGATATATGCCAGGATAGATATGGAGTAATCTCATGAGCAATACAATATATAAACGCAAATATGTAGTTTATATAACTATATATATATATATATATATATATATATATATATATATATAATGTCGCTTGGAGTTCAAAAGGTGTGTTGAACACACATACACAATGTGTGTGTTTCTTCCAAAACGTGAAACAATGACTCATTATATTATTATATATTTTATCATGTTATGTGTCTCTATATCTACCATTATATTATTATATATTTTATCATGTTATGTGTCTCTATATCTACAAAGGGAGTGTATGAAACTGCAGTTACATAGAAAATGAGCTGCATAAAAATATGCGATTTTCCCAACAAATTTCTAAACTCCCTAAATTTGATTCTTGTAAAGAAATAGTTATATTTGATTCATGTAAAGAAATAACTAAGACTCTCACATAGCTAACTTAGTAATTAAAGATTATAAGTGAAAATGTATAATTAGGGATTGAGCGACCTAAGTGAAAATGTATTATTAGGGATTGAGCGACCTACCTAGTACATATTTTAGAATAGTAGGGCAGGTTCCCTGTAAGTCAAAAAATAATGTTAATATTTTATTTATGTTTTTAAATTATTATATATATAAAAAAAAACAATGCCATTACAAAATGTTGAAGATCTCTGGCATTGAAGGAAACTAACCGGCCGGGGACTACTACATACACTACCTACTACGCATGCATGCATGTATGACATAACAAAACACCAGCCGCCACGCCACGGCGGCGGACTGACCAGAAAAGTAAAAAAGTATGAATTTTATGCGGCGGCGGCGGGTGCAAAGTTGAGCATCTCATGAACAGTCTCATCACCGGGCTTGACCCACATCTCGGACTCGTACGTCTTGGTCTGGCCGTCTTCGGAGGTGGCCTTGATGGTGAGGAAGTACTTCTCTCCGGCCACCACCTGCTTCTCCGCCTTGATCACCTCCGTGAAAACCAGCCTCTTCGCATTGTTCTCAGGATTCACCTTCACGTTCAGGCGCTTGTTGTATTCCATTACGGCTTTCCTCCCCAGATTTTGAACCTCCTCGTTGCTCTTCACGTCACTCACCTCTGTTTTCCCCCCTGAGGCCGCCGCCTCTTGCGCCGCGCCGTAGCCTGCCAAGAATAGTGCCACGGAAACCACAAGGAGAAGGTTCAGTAGTCCTGTAACTTTCGCCATTATTGTACTGTTGAGATCGAGGTTCTTATTATTATTATTATTTTTTTTGAGAATGAAGAGATGAGAGCTGATCTGTTGTTTATATTTTGAGAGTGGGGAAGAAGTTGAAGGAGGGAGAGGTATTTATAGTGGGTAGGTCTGAGGGCTGCCGCGTTAAGCGCTGTTGTGTGGCTTTTCTTTCAGTTAAGAATTGAAACAAACCTTAAAAAGCGACAAAATTGTTGGGAAGAAAATGCTTGATTCGAAATTATAGGAGAAAATTAAACTTAATTTTATGTTAATTATGTTACTGAGGAACAATCCAACTAAGTTGGTTAATTAAGTTAGCGACTTGATAACCACAAAGTTATAAATTTGATTTTTAATCGGAGTGATGAATTTTTTAGTGCACACCTTCGGATATTGACTGCGAGTTTTCTTTCTCACTCAAAAAAAGAACTTACAATCATGATCCAAAAATACACTCTATCTAAAATTCACTTTATAATCATAGTTAATAAATGATCACAAAAGATAAATCGTCACTACATATCATATCTATGCAACATGCATGAATAGTTTATCTAGCTTCTAGCTAGTTAATATTGCAAGACCAATCTATGCAGACATTGTGGGCAGTGGCCAGGCCAGGGTCCAAATTTGTATTGGCATTATGATATATAACCCACCAAAAAAATAACAAAATCAACTGTCGTCCGTATCTATTTATGGAAAGATAAAAATAACACAATGTCTTCTCATCACTTTCTATAATAATAATATATACATTAATTAATTAGTAAAAATAATAATAATATGTTAGCAAGGTGGATCGATCATGAATTTGGCTAAAAAATGCATCCTTTGTGTCGGTTTGAACTTTGAAAGGGGGGCAACAAGTGCAAGCAATAATTATATTATAGTGCTAGCATGAGCAGCTCAATTATATTAACCACATGAGTAAGGTTTAAGAAGAAATAATATGGGTCGAGTCTCACCAGCAAGATTGTGAGAGCAACCTCTCAAAGTGAGACCGTGAAGAGTTACTTATGCACATAAGCAAAGGTCTAGTCTCTATGTTCAGCTGAGTCTTTGGGTAGGGACATAGGGTCCTTGGGGATTCAGCCTTTTGGTAGGGCCACAATTACCGTTCTAAACCTAAGATCGCAGGTTCAAGTCAAGAATGTTGACATAATTGTGCGCATAAGCAAATGTATAGCCTCTATGTTCAGAGTCGGGATCGGGGAATGGTACAGTCAGCCTCTGTGTTCAGAGTCGGGGTCGGGGAATGGTGGTCCTTGGGGATGTCGGGGTCGGGGAGCCTCTATGTTCAGCTGTCGAGATCGGGTCGGGGAATGGTACAGCCCTTGGGGATTCAACCTTTTGGTAGCTCTGTGTTCAGCTGAGTCGGGGTCGGGGAATGGTGGTCCTTGGGGATGTCGAGGTCGGGGAATGGTGGTCCTCCTTTAGGGTCACTGTTACCATTCTAAATCAAAGATCACAGATTCAAGTCAAGAATGTTCATAATCATACAATTCTATCATACCAAACACATACCCCAAGTGGGTTAATTTGGCATACTTATAACTCTACCAACTTACATTTACAATGAGACAAAAAAAATCAATTAGAAACGTAATTTCATTCCTACCAAATTTTATGGGTTTTTTATGGGTTTCTTTGTCATTTTAAACGTAAAGTTATAAGTAGGCCAAATTAGATCTCATTCCTACCAAGTTTCATGGAATTTCTATTCGGTTATTTGGTTGGGGAGAATTGCAATTATGTGGAGGGATTACAATAAATTGCATTTTTGTATTATTATACAAAAGCATTTTACATTTTATTCATTTTTTCTTTCAATTCCCAGCAATTCTATTTATGTACACCATATAATTTGAATTCTCACCTTATTCTTTCTCACAAAAAATTACAATTCAGTTTCCTCTACTTGCATGTAACTATATATTATGAGAGAGGGCGGGAGGTCGAAGACTTACCAATACACCCTTCTTGCCAAACACGCCTAAATAAGTTTCCAAAAAATGACAAATTTCTAAAGAAATAGCTAGCTAAGACCACTACCTCTCACATAACTAACTTAAGAATTAAATATTATAAGAGAAAATGTATTAGGCAACCTACATACTACACATTTTCGAATAGTGGGGCGGGTTCCAGTAACTCAAAAAATAATATTAATATGCTATTTTTAAACTATATATATATTTTATAATAAATTAACAAAAAACAATGCCATTACAACATGTTGAAGCTAGAGCATTATTTATCCATCTTCAATTCATCTTTGGCATTGAAGGACCCTAACCGGCCGGGGACTACTATACTACCTACTACGCATGCATGCATGTATGACATAACAAAACACCAGCCGCCACGACACGGCGGCGGACTGACCAGAAAAGTAAAAAAGTGTGAATTTTATGCGGCGGCGGCGGGTGCAAAGTTGAGCATCTCATGAACAGTCTCATCACCGGGCTTGACCCACATCTCGGACTCGTACGTCTTGGTCTGGCCGTCTTCGGAGGTGGCCTTGATGGTGAGGAAGTACTTCTCTCCGGCCACCACCTGCTTCTCCGCCTTAATCACCTCCGTGAACACCAGCCTCTTCGCATTGTTCTCAGGATTCACCTTCACATTCAGGCGCTTGTTGAACTCCATTACGGCTTTCCTCCCCAGATTTTGAACCTCCGCGTTGGTCTTCACGTCACTCACCTCTGTTTTCCCCCCTGACGCCGCCGCCTCTTGCGCGGCAGCGTAGCCTGCCAATCCTAGAACCACGGAAACCACAAGGAGAAGCTTGATTAGTCCTGCAACTTTCGCCATTATTATTATTTTTTTTTTTGAGAATGAACAAATGAGATCTGATGTGTTGTTTATTTAGCGTGTGGGGAAGAAGATGAGGGAGGGAGAGGTATTTATAGTGGGTAGGTCTGAGGGTTGCCGCGTTAAGCGCTATTGAGTGGCTTTTCTTTCAGTTAAGAATTGAAGCAAACCGTAAAATGCGACAAAATTGTTGGGAAGAAGATGCTTGATCCGAAATTATAGTAGCAAACTTACCATCACGATCCAAGATACACTCTATCTAAAACTCACCTTATAATCATAGTTAATAAATGATCCAAAAAAAAAAATCATCACCACGTATCATATCTATGCAACATGCATGAATAGTTTATCTAGCTTCTAGCTACTTAATATTGCAATGGCAATCTATGCAGACATTGTGGGTAGTGGCCACAATCAGGTCCAAATTTGTAAATGATATATAACCCAAAAAAAGAAAAAAAAAAAACAATTTCATCTCTATCACTTTTTGGATTGTTAATTTTTTTTGTGCAGAAACTAAGATCAGAAGACAAAAGTGTGTAGGAATAAAAAGGTGAATTAAAATATGTAAAGTACTAGGCTCATTACCTAGAGAAAGACAGTTGCAACATTCAATTTCTCATCCCTATTCCCTAGGCTCCATTTACACATTTAGTAGCTACAAGCTTCACAATTTTTATTTTTTTTGAGAGAAACACGCTTCACAATTAGTAATAACAAAAAAAAAAAAAAAAAGTTACAATTCACACATTTATAGTGCCAGCATGAGCAGTTCAATTAATCACATGAATAAAATTTAAGAAGAAAGACTATGAGTCGAGTCTCATCAGCGTGCGCATAAGTAAAGGTCTAGCCTGTGTTCAGCTGAGTTTGTCAGGTAGGGACGTGGGGGGTCCTTGGGGATTCAGCCTTTTGGTAGGGCTACAATTGCCATTCTAAACCAAAGATCACATATTCAAGGGCCACAATTGCCATTCTAAACCAAAGATCACATATTCAAGTCAAGAATGTTGACATAATTGTGCGCATAAACAAATGTCTAGCCTCTGTGTTAATCTGAGTCGGGGTCGAGGAGTGGTCGGTCCTTGGAGATTCAACTTTTTGGTAGGGTCACTGTTACCCTTCTAAACCAAAGATCACAGATTCAAGTCAAGAATGTTGACGTAATCATGTTGAGCAGATACTACGGATATGTTAAATTGTAATCACCAAAAAATAATTCTAATTGATTTTATTTTTTTTTGTCATTGTAAATGTAAGTTGGTAGAGGTAGAGTTATAAGTAGGCCAAATTAGCCCACTTATGGGGTATGTGTTTGGTATGATAGAATTGCAATTCCATTCCTACCAAATTTCATTGTTTTTTTCTCAGTTGGTGGAGTTATAAGTAAGCCAAATTAGCCCACTTATGGGGTATGTGTTTGGTATGATAGAATTTGCAATTCCATTCCTACCAAATTTCATTGAATTTCAGTTCGGTTATTTGGTTGGGTAGAATTGCAATTATGTGGACGAATTACAATAAATTGCATTTTTTCTTTCAATTCCTAACAATTTATTCTATGTTGTATACCAAACAATATTCATGGGATTTATCCCTCGGGAACATAAGCGCAACCCAACAGCAGACCTACGAGCAGGCGAACCTAAGGCCCCCGGTGCCTAAATATGGTCGGGCCGACCCGAGATCGTGGGCTCCGGGGCTCAGGTCGTTCCGATCTGGGTTCGCCGAACCAGTTATCCGAGATCGTGTACGACGCCCCACGACGCCCCAAAGCAAGGAACTTGCGCCCGATGCATGAGCTTCACGTGCATCGCATGCCGACAGAGATCGTGGGACGCGTGTACGACGCCCCAAAGCAAGGAACTTGCGCCCGATGCATGAGCTTCACATGCATCGCATGCCGGAGGCTCGGAAACCGTCCCCCACCTACCCTATAAATACCCGCATTTAATGAAGAAGTTCAGTTTTATTATCTATATATTTTATCATGTTATGTGTCTTTACATCTACATACAATTGAAAAATGACTCCCCTCGGGTGGGGGGAGGGGGTATTTTTCTTTTTGAAAAAATGGTCTATTTTTCATGACCAATACCACAATTTTTATTTGACCACCTGTATTTTTCCATTCTTGCCAAACACAACCTAATAAATAAGTTTCCAAAAATTTCAAAAGAAATAGCTAGCTAGGAGTCCTAGGACCGTTCTCACATAGCACAAGTGAAAATGTATTAGGCGACCTACATATATACTAGTCACATTTTCGAATAGTGGGGCAGTTCTCAGTAACTTGTCAAAAAATAATGTTAATATGATATTTTTAAATTATATATATCTTGTATTAATAAATTAACAAAAAACAATGCCATTACAACATGTTGAAGCTAGAGCATTATTTATCCATCTTCAATTCATCTTTGGCATTGAAGGACCCTAACCGGCCGGGGACTACTATACTACCTACTACGCATGCATGCATGTATGACATAACAAAACACCAGCCGCCACGCCACGGCGGCGGACTGACCAGAAAACAAAATATCAATTTTATGCGGCGGCGGCCGGTGCAAAGTTGAGCATCTCATGAACAGTATCATCACCGGGCTTGACCCACATCTCGGACTCGTAGGTCTTGCTCTGGCCGTCTTCGGAGGTGGCCTTGATGGTGAGGAAGTACTTCTCTCCGGCCACCACCTGCTTCTCCGCCTTGATCACCTCCGTGAACACCAGCCTCTTCGCATTGTTCTCAGGATTCACCTTCACATTCAGCCGCTTGTTGAACTCCATTACGGCTTTCCTCCCCAGATTTTGAACCTCCGCATTGCTCTTCACGTCACTCACCTCTGTTTTCCCCCCTGAGGCCGCCGCCTCTTGAGCAGCAGCGTAGCCTGCGAAGGCTAGAACCACGGAAACCACAAGGAGAAGCTTGATTAGTCCTGCAACTTTCGCCATTATTTTTTTTTTTTTTTGAGAATGAACAGAGGAGATCTGATATGTTGTTTATAGTTTGAGAGTGGGGAAGAAGATGAGGGAGGGAGAGGTATTTATAGTGGGTTGGGTGTGCGTAGGAGGATTGCCGCGTTAAGCGCTGTTGGGTGGCTTTTCTTTCTGTTTGTTACATTAACAAACAAATCTAACCTTAAAAAGCGAGAAAATGGTTGATAAGTCATAAGATCCCACAAATTATCGAGGAATTGAAGAAGATGCATGCTTGATCCGAAATATAGTGGCAAACTTAATTTTATGTCAATTATATTACTGAATTGGGAACAGCCCAACTAAGTTGTCGACTTGATAACCACAAAGTTACAAGTTTGACTTTTAACGAGAGTGGTGAATTTTTTAGTCCACACCCTCGAATATTGACTGCAAATTTGCTTTGCTTACAATCAAGATCCAAAAATACACCCTATCTAAAACCCACCTTATAATTAATCATAGTGGCAGAGCAATTGGGCAAGCAACACCCGAACCAAACCACAAGCACTGACCCGAAGGCAGACAAATGAGCACAGGAAAGTTAAACGGCCACCCGTTACACAAAGACGGCACATTGAAGAGAAGTTACTCCTTGTCATTATTACTCACACTTAGTATAGGATTAAATGTACGTTACATAATCACAGAGAGTCGTTGCACTTGTAGATATAAAAGATGAATGTTACGTTATTGTAGAAGGGGGGCAGGCAAAAACTATTGTACTAAACATTTGAACTGACTAATACACGAATATATTCCGGTAACCATTCTTATCATCATTGGTGCTCTTGTTAAGAGTTGAGATCAAATCTCAGGTAATTAAGCTCTACATATTACAAAATATCAGCTAATCAATGGAGATGGTTGGACCAGGATCTAGCAGTTTCCACAATTCTCGTCACATGAATCATGGCAACACCTTTGGTGATCACAATGATGGTCACCGCCAACGGCACAACAATAATCACAGTGAAGGGTAGCAAGCGCCTAAGGCGCATGTACCGTCTATAGACCCCAGGCGACAGCCTAGGCCATTCAGCAGGCAGCGACAGCTCTAGCCCAAATGGTGGCAAAGTACCCCATGTATCCGCACAGAAAGATGAAATAGAGGAAAAGAGGACCCAGCTTCTATGTCTTGGTGCGACTCATCGGCCGACCGTTTCTATGCCCGCCATGGGACGGTGGGGGAGGGTTGCTATCCGGCAGAGTCTATCGAGTAGGGGGTGGGGGGTCATTAAAGATTCAGCCTTTTGGTAGGGCCACAATTACCATTCTAAACCAAAGATATTCAAGTCAAGAATGTTGACATAATTGTGTGCATAAGCAAATGTCTAGCCTCAGGGAGTGGTGGGGGGTCCTTAGGGATTCAACCTTTTGGTAGGGTCACTGTTATCATTCTAAACCAAAGATCACATATTCAAGTTAAGAATGTTGACATAATCATGTTGAGCAAGATACTATAGATATGTTAAATTGTAATCACCAAAAAAGTAATTCTAATTGATGGAGGGGAAACCTGTCCGGAGGAAAAAAACCGAGACGCCAATGGGAGTAACGCGACCGTTAGTGGTCACAAAACGACGCTGTTTCAGTACAAAAATATATCTCCAAATTACATTACCAAATGGAGTATGAAACTGCATTACATCAAAAATGAGTTGCATTAAAATTTGCGATTTTCCCGCGACCAATACCACAATCTAAATTTCCCAAAAGGTTTCTAAACACGGCCTAAATTTGATTCTTGTAAAGAAATAGCTATATTTGATTCTTGTAAAAAAATAGCTAAGACTCTCACATAGCTAACTTAGGAATTAAAGATTATAAGTTCGAAAATGTATTATTAAGGATTGAGTGATCTACATACTACATATTTTAGAATAGTGGGGCACTTCCGGTAAGTCAAAAAATAATGTTAATATTTTATTTATGTTTTTAAATTATATATATAAAGAACAATGCCATTACAAAATGTTGAAGGCATTATTTATCCATCTTCAATTCATCTCTGGCATTGAAGGACCCTAACCGGCCGGGGACTACTACACTACCTACTGCGCATGCATGCATGTATGACATAACAAAACACCAACCGCCACGCCACGGCGGCGGACTGACCAGAAAACAAAAATATCAATTTTATGCGGCGGCGGCCGGTGCAAAGTTGAGCATCTCATGAACAGTATCATCACCGGGCTTGACCCACATCTCGGACTCGTAGGTCTTGGACTGGCCGTCTTCGGAGGTGGCCTTGATGGTGAGGAAGTACTTCTCTCCGGCAACCACCTGCTTCTCCGCCTTGATCACCTCCGTGAACACCAGCCTCTTCGCATTGTTCTCAGGATTCACCTTCACATTCAACCGCTTGTTGAACTCCATTACGGCTTTCCTCCCCAGATTTTGAACCTCCGCATTGGTCTTCACGTCACTCACCTCTGTTCTCCCCCCTGACGCCGCCTCTTGCGCCGCGCCGTAGCCTGCGAAGGCTAGAGCCACGGAAACCACAAGGAGAAGGTTCAATAGTCCTGCAACTTTCGCCATTATTGAGATCGAACGAGATTTTATTTATTTATTTTTTTGAGAATAAACAGATGAGATCTGATCTGTTGTTTACTTTGAGTGTGGGGAAGAAGATGAGGGAGGGAGAGGTATTTATAGTGGGTACGTCTGAGGGTTGCCGCGTTAAGCGCTAGCTGTTGGGTGGCTTTTCTTTCTGTTTGTTACGTTAAGACACAAATTTAACCTTAAAAAGCGAGAAAATGGTTGATAAGATCCCACAAATTATCGAGGAATTGAAGAAGATGCATGCTTGATCCGAAATTACAGTGGCAAACTTAATTTTATGTCAATTATATTACTGAATTGGGAACAGCCAACTAAGTTGGTTAAGTTATCTACTTGATAATCACAAAGTTATAAGTTTGACTTTTAACAGGAGTGGAGAATTTTTTAGTGCAACCCTCGGATATTGATTGCAAGTTTTCTTTGCTTAGCTTACAATCACGATCCAAAGATACACTCTATTTAAAAATCACATGGGTAAAGTTTAAGAAGAAAGACTATGGGTCGAGTCTCGCTGTGTGAGAGCAACCACTCAAAGTGAGACTGTGAAGAGGTCCTTATGCGCATAAGCAAAGGTCTAGTTTCTATGTTCAGCTGAGTTTGTCGGGTAGGGGTGTGGGGGTCCTTGGGGATTCAGCCTTTTGGTAGGGCCACATTTACCATATATTCTAAACCAAAGATCACAGATTCAAGTAAAGAATATTGACATAATTGTGCGCATAAGCAAATGTCTAGCCTCTGTGTTCAGCTGAGTTGGGGTCGAGGAGTGGTGGGCCCTTGGGAATTGAACCTTTTGGTAGGGTCACTGTTATCATTTTGAACCAAAGATCACATATTCAAGTTAAGAATGTTGACATAATCATGTTGAGCCGATACTACGGATATGTTAAATTGTAATCACCAACAAATAATTCTAATTGATTTTTTTTTCTCATTGTAAATGTAAGTTGGAGTTATGAGTAGGCCAAATTAGCCCACTTATGGGGTATGTGTTTGGTATGATAGAATTGCAATTCAATTCCTTCATGGAATTTCTGTTTGATTAGTTATTTGGTTTGAGAGAATTGCAATTCTGTGAATGAATTACAATAAATTGCGTTTTTGTATTATTATACAAATGCATTTACTTTTTATTCATTTTTCTCTTTCAATTCCTTGCAATTCTATTTATGTATACCAAACAATATAATTTGAATTCTCACCTTATTCTTTTTCTCACAAAATTACAATTCATTTCCTCCATCCACTTGCTTGTGATTGGAGACATATGACAGGATATGGAGTAATCTCATGAGCAATACAATATATAAACATATATAAATATGTAGTTTATATAACTATATATTATCTTATACTTTTAGTTGAAACAGTAGGTCCAAATGTCGTGTTTGAACAGTGTATGTTTCCTTCAAAACGTAAATCAAGGACCCGTTATCTATATATTTTATCATGTTATGTGTGTGTCTACATCTACTATATATGTCGAAAGAAGTTCTAATAGGTTGATATTTGACACAACAGTTTCGTTATGGTATGAAGTTTGATCTAATAGGTCATATCTAGAAGGTCGTAGCATTATACACAACCTAATTTCCTATGCATTCCGATTTCAATATATTTAAGTTCGAGGGGTAATAGATAAGTTTGTGTGTTTGTCGAGGGGTAATAGATAAGTTTGTGTGTTTGGGTGGTAATAGATAAGTTTGTGTCTTATGGAAACCTGTCTCCCATAGTGAAATTATGAAAGAGTGAAAAAGTACTTAATAATTTGTTCGGATGGGGAATATGAGTCCAATCAATAATAAGAATTTTCTAGTAGAACATCTTTCACAACTACCATTCTGCCCAACTACCGAACATGTTAAATATTTTTCACTTTTGGATAAGGGTTTTTCACTTTTGGATAAGGGTCCAATCAGCCAGGTTTCAGGTTTCAACAAGTGAACCATGGTCACAAAACGATGTAGTTTCAACAAGTAAAACTAATTTTTATGAGAAAACATTTTCTAGGTTTCTAAACGCTCCTAAATTTGATTCTTGTAAAGAAATAGCTATATTTGATTCTTGTAAAGAAATAGCTAAGACTCTCACATAGCTAACTTAAGAATTAAAGATTACAAGTGAAAATGTAATTGAGCGACCTACATACTACATATTTTAGAATAGTAGGAGGTTCCGATAAGTCAAAAAATAATGTTAATATTTTATTTATGTTTTTAAATTATATATTATATATATAAAACAAGGGTCATGTTCAGGTGTGGCCGTGCCTTCCCGTGCGGCCGTGCGGTTCACACCACTCAATGTTACGAAATACACCACTCAATGTTAAGAAACACACCACACAAATATGCACTGTGGTGTGTTTCTTAACATTGTGGTGTGTTTCATTGTGTTTCATTGTGGTGTGTTTCTTAACATTGAGTGGTGTATTTCGTAACATTGAGTGGTGTGTGACCGCACGGCCACACGGGAGAGCATGGCCACATTTGAACCAAAATCTATAAAACAATGCCATTACAAAATGTTGAAGCTGGCATTGAAGGACCCTAACCGGCCGGGGACTACTACATACACTACCTACTACGCATGCATGCATCTATGACATAACAAAATACCAGCCGCCACGCCACGGCGGCGGACTGACCAGAAAAAAAAAAGTATGAATTTTATGCGGCGGCGGCGGGTGCAAAGTTGAGCATCTCATGAACAGTCTCATCACCGGGCTTGACCCACATCTCGGACTCGTAGGTCTTGGTCTGGCCGTCTTCGGAGGTGGCCTTGATGGTGAGGAAGTACTTCTCTCCGGCCACCACCTGCTTCTCCGCCTTGATCACCTCCGTGAACACCAGCCTCTTCGCATTGTTCTCAGGATTCACCTTCACATTCAGCCGCTTGTTGAACTCCATTACGGCTTTCCTCCCCAGATTTTGAACCTCCGCATTGCTCTTCACGTCACTCACCTCTGTTTTCCCCCCTGAGGCCTCTTGCGCCGCGGCGTAGCCTGCGAAGAATAGAGCGACGGAAACCACAAGGAGAAGGTTCAGTAGTCCTGCAACTTTCGCCATTATTGTACTCTTGAGATCGAGGTTCTTATTATTTTTCTTTTTTTGAGAATGAACAGATGAGAGCTGATCTGTTTATATTTTGAGGGTGGGGAAGAAGATGAGGGAGGGAGAGGTATTTATAGTGGGTAGGTCTGAGGGTTGCCGCGTTAAGCGCTAGCTGTTGGGTGCATGGCTTTTCTTTCTGTTTGTTACGTTAAGAAACAAATTTAACCTTAAAAAGCGAGAAAATGGTTGATAAGATCCCACAAATTATCGAGGATGGAATTGAAGAAGATGCTTGATCCGAAATTATAGTTGCAAACTTAATTTCTTTTTTTTTTTGATAATAATCTCTCGAGACTAATTCGTTGAATCATAAGCGGAAAGCCGGAAACGTTTACAAAAAAAGATTAATGGAATGGACAAACATTCCTTACCGTCAGACATAGAAACAAATTTCCTAACAATGTTATCGAAAACTTGAATCGCAGACTGTTTCACAAATTTGAAGCTGAAGTCGACATGGGCACTCCAAGCTTCTTTACTGTCAATAGTAATTTGGTCAAAAATAACGAAGGCATACTCTAGTTCAAAAGTCGTTGACACCACCCGAGTATCAATCTTCATTCTTTTGTGGTTCACATACGCCATGACCAATTATCGTTCTACGCTTATAACAAGAACTCGCCAAAAAAACGAGAGGGAATAAACTCACAAAAGAAGCGAGAGGGAATAAACTTGCTAAAGATGCAAGAAGCAACAAATTCAATAAATAAACGAAAGGTATAATAGCAACAAAACTTACTAATAAAAAAACAATACTGCTATGGGAACAGCCCACTAAGTTGATTAAGTCATAGATTTGATAATCACAAAGCTATAAGTTTGATTTTTAATGGGAGTGGGGAATTTTTCAGTGCACACCTCGGATATTGACTGCGAGTTTTCTTTGCTTACATTCACGATCCAAAGATACACTCTATCTAAAAATCACATGGGTAAAGTTTAAGAAGAAAGGCTATGGGTCGAGTCCTGCCCGTGAGAGCAACCTCTCAAAGTGAAACCGTGAAGCTAGAATTCGTTGTGGCATAAGCAAAGGTCTAGTGTCTGTATTCAGCTGAGTCTGGGTATGGGGGTCCTTGGGGATTCAGCCTTTTGGTAAAGCCACAATTACCTGTGAGCATAAATATAATATGTGCAGTCCAACTATCAGCTTAAGCTTTTAGTTGAGATGGAGCACATGCTTTAATTTGGTATCAAAGCCATGTAAAAGATCATGGGTTCAAATCTCCGCGTCACCCTCACCCTCAAAAAGAGACTTCCGCACACGTTGAGGGGGCGTGTGAGCATAAATATAATATGGAGCACATGCTTTAATTTTACCATTTTAAACTAAAGATCACAGATTCAAGTCAAGAATGTTGACATAATTGTGTGCATAAGCAAATGTCTAGCCTCTATGTTCACTGAATCGGGGTCGGAGAGTGGTGGATCCTTGGGGATTCACCTTTTGGTAGGGTCATTGTTATCATTCTAAACCAAAGATCACATATTCAAGTTAAAAATGTTTACATAATCATGTTGAGCAGATACTACGGATATGTTAAATTGTAATCACCAACAAATAATTCTAATTGATTTTTTTTTCTCATTGTAAATGTAAGTTGGTGGAGTTATAAGTAGGCCAAATTAGCCCACTTATGGGGTATGTGTTTGGTATGATAGAATTGCAATTCCATTCTTTCATGGAATTTCTGTTTGATTAGTTATTTGGTTGGAGAGAATTGCAATATAATTCTGTAAAGGAATTACAATAAATTGTGTTTTTGTATTATTATACAAATGCATTTACTTTTTATTCATTTTATTCTTTCAATTCCTAACAATTCTATTCATGTATACCAAACAATATACTTTGAATTCTCACCTTATTCTTTTTCTTACAAAATTACAATTCATTTTCCTCCACTTGCGATTGGAGACATATGACAAGATATGGAGTAATCACAAATATGTAGTTTATATAACTATATATTAGCTTATAATTTTAATTAGTTGAAACAAGGACCATTATCTATTTATCATGTTATGTGTCTCTACATCTACAAAGAAAAGAAGTTCATTTTGTTATCTATATATTTTATCATTCACCTTCTAATAGGTCATATCTAGACGGCCGTATCATTATGGTGGTGTCCTTGTGTGTTTGTTTCATTTTCTGAAAAAATAGTAAAAAAATTACAACAAAATAACAATGTCTAGAAAACACAACAAAAAAAATAAATAATAAATAATAAAAATTCACATCCGAAACCTAGACTAGTTTGCAAAACGGAGATTGGCTTGAGGAACACTTGGAAAATGACTCCCCCAAGATGGCGGGGTCATTTTCCTTTTTTAAAAAAATGGTCTATTTTTCTTCCCCAATACCACAATTTTCATTTGACCACATGCATTTGGGGATTCAACCATTTGGCCGGTAGAGTCATTGTTATCATTCTAAACTGAAGATCACAAGTTCAAGTCAAGAATATTGGCATAATCATGTCGAGTATATAGATATGTTAAATTGTAATCACCAAAAAATAATTCTAATTGTTTTTTTTTCATTGTAAATGTAAGTTGGTGGGTAGGCCTAATTAGCCCGCTTATGGGGTATGTGTTTGGTATGATAGAATTGTAATTCCGTTTCTACCAAATTTTATAGAATTTCTGCTAATAAATTAGATTTTTGTATTATTATACAAAGACATTTTAGTTTTTATTCATTTTTTTCTTTCCATTCCCAACAATTCTATTCATGTATACCAAACCATTTCCTTATGAATGACCAAGCATGCATGGAGTAATCTCATGAGCAATATAATACAATATATAAACATAAATATGTAGTTTATCATGTTATGTGTGTGTCTGTTTCCTTCAAAACGTGAATCAAGGACCCGTTATCTATATATTTTATCATGTTATGTGTGTGTCTACATCTACCATGTCGAAAGAAGTTCTAATAGGTTGATATTTGACACAATAGTTTACACAACCTAATTTCCTATGCATTCCGATTTCAATATATGAGGGTGGGCCACAATGGTGGACAATGGTGTAATATTAAGGATTGAGCGACCTACATACTTAATATTTTAGAATAGTGGGGCAGGTTCCCGGTAAGTAGTCAAAAAATAATGTTAATATTTTATTTATGTTTTTAAATTATATATATAAAAACAATGCCATTACAAAATGTTGAAGCTGGCATTGAAAGAAGGAAACTAACCGGCCGGGGACTACTACACTACCTACTACGCATGCATGCATGTATGACATAACAAAACACCAGCCGCCACGCCACGGCGGCGGACTGACCAGCAAAAAAAAAAAAGTTACATTTTATGCGGCGGCGGCGGGTGCAAAGTTGAGCATCTCATGAACAGTATCATCACCGGGCTTGACCCACATCTCGGATTCGTAGGTTTTGGTCTGGCCGTCTTCGGAGGTGGCCTTGATGGTGAGGAAGTACTTCTCTCCGGCCACCACCTGCTTCTCCGCCTTGATCACCTCCGTGAACACCAGCCTCTTCGCATTGTTCTCAGGATTCACCTTCACATTCAACCGCTTGTTGAACTCCATTACGGCTTTCCTCCCCAGATTTTGAACCTCCGCGTTGGTCTTCACGTCACTCACCTCTGTTTTCCCCCCTGACGCCGCCGCCTCTTGCGCCGCGCCGTAGCCTGCCAACCCTAGAACAACGGAAACCACAAGGAGAAGCTTGATTAGTCCTGCAACTTTCGCCATTATTGTTTGTTTTTTTTTTTTTGAGAATGAACAAATGAGATCTGATATGTTGTTTATACTTTGAGTGTGGGGAAGAAGATGAGGGAGGGAGACGTATTTATAGTGGCCTGGGTAGGTCTGAGGGTTGCCGCGTTAAGCGCTGTTGAGTGGTTTTTCTTTCAGTTAAGAATTGAAACAAACCGTAAAAAGCGACAAAATTGTTGGGAATGGAGAAAGTTTAAAACATAAAAATAGAAAACAAAGTCAAAAGGATTTTTGAAAGGATAAGAATGAAGATAAAAATGAATCTGTCATTTTTTAATCATAAAAACTAAATGGCCACTACTGACGAGGAAGGGAGCTTGAAAAATGAAGGACCCTTATCCACTTTGTTCTTTGTGGATAAACGCTCCAACATTATTTGGCTTTTCCTTATAAAAATGGAAACCAACAAAAAAACACCAGTGGTATATCCTTACCCACAAATCCTCTTCAAAGTTAGGCACAAGTTTTTACATTGGTGTCCCAGTTTTTTTTTTTTTTTAATTATTTAAGGATATGTATTGAATAAATCTCGTATTGTGATCTTAGTCCGATACTCATAGTTGGCAATTAATGAATTTTGTATTGAACAATTAATTTTTAATTTTATTTTGTACCGTTCGGAACTAGAATTGACCCGATTTTGAATCGGAATATACGGTTCCAATTCTCGATTTTAAGAAATCGGAACCCGAACATTTTGAGTTCCGGTTATGAACTGTAATCAAAATCATCCCAACAATTTCAGTTTTGATTCGGTTGCTACGGTATCTAGTTCAGTACGAATTGAAACGTGGTCATCTTTAGGCTAGGTTTTTTACCATTGACCAGCTCAAACAATAAGATCAATAAACTATTTTCATTGAGAGTGAAACTTAAAATTTTATGATCATCAACCTAACAATCTGACCAATTTGATTAAAGTTGTATTTTTGTCACAGTTATTAGACGTCACTGTAGAAATGTAGAATGTTTTTTATATAAAATTAGTTGGGAAGATTTAGGTATATTCATTTATTGTCGTTTGCGTTGGCAAACGAGGGGCCACAAGCTAAGCCTGTGGTTGCAATTGCGATTGTCTCAAATTTTTTGCTGGACCCGCAAGCTCACACCTTTTTTTACTACTGCTTCATCTACCTCAGCACCCTCCTCTCCATCTCTCTCTGGGTCAGAGGTAAGTGAGCTCCTCAACTGTTCACTCTTTTTTTATTCTGGGCTTTCTGTTTGCTTCAATTTTTCAAGGTTTCAGTGTGAGTTTTGTTCATAACTCAGCATTAGGAGTTAGGACTTCATTGCCACACTAAAGAGTATACATGTTAGTCTGAGTTTTGTTCATAAATGTTAGTCTGTTGCAGCTAAAGATTTGATCTTTTTGTTTGTTGAGTCTTTGCTCTTATCTGGGAAAGCATAAGTGGACAAGGCTTAGTTTCAAGATTTTCTTGAAACTATTTGGTCATGTAACAGATGCTAGTAACTATTTGTTTCCTTTTCAGTTTAGTTATGTTTAGGGGAAAATATAGATTTCACTGCTAGCTTAGGAGTCTCTGCATAATTGCATTACATCACTTTATTTAGAGTCATATATATTTGAGTGACAAGAAAATCCGTATCCACTACACAATGGTGTACACTCCCCGTCTTGTGATTCTAGCTGGCAGAAGGTAAACAAGCTTAGGTTGCCATAGCCCACGAGTTCAAACTAAGAAGGCCTATCAGTAACAAAAAAAAAGGTGTCATATTTGGTCTATTGGTGTTAAAATTGGACTGAATAGAGTTGAGTGACCCTAAATGGAGAGGGTGAAACAATAGGGTATGCCTTAATAAAGACTGGAACTTTATATCTTGATAATATAAGTATAAATGAGTTTTTGGTGTCCTTAATAATTAGTCTGGCAAAAATATGTGTTCTCTGTTGGTTGTTATGGAAGTGCCAGTGATGTGACCTTCAATAACTTATAAGAATGCGTGTTGATCGGACAGCCAGATGATCTATATGTGTTGTAATGGCAGCATGAAAGGCGTTCAAATAAGAGGGAATGTAGAGGCAATGACTTTCTGATGATTAAGAGCGTTTGGATTTATACTGGAATTAAATCATAGTGAGAGAGGTAGAAGCTTTGGTGTTAAGCAAATCGAATTGTGCATATGGATTCATTTGAAACAATTGATTGGGTTTTCCAGATGTTCAATCATCAGGGAATAAATCCACTCTAAAAATTGGAGTCTTTATTAAAGCACAATGCTATATTTGAAGAACTTAAGAATCTAATCGATATGCTCATTTTCTAGATTGTTGTCCTGTTTTGAGTTGGTAAATGCCTTACTAATAAGAATATCATAGAATTGTCGTCCATTCTATTTTAAGTATTCTTTTAGTACAATAATGTTCTGCTTTCTGTTTTCATTCAAAACTCAAATCTTACTTTCAGTCTTTCACTGGATTTAGTTTGGGTTCTGGGCTCGATCCTTCAACGTGCATCTTGTGCTAGCAAGGTCTAAACCGAGGCTTGCAGACAATATAGATACTATGGCCAAACCTAATGGGATTATCTATTCTTCTCCAAAGTCACCTCAGCATCCAAAAATATATGCCAAAACTCAAGTGATTGAGCATAGCAAACAAAGCAATGGCTATCTCTCAATGTTAAGACTCAAGTTGTCTAATAAGGGATTCTGGCGAGCTTATAGGGCACCAAGTGGCTACATTGCTACCCGAGGATCTTCTCTTCGGTGTCATTCTGCAGAAACGCGCCATGCTGAAACTGAAGAATGTGTTAGAGAGTATCGTGATAGTTCAGACACATCTAGGTATGAGTTGTTCAACGGTGAATTCTCAATCAATTGAATTTCTTCCACATATAACCTAGATTGCGTTTTATTGAATCAGTATGCAAGGAAAAGATAAGGATCCAGCCTCACTTGGAAAATCTGTTACTGCAAGTCCGGGATTAGCCGAAGCTTGTAAATTTGTTTACAATGATGCAAAATTTGTAAACGAAAGGGCTAAGAACGACATTGTGTTGCTCTCTCGGTAAATCTTGTGCCACATATTGCCTGCATTATCCTAACATACATCTACATGCCTTACTATAAACGAGAAACTATTCAGGTACTTCCTTTTTGTTCATTTAACAGTGGAATAATGAGGTTGGATGCTCGTGCACGCCAAGATGTTGCTTTTCTCGGTTCAGAATTTCTTAAACTTGATGGTAGGAATCTTTGTCTTCGAATTCTCAAGCCAATAATTGTAAAGTATGATCTTTCATTTATTAACTAGTTACTAAGGATCAGTCTGATCAGCATTTTTATTGGTAGCCCGAGCTAGAGAAAACACAGAGAAGATTGACAATGATGTCAAGAGAAAAGCGGAAAGGCTTCATCATGTTGCCACTGTAAGATATTTTTCCATCCATCTATATCTAGATCTTTAAAAAATAAAAATAAAAAATAAAAAGAGAGTATGATAAGTCCCTAATAATAGCTATCTTTCTCGTCAGATTCTCAAGAACAAAGCTCAATCAAGATTGAAAAATGCTGCTGACCGCCATTGGAGCGATGGTGCTTTAGAGGTGCTCGTTCCTATCATTTTTATGAACTTCATATTCCGTATTAACGATAGCTTATTCTTCAATTCTTTGATGTAAGTCATGTAACGAAGGCAAGTTTATGAATTATGCAATAATGTCGAAAGAATAAAAAAGCATTTATCTTCTCTGATACTCAGGCTGATTTGCGACGTGCTGATTTTGCTGCCAAACAACGTGCAATGGAAGATGCCTTAATGGCTTTAGAGGTAATATTATTACATAAAGTTGCTGTATCGGCCTTTCTATTTATTTTCTTGTTGTTGCTAGTATGCTACTTAAAAATTTTCATTCGTGATAATTATGACATCAATCCCAAGCATTTTCATGATTCGCATATTTCTTTTATGGCTTTGCAGTTTGTCAAAAACATCCACGATATGATGGTGAGCAAGATGTGCAATTTGTAAGTTCCTTAGTGATGGTGCATCCTCGCTTTAATTATTAGGGATTAACTGAGTAACTTTCGGCACATTCACCCTGGCTGTTTATCGTCTACGCAGGAAAAGAAGTTCTCTGAATCCCAACAAAATGACTGAGCGCATAACACTAGAGAAGAACGGGAAAATGCTCAACTTTCTTCCCGGGGAAGTGTCTGCTGAGCGTATTAGTGCTATTCAGGTTCTACGACCAAGCCAACTTCTCGACATCTGATGGTTGTAAATTGGAGATTCTTGGACTAAATTCCATCGTATTTGATGAATTACAGGAAGCGTATTGGGATATAGCAGCTGCACTTTCTGAAGCGGATGGGATTGACTACACTGATCCTGAAGAGGTATCAACATCAGTGGATAAACGATGTTGAATTGCACCCTTTTATATAATCGGGATACATTGCTTCTTCTTTCATTTACATTTCCGTTTTCTATTACAAGCAGCTAGAGTTGTTAGTTGCAACGTTAATAGATCTCGATGCAATGGATGGTAAAAGTAGCGTGTCTCTGTTGGCCGAGTGTTCGAGTTCTCCCGATGTCAATACAAGGTTTGCCAACAAACTCTATCATAATACATTGCTTTAGATTCCCGCATTCTTAATGGCTCGAGAAATTAAAAACACGAGCTTAATACCTAGGCCTAGCATTCCCATACATTTCCAGTTATTTTTTTTTTTAGTACTATTGACTCTATTACAATGTAGTATCTGTTCATAGTTACTTTCTCAACCTAGATTGTAGATTGTAGATGTTTGGTTCTTGACATTGTAAGTTTTTAACCTCTGCTCGATAGGAAAGCATTAGCTAATGCACTATCGGCTGCACCATCCATGTGGACTCTGGGAAACGCGGGCATGGGAGCTTTGCAGGTACGTTAGTACGTAGTTATAGATGCCATTCCCCGTCTTTTGGTGCTGTAAATCTCCCATAACCGTAAACACTAGAAGCCGTTTTATTGTGTTGCAGAGACTTGCACAAGATAACAACCCTGCAATCGCTGCTGCTGCATCGAAAACCATCAACGAATTGAAGAGGCAATGGGAAATCGAGGAGGGGGACAGCTGGAGGTTCATGGTGAACGAAAAATCACCAGAAGATGACGATGTAGATAGCTAAGCGGATATACAAACACGATAGGAGATGTGCTCCACAACGCAACAACACAGATATTTAGACGAGGTACTGGATGATCTATGGATTAGACTCGATTACTCATTAATCGTTGCAGTACTAAAGTTACAAATCATGTAAGTGTGAGTTGTGACACTCTTGTAGGGTTGAAAAAAAAAAACAATTAATGAATAAAATGATTGAAAAAGCATCTGTTCTTGGGTAAAGTAGATATCTATCAATCTGTCAATAGCCATTAAACCTGCATCTGAGTATGCAAAGTTCTCAGATTCTTGTGTAATGGGTCATTGTGATTAGTACTAAATCCTAAATCCTTTTGTATACTAAATTGCCAAGAATTTGTATATTTTTCTGCTTTCCGCGCAGAGTGAAGAACTGTTGTATAAAAACTGGTTTTCTATCTGCATATCTTCACAGGAAAATATCTTAGCTTTACAAAGATCTTAGAATAAATTATATGGCTAAAGCCATTGCACAAGTACTTTTCTTTGATTTATGGGAAAGTCCGCAGTTGTTATCCGAAAATGCGTTTTGGGTGAAGCCCGTTTTGTGAGTTGTGACTTCAGTCACTAGAGAACCACAAAGAGGTCAGTTTAGGTTACCCGTAGCTGATCGGCTCAAATAGAAAAAGGCTAATAGACAATTCCACCAGGGATCAGATTGTTAGCTTGGTAACCATGGGGTTTCAAGTTCGACTTCGAAGTGGCCTATTGGTCTTCTTGATTTAAGCCGATCAGCTATGGGCAATAGATTGGTGAATGGTCTTTTCTGCAATCATGGCAAGGCATGGCATGACATAGTCCCCTTTTACATGGATCCACTTTTTCCCCATTGTTTATACCAACCATGCTTTAGCTTTCCATTATGGTGTCACTTTTTGACAGCCATGTCCCCATCCCTTCTTCCATTCTTCACCTTTTTGAGAAGATAAAGAAAAGGCAATGAGTGCCTCCACAAAACAAGAGATTAGGTATCCCGGATATGATGTTAACACATATTCATTCTATTCATTTAATAACATAACACAAGATAAAAATGACCATAATTCATGATAAAGTTAACCAGTTTAGGAGTAATATGAATATATGAAATATAAAACAGCTCTTTTTCCTTGCCAGTTCAATGGTCCCAAAGTTGTACCTTTTTGAACATGAGCCACCAGCTAATTATTTTGGCTATGGTGGCCCTCCCAAGCGCTTGTTTTGGCCCAAAAACCGGGCCATGAGCGAGTACAATAATAACAGTCGAGATTAGATCGAGCATAGGTTATTATTTATGCATTATGGTTTTTTATTTTTGATCTCTAAAGTAAAGTTTGTCGAACTAAAAGGCATTATTTAGCTCTTGTTCACTTTTGGTTTAGCTCCAACGGCTAGAAAGGCTCCCCAAAATGATATGCCCTTTTACTTAGTAGTGTTTAAGAAGAGAATACAAAACCTCTGTGATCTTCCCAGCAGGCATCAATGGCTGCCAACAAATTTGCAGCAATGTTGCATAGTATGACTGCAGTTTTAGTGTCTGCAGTTCTTGAGTGGATTCTCATACTTCTCCTCCTCCTCAGCTCCACCTTGTCCTATCTCACCGAGAGATTCGCCGCCTATTTTGGCCTTAAACCGCCCTGCAATTGGTGTTCGAGGATCAATCGCGTGCTGCAGACAGATAAAAATGCACATTTCTGTCGAGATCTTTTGTGTGAGGATCATGCTCGAGAGGTTTCCAAACTCGGGTACTGCTCGAATCATCGGAGGCTTGCTGAATCGGGGAGGTTATGCAGCGATTGCTCGCCTTCTAGACTGCCCGAGAATGCTGCAGAGACCACTGGAATCTCTGCAAGTATTGGCTTCTTTACTTGGGTGAGTGAGAGTGCAGCAGAGAATAAGGAGAATTGCAGGTGTTCTTGCTGTGATGAGAGCTTGAGCAAGAAGCTTGATCTTCCTTGCCTGCAGTTTAAGCCTTCTTGGGATATTCTTCATCACATCTGGAAAACCAGAGTGGTGAATGATGACAGATATGAAGAATTTGAACTCTCTGCAGATCAAAAGGATGGCAACAGAGCCAAAAATGGTGATAATCTTGCCTTCCATGATTCTGATACAGAGAGTTTCAGTTTCGGGCCGATAGTGGAGCAGGATTGTTCGATTTCAGTATCGAATTTTGCAGATGAAGGAAGCGGATTCCAGAAGCCGAGTTTTCCAGAAGATGAATTACAGCAGCCTTGCAAAGTTCATCTCAATGATCTGCAAAATGATGCTTGCAGTGATACTGAGAAAGAGGAGAATCGCGCCTTCTTGGATGATGGGCAAGACGATTTGCAGGCTGATGCAGATGATTTCAAGGTGGCTGTTTCAGAGCCTGACAATTTCCCAGGTAAAATTAATCTTGACTGTCGAGCATATATATAATATATAAACATAAATGTGCAATCCAAATATCAGCTTAGGGTTTTAGTTGAAATGGAGCATAGGTATCAGAACCAACCCATGCCAAAGGTCATGGGTTCGAGGGGGCGTGTTTTTGACCAGACAGATATCTGACTGACAACCTTTTAATTGTGAGCAGAACAAGAACAGCAGAACTGTTTCAGAATCCTAAATGTTGGAGCTGATGAATCTTCAGACAACATAGTAAGCATGTTGGAAGAAGGCGGGGACGAGAATTTCACCATCGAGCAGCTGAAATCCGCGGTGAAGGCACAGGAAAAGGCGTTGAACGCATCGTATGCAGAGCTCGAGGCAGAAAGAAATGCTGCAGCCATAGCTGCGAGCCAGACAATGGCTATGATCTCGAAGCTGCAGGAGGAAAAGGCTGCAATGCAGATGGAGGCATTGCAGTACCAGAGAATGATGGAAGAGCAATCCGAGTACGACCAGGAAGCGTTGCAGATCCTAAACGATCTGATGACGAAGCGGGAGAAAGAGAAGCAAGAACTCGAGAAGGAGCTCGAGACTTCCCGGAAGAAGGTTTCATATTATGAATCCAGAGAAACGAGAAGGAGAAGTAAGCAATCTCCTGCTTCTCCTCCGAGCAGTCCCACAAACGAACTCTCGAATCGTTTCACCTGTGAAGGGAAACACGACAACATTAGTATTTCCCTCGTAGACTCGATCACGAGGGAATCTGACACAGATTCCCTCGAGCATATCAGCATTCTCGACAAATCAGTGATAGAATTCGAGGAAGAGAGGACATCCATCTTACAAGAGCTCAAGGAACTCGAAGACAGGCTTTTAGCCCTAGCAGACGAAAATGGAACACTTCATCATCCTACTGATCATTTCCCAGAAGATTATGATCACAGCCTTTATGAGAGCTATGTCCATAGCTTCCTAGAACAAAATGGATCATCAGAGAGAGAATCACTAAGCTCCACATCAAAGAACCTGCTGCCCCTTCTCGACGAAGAAGCAGAATCCATCGAAGAAGAGCTCGAAGAACACAGTCCTTCTGTGATGATCAACAGCAGACTTGCCATAATGGAGGAATTCGGGCACGTGTACGAGAAGCTACAAGCTCTCGAAGCAGACAAGGAATTTCTGAAGCACTCCATAAGCTCATTGAAGAAAGGGGACAAGGGACTAGATCTCCTCCAGGAGATTTTGCAGCATCTTCGCGATCTCAAGTCAGTCGAATCTGCAAACTAAGCCGGTATATCATATCATTTTTCAACCTAAATTTATCAATCAAATACTAGTATTGATGGCATATAAGGTCACATTTCATTAAGATGCATACATGTTTTGTCTGTTTCAGCTCTGCAAGGACATTCAACTTTGCTGGAGAAAGAGACTCCCAGCTTAGATGTGCTGTAATGTGCACTAGAATTTGTGTATGTCTGGCCATGGCTATCTTGTATGAATATACTGTTTTACAAAACTACAGATTTATGGTTTATGGTATAGGCTCAACGGTTCAGAAGGTCTGATAGGCTTAATTGACAATGACCCGAATGACGAATTAGTGGTCCAATCCACGAAGAATGACTTGGTAAAAAATAGTCGTTATAATAATTAAATTATCGTCAAACTAGCCGTTGGAAGGATTATTATGATCAATATAGCCGTTAGAGGCACTCGATTCGTTTACACCCCTAGAAGGGACACAACATGGAGACCGCATGACCACTCTCTGACTCAATGAAAATCACTCTAAAGCCTCTCTACACTCCACCCTAAACTTTATGAACTTATTCACCATCTTGTCGGACCAGGGTGTGAAGTCCTTGGGGTGAGGGATTTCGCCTTTTGCGGGCAAGAGCTTCTTTGATGCAATATTTATTAACATGATCAAAATGTTTCAGTGGAAAAGACAAGAAATTGTCAGAGGAAAATATCCTAAAACAAGCAAAAGAATTGCCTGTAAAGCTACGGAATATTAGGAAACAATGGTTACAAATTGGGGTCAAATCTGTAAAGCTATGGAATATTAGGAAACAATGGTTACAAATTGGGGTCAAATAATAGCAGCTATGGTTTTAGCTCTGCTCATGAAAGGCCATCAAACTGAAGAAGACTCTTCAATGCTTGTTTCTTCATTATCTTTCCATATAACCCTCTCCCTAACTTCATTGCTTTTTCCATCTCCAAAACCCCTACACCACCACCATGGCCGCTGCTTCTCTTCAATCCTCGCATTACTACCTTTACAATCCTCTCATCACTGCCTACACCATTCACCACACTATCCACCACAGTATCCATTGTTGGAATCTTGCTTCCCCATTTCCTTCTCAACTTGTCTGATTCGAAAACTTCAGAATAGGCCCCCCAGAACGATGCCCTCAAATACCCTTTCGCTTTTCCCTTCACCATCCATCTCCTCATGCCTTCCTCCAATCTGTAAACCACTTCTCCCATATCGAGTCCCTTGTTGAGAAACGCTTGGATTTCTTGCAATTCTTGGTTGGAATATAAACCACACTCCACTTCACACCTCCTGCATTTGCATGAAAATCCCCAGTTTTTTGCCCACCCTTCACGGCTGCTGAAGGGTGAAAGCACGTCAAAATAGGCAAACGTGAGCTCCTCGCCTGCCTTTATGTCCCTGGAAGCATGAACTAGGATGTAATCACCAACGTGCAAGCGCCTCACATTGGGATCGCAGGAGTGGTTGATGAAAGAAGCCAACAACCACAACCCAATCCCGTGGTAATGGCTGTTTTTGCCCAAAACCTTTGCAGAAACTGCTTCTTCAACTAATGAATTCACATCTAATATCCCTAGTATTCTTTTCATATCAAGGCTCTTGCCTGAAAACAAACTATCGTCTGCCTCAGGCCTAAACAGATCTAGCTCAGGAACATCATAAGAATCCTCGTTTTCACCTACTGATAGCTTACTAATCAACTCCCAGGTTCGGTTACATCTCGAGGTCAATTCAATTACCTTATCAACAAAGTTCTTCCAAATAACTAACTGAGCATCTTCATGATTGCCAGATTGGGGCATTATGCCCCTTTCAATAGCAACAGCCCTAGTGACCAGCAACAAAGCCCCAATTTCAACATTCTTAGTGGCAAATAAGCCACGCCCACTAATCTCAGATTTCCGGATTTCCAGAGCCCCTACGTACTCTGCGAGATCAGGAACCTTATCGCAGAAGCGATTCAAGGCCCAATTTGAGAGATCGAAACCGCCGGTTCTCGACAAAGCCTCAAGGCTTTTACATTTTTGTATATACTCATTGAGGATTTCGGCGTTTTCAGGATCGTGAACATCGAGATTAGCTGCTCTAAAGCAATCTAAGGCGGCGGCGTACCTGTTGAGGGCGAGGAGGATCTTACCTTTGCAGAGGAGGGACTTGAGATGGGTGGTGTCGATCTTCAACGCGTCGTCGCAGTCTCGCAAGGCCTGGGGGAATTGGCGGAGGCGGAAATGGGATTCGGCTCGGTTGGAGAGAGCTAAGCAGAGGGATCTTTGGAGCTTGGCGAGGTGATCTGAGCTAGGGTTTTGATGGAGTTTGGAGATGTGGGAATTGCAGAGGGAAATGAATTGGGAGTAGACATTGGTGCACTCTTCCCATTCTTCTGTGAGCAGAAGCTCTGTGGCTTTGGATCTCAGTTGCTGCATTCTCTCCTCCGAGTCCTCCATCTCCATTGCTTCACGTTCTGCTTCTTTCATTTTCTGTTCTGTGCTGTGTTTTGTTTAAATTTTGTTTATGCACCGCACCGGCAAATTTATATTCTTTCTGTTTCCTGTAACGGCTATATTTGCTTTTCCTTCTTTACACTTGTAAAAAGTACAGTATATATAATATAAAGGAAAATACTATGTGTAACTTCATTTTCTACTCTAAACTTTTATTTTCACACAAAATATTGATGTAAATACTCATATTGAGACCCACATAAAAAAAAGTAGTTTATCGGTATCTGCTACATCAGGAAATAAAATTTAGAAAAAAAATTTGAAAGTCCGTAAACTCTAATATAAAATGCAAATTAAAAAATTGCAAAACTCTAACAAATCATCTGTAAACCTATTACAAAAAATACAATTGAATCATATTAACAACCGTTTTTTTTTAAATAACTAAAGCTTCCGACTTCGTTGGGTTGATGAACTATATCCTGGACTTCATCAACCCGTCTTTAGACCCTTCTGTTGCTAATTTGACACTGATTGAGCTTTCCATATACTCTTGCGAAAGATGGCTATAGATTTGACAATAACAAAACATTGCCAAATCATTGGACTTATCAATACTAAATCATCATCACTTTTTGGTAAACATCTAGTGAATGTCAAATGAACAATTCCATCACTTCCTCAGGAAATACATTCCATCCCTAAGTTCTAACTTCTCCTCGGCCACGAGACCAGATAAGAAGCTCTGAAGCTGTTGGAGTGACTTGTCGTATGCTGGATCAGCAATGCAAAACATCTGCAGTGAAAACATCATGTTTAGGTTTATCTGTTCATATACTGCAATCCTTCACACTGGAATACAACTGGTGTACCTTTAGGGTATTATGAATGCGGTCCAATGCCATGCTTCCGAAATTGGTGAGCATTCCCATGATAAATTTCTGCAATCATAAAATACACATGTTTAGTTATCCACACTAACGTATGTCATAGAAACTCCATGGAGATGCTTCAGCAATGGCTGATAATTTTTTTGGACAATGTTATATGAAATTGGAAATGATAAAATTTTGAGTGTTCTAAGAGATAATCAAGTTATTATTAATGTTTTGATAAGAATAAACGTAAAATTACTTGCCATCATAGCTAAGAAAGATGCTAGCGTTGCCGAAAGACAAAATCAGACGAACTCACAATCTTTGTGCAAACGTAAAGGAACTCATGCATGGCTTAAGCTAAAGCATATAATTAACCACTTTTCTTATGTTAGCTATCCAAACATAAAAAAGAGCGTTGCATTATGGATTCATTAACTATTTTTTGGTGTATTGCACTATGTTTAGATGGTATTAGAAATAAGTATCCGATTTCTATAGGGAAGGTACATTGTACTACAGATTCCAATGAGATGCAGTAAAATCATAGGTAATCTCAGTAAATGTGCCGTCAGAGACAGCATATAATGAATTAAGGCTTGCCAACAAAAGAAGATTCTAATGGTTTCTAGAAAGAACATGTATTTCACTTAGCTAGAAGATTGCACTATGAATATTCCAAAGCAAAAGTATTTTGCTCGTACCTCATAGACAGTCATTTCTTTCCGCAACTGGTCCTCAACAGAGGCTACTGATCTCTCTCTGTCTTCTTCGCCAGCCAAAAGTTCATCACAGTTTCCGCTACTAACACCGGTTTTACCAGTATCAGTCAATGCCTCCACCAGAGTAAACAGGTGATCACTAGAATCTGGTTCCACTGATTCTGCAAGAACCCCCTAAATGGCCAACCAAAATGAGAAAATCTTTCTGCCAGTCTACTCTATTGTCTGAAATTCTGGAAAAGTATTTTGGACTGACCTTGCTTGTCCAAAAGTTTATTCTCCTATTTAGAACATCCACAGGTGTTCCCAGAGCAGCTGCAAGATTTTTAGATGTCCACCTGACACCCCATCAAGACATACAAGTTCAGCCACAGCACTTCGCCAAGAATCTATCAAAACAGAAGCAAAGGACAAACAAAGATGTTTTCCACATTACCTCTTTTGATCTTGAAATTGCATAATAATGGAAGCATGAAGCGGGGTGCATGTGAACTGCATTGCTCTATCTTCGAATTCCAACTCCAGCTAAAATGGAATAGCAATAAAGAAATTACCAAGTATTCAGGTATAGCAGAGAATAATGGAACAATACTTGTATATCAACAACCTTCCATACATATTGGTTGGAAAATCAAGAAGTAGATAACTATTTGAAGAGAAACATGAACCACAAAAGATTTAGCAACCAACCTTCACTGTACCAAGATTTTTCTTCCAATGCAGCTTTCTTGGGGTCTTAATTTCAGTATATCTTTTAGCATAATCACTCAAGAGCTGGTCTACAGGCCCTGGTAAGCTAAGTGGCTCATCCTACCCAAAAACAAAAACAAATCAAATAAACATTACCAATAAAATGAAAAGTAAGAGAAAACAAAGCCCACAAAAGAAAGCAAAGGAAAAGGATTGATGGTATTAACAAAACTAAGAGATAGATGAAGAACCACACTCCTGAAAAGACCAACTGAGATGCTAAGATATGTTTTTATAGTGAAATTGAACACATAAAGAAACATGAATACATGTACCACCAGAAATACACCATAGAATTAGGAAATAGTCTGAGCTGTCTTTAGTAACATAGAATATTCAAAATGAGATGAAGGTGGTCCCAAGACAAATGGTGCATACCTGGATAGGTGGCCAGAAATTTGAAGACAAGATTGTAGCATTAAGTTTGTCCAGAGGTATCTCATGCTCAGAAACTGTATGAAAGTAGCAGTTAATAAATACTGGGACAACAAAATTCTGGTACGAGAAAGCATAAATATAGCAATTAAGCATTACTTGGTTGAGGTTGATTCTTGAGCGTTGCTTTTATGTTTGTATTTGTTCTTTTTGAATCAATCAGATCATTGAGCATAATTTCACATTTCTGCATGCTGCTTTCTCCAAAATGAATCTACAAATAACAAAGAAAATTTTTTAAATGAATATGTATGGTGTGCAAACCACCCACCTCCCCCCCACCCCCCCACCCCCCCAAAAAAAAATCTAGTATGGTTACGAATTACCTTGAGAAGTTCCAAAGTACGTATTTCAGAGTCAATGTCATAATCAGACTTGTTTAACAGCTTTTCTGCAAGCATTACGCGATATTCATTAACCAACTGATCCTTTGAACCTATTATGTTGACAATCATGCCAAGTATGTCAACTTTTCTTCGATGCCTGCTTCCCTTCAATGGGTCAGCCTCTAGAGGGTCAGGCTCCCAGCTTAAAGTGTTTATATCATAAGCAAAATATGTCAGTGGTCTAGCTCAAGCAGCAGAAAATCATTTTCTTCGCATGAATAGACTTATTCTCATATTGACCAGACAACAATAGGCATACCTTTGTGCATTCAACCATGCTTGTTTGTCGTCAGCATTAAAATCATCATCAACATTGGTATTATCTTGATTTTCTTCATCTCGGTTTAATTCTTCTAGAAGGCTATCCCCTGAGCTTCCTGCTCCATTGGGATTACCACCAGTCCCATCAGTGAGCATTGTCACAATGCACTTGATTGTGTCTTTTCTACCCCTCAGATATTCCCGTATTGGCTCACCAACAGCTTCAAGGAACACACCTGCTGGATCTATAGTTCTAAGTGCCTTGATTGTTGAGACATATTGATGCAATATGTCATTGGTTGAGGCACCAGCTGTTAGTAATCGATATTTCAATGATGAGATAAAGGAATCGACCAACTTTGAGTGTTGCCCAGTATATTCAAGACATTGTTTTAAGTCTTCAATGGCAGGAGAACTGTGAAATAGTTTAGTTCAAACCTCTGAGATATTACATAAGTAAAATTTATATCAGCTAATATGAAATGAAATACTTGAGGATGCTCATTTAATGAGCAACTTAATAAGAGCTCGGATTGAATTGGTACTGATAATGCCAGTTACAAAATCAGTGAAATGATAGAATGCATAAAATGCAAATCGGTAACCAAGTTAAAAAAGAAAGGTACAATTGTAAAGCCTTACTGATCACAGCATCAATCAGCATGCAACACACCAAATTGGCCAATATGAGTTCATCTATGTAGGTATCAAAAGGAAATAGAAAAGAAAAAGAAACGGATGATTTCACCTGTCTGGGTAATCCACAATGATTTCAAAAAGTTTGGCTATCCTTAGATCTTGCAAGGTCTCATAAGCATAATATTCCAACCGGAGTTTCCATCTAACAAGTCCCTCAGATGGAATTCCAGTTCCAAAATAACATGAAGAACGATGAGATGCAAGAGGTGATTTAAGACCAGAAGATGAACTTTCAATGCTATTGGAGTCACCAAGATATGCAAGAAGTGCATGCAAAAACTGGAGGGGCACTGCCTGCATAGATTTAGCTCAAGTGTAAGAAGCATTTATTCCAACAATCCAACATACTCCATAATTCACTTTACTATTCACCAAACTAATGGAAAATTAAGAAAAACAAAGTTCAGTTTTATGAATTCAAATTCACAATGAATATGAGAGACTGAAGAAGTTATCTAATATTCTAATCACATAACAGCTATGTTACAATCAACTTAGAGGGGCATAACATCAGAGGATATCAACATGAACCCACTAATCTGTCTTGCTAACAATTAGCAACCTACCTGGCATTTGCCCTGAGCAAAATTAGAGCCTGCATTGCTGCAGTAGGCATGACATATGTGCATTGCATATCTTTCATATTGATAAGAAAAAATGATTGTCATGCCAACTTCTGAGTAAATGCATATGAAAAGCAAAAGAATAGTGACTGCATGTGGAAATAACCTGTATCCAGAGTTTGATAGATTCCAAAACAGAGCTTCTGTAATCATCACCAGCCAAATCATGAACCTTAGCCTGTATTAAAGACAAGAAAACAAGATTAGACAATCTATAGACTAGAAATTTCAACAATATTCTGGTCAACTTCTGTGAATAAGACCAATCTGCTGGTTATAGAAAAAGAACACAGAAAGACAATTATCTAAAAGTTCATACCTGTAGAAGTAAAAATATAGCAGAAGCATAGGCATCTTCAGCCATAGATGTAAATCCAAGACTTCTCAGATCACGAACAACCATTCCAATGCTCTTCACTAGTTTATTGTTTCCTGAAAACCTTGTTTGCTGGTGACTCATATCAATATCCATATCACTGTTTCTGTTTGGAAGCTTGCATTTCTCATCTGGATCCATGTCAACATCAGATCCTAATTCATTTTCATCTTCACAACCGCCTGCTGCGATGGTGTTCAATTCCTCCAACCTTCCCTTGAAGTACCAGTGCAGCAACTCTACATGTAAATAAAAGTGCAATAGCAAATAAAGTTCACAAACTTCATATTCACACAAGTATATTAACTATGCAGCATTACCAACCCTCCCCCTCACCTTCCTAAAAATATAAAATGGAAGGAGACAGACAAATTCAAGAGCCATAGCTTACTGGCATTAATTGAGGCGCATACCAGGAAAATGCCTAGGAAGACTGGCCATAAGAACTGAAGAAACCATTAGCTGATATTTTGAGAAAAGATAGTCTCGTTGGCGATCCATGGTGAGACACCCTTCTGGCGTAATCTCTTTGTATGATTGTAAAGCATGAATCAATAACAATAGGCACTTCTCATGGTATTGCTTTTCAGATGATATCTCTTCCAAAGCTTTACATAATAGTTGCTGAATCTGATCCTCAATGATCTGCTTGAACCATATGAAAATTTAAATGAACATTTGTAATTTTATGTATTGAAAAACATAAAATTTCATTGCACCAAGACCACATGTGCATGCTTACCGGATCATTTGTCATTTCAAGTGCAGCAACATTTCTGTAAGGATCAAAATGCCTCCAAAACCTCGATGCACCGTTTTCTTCAAAGGTTTTCTACAAACATCATAACAATGAATACAACGCTTATAATTCATTACTAGTACTCTGCAATTAACAGCACCAAAAGGAGCATTCTACATTGCATAAATATTCTGTTACAATTCACCAATATTATGAGAAACTCATGTTTTTCCACTTTTTTCTCTCATCATTATGCAAAACTATATCTATAAATCACATAATAAAAATACTCAAAAATTGTAAAATTAAAAAACAAAGACAGCGTTAACCTGAACTGAATGAAGGAAGTGATCTATAACCAGAGAGTCGAGGCCGTGGTTGCAGAGGCAGTGAACATTGGAAATGAGCTCAGAGTTGAGGGATAAATCGGCACTGCTTCGCAGTAGAGCTTCCGTAACGGAGCAAAAGCCACTCCAGCTCTTCGCAATTGCTTGGACAGAATCTCCGGTGAGAGACTCCAGAAGCGCGAAATTGCAGGAGGAAGATGAAGTGCTCGTCGCCATTGCAGCGTCATCCATGGATTGTAAACAAAGAATTAACAGAGATTTCGGACAAGGCCACTAAAACCCTATAATTTCATTGGAAATACATGTAAGGTTTAAAAATAGCGCCTTGTTGACGTGGCTATCTACCTGGCAAATACTAGGGAAATTGATGAAACATGTTATAAACCTATCAAGACATTGTGGTCTAATAGCACCCGATTTACACTCCCACATTAATAAGAGTGGGTTTGAGCCTTGGCGACTGTTGACTCTTTGTACTTCAAAAATAGCTATGAACAGATACTATCATTTTAAGTGTGAAGATTAGTGTTTAGTACTCACAAATGAGTTTCCCCTGTTTAGTGGCCACAATAAGTCATTCCAAAAGAAGAAAATTTCTCATACTGCGACTCAAGATTCGATCATGCATTCTTTGGTTCAATCTTTTACTAGAAAACCGACTAAGTTCGATAAAGGCACAAACGCACAAATAGTCATTTCTTTATGTGGCAATTGCATTTATAAATTCTAATTTTAATTATAATTATTATAATTTATAATTTAATTAAACACATCAAATATATTTTGGGGTTGACCTCTTCGGGAGCCTTAATCTCCAAAGTACTTCGATCTGCCTCGCAAAGCCTAAGCTCGGACCGACCTCAATGCCTTCGAGTTGAATGCATTCACTTCTTCAAAACCTAAAGGGACCTCGTGCCACGTGTACGGCCGTAACGCATAATAAAATACATTGGTGCATGTCTTCCACGTGCCCAACATGACGAGCATACAGAACTTGTTCCCTCACCTACCCTATAAATACCCGCATTTAATGCTACGAATGGACTTTTTGACAGATTCTCCTTAGACATTCCATTGCTACCCGATCATCTATCTCTAATAGACTTCCTGATTACTTAAGAGCTATTTCAACATCATCTGTACTTCTAACCGTATAGAGGTTGATATTCAGGCCCGTATTAACACTACCAATAAAATTTACTTTTGTAATAATTTACACATTTATTTTTTGTATTGTGTAGCTTTAGAATTCTAATCTTTTAACTTTACTTTTAAGTTACAATTGTAAGTATAAAAAAAATTCACTTTAGTCTATGTGGTGCACTTTAGAGTTGGCACATTCGCACTTTAGATCTAAGCTAGTTTGGGAATGCATTGTTCTAAAAAAAAAAAAAAACAGAACAAAAGTGTAATTAAAATAATGAAATTATTTGATAAAATAAATTCATTACGCTCAAATCACACCATCTTTCTATATCTAAGATTCAAAATTTTCTTTTTTAGGCTAAACTCATTACCCAATATAGACTAAAATTATTTAGGTTTTAAAATATTCCCATTTTTTACAATCCAATTGAAATGTTTATATTTTTATCAATTTCTCCTTTAAAAAAAAAAAATTATCTGGTAGTATATGTAATCAATGCCCGAATAGCATGATGTACCCACAATTGTTATAAGTTTAACTTTCAACGAAAATAGTTTATTGACTGTTTGAATTTGAATTGGTTAACTATAAATAACTTTAGTTGGTATCTCTTTATGACATTTTACCGATTATAAGATTACAATGTAATATTTATTAGGTGTACATACTCAAATAGTGATCCTCAGTCACTAGTTACCAAACAAAAGAGTTAATTATCGAAATGGTCTATTGATTATAACGAAATTACTAATTTGGTCCATATCTACTTCTTTTTTTTTCCTAATTAAGTCTCTATCATTGACTAAATAAACGGACTACTAAATTGGTTAAGAGTTTGATAATTAACTCCAAATAAAAAAGAATGACAGGACACGTCACCAATCACCGCAACTCCCTCATGAGAGATCTTTCGCCGTCTGATCACCGCCCTGCCCGCAATTCTCCGTCGTCCATTTTCTTCCAGACCAAAAATGCATTTTTTTATTTTTAGATCATCTCTCTCTCTCTCTATCTCTCCTTCTCTCTCACTCACTTTCTGGTTTCTTGACACATTACTGATTACTGTGCTCTTGAAGCTGACGCTTGCTCGCTTTGTGGGGACTCCACAAAACACAACACTCTCTCTCTCTTTCTCTCTCCCTTTCCCTGCCAAGAGCTTCCAATGGCGACTGAACGGGTCAACAGGCCTCCATCACTCCCTGAATACCCCGAGGTAAACCCACACAACCTAAATTTATTACTCCTCTAAAAACCTAATCTTTTTTTTTTCTTTATGCCTTCCATTTCTCACCCTCATTTCCATCTTCTCCACCAACCTGGCCTCATATCCACCCTTCAAAAGCTCCCCACTTTCTTCTCATCCTTTGATCTTCATGGGCCTCTCTCAAGCAAGATTGCAGTCTAGCTGGAAAAGCTGGAGATGGAGATGTTTCCATATATACACTTTCTTTTTTCTTTTTAGATTCTTGCTAATAACTGGTGTTTTGAAACTTGGCTTGAGGAAGATTGGATTTTTGAGGAAACCCAGAAGAGAAAAAGGTGTTGGAAGGAGGGGGATGGGGGTGGGCACTTTTTCTGTCATGAAGTTTTTTTTTTTTTTTTTTTTTGAGCTTTAATGGGTGCCATGAGATTCATCAGCCATGATTCCTTTGCTTTTTTGCAGATCTGCGGATGTTTTAGCGATTTTTGAGATAAAGTGGTGATGGGGTTTTTGTTTTGTTGGTTTTTCAGATGATTCTGGAAGCGTTAGATGCGTTGAAGCAGAAGGAAGGAGCGAACAAGTCCGCGATTTCCAAGTACATTGAATCCAAGTATGGAGGGTCGGATGCGCACTCAAAGCTGCTGACTTTCCACCTGGAAAGAATGAAGCAGAGCGGCGATCTCATTTTCGTGAAGAACAATTACATCAAGCCTGACGCGAACGCGCCGCCGAAGCGCGGCCGTGGCAGGCCTCCGAAGCCCAAAGAGCCGGTGGCTCCGGGGACCATTTTTGCTCCTCCCAGGCCGCGTGGCCGTCCAAGAAAGGACCCCAATGCGCCACCCACTCCCAAGAAGGCCAAGACAGCGGCTCCGGCCCCGTCCAAGACCGGCAGGCCACGTGGTCGGCCGAGGAAGGTGAAGGCACAGAATGGAGCAGAAGGGAGCTAGAAAGGGTACATTGATGATTTCTTGATGATGGGGTGATGGGTGATGGGTGGTGGTGACTATGTTGTGTCATGTCAGTAGTTGTAGTACTAGGAAGGAAGGAAGGGTGGTTGTTGTTGGTGGTTTTCTTCGGTGGTGACTTGTTTGTTTGTTTATTGTTGTTTGTGTGATTAGTTATTATGTCTTAGGGAATTGTTGCATCTGGATTGGGGTGCATGTCACTTGTTTATTGCCTACTTGTTCCCAGATTCACTGTAGACTGTGATGCTAATCATGCAATGTTTCCCATTATCTCTAAAATGCACAATTGCACTCCGTGTACTAGTACCGTTCTCTTGTACTTTGTTCCCATGCAATGTCTCTCCTACCATTCCTTGTACAAACTCCTCTTGTAATTCCCATCAAATCTAAGAGTCTAATTTCCACTAAATTACTTATATAAGTAAGGGCTGTTAAGATATTTATAGGATCTTATAGGGAGTAGAGCTGGTTCTGATGGATACTTGGTGGGAGTTTCTATGACTAGAAGAGTGCATCGTTCATATTTATGTTCTTAGGATGGGAATGCGGGCAAATCACAGCATTAACGAGCAATGTGATTAGTTGGGAGGGTAGTGTTGTTTCTGTCTCATTTTAATTGTCTAAAGAACTGATTGAGTAGCGGAGAGAGAGTATAAAAGAATATTAAGGAGGATTGGGGCAAGTTGCACAAGGTTGGTTGGGGAGGAAAGGGCAGGCTCAATGGATAAGAAAAGATAAGGAATATATATGTGACAGGCTCGTCGGACATGGAACAAACAATTTGCACAAACTAGATTGTCGGACACTGTTGTGAGAGGATGCCATTATCTCTAATCTATTTCCGCAATCATGTCATTGTCGTAGGCACATTGGCCCCACATGTTTGGAATCTTGATATTATTGTGATTCGTCTCTCACTTACTGGTAGGGACAGTGGTAGCATATTGTTGGAATCTTCTTCCCTGGCAGGGTGGTTGGTTGTAGTGATTCAATGCACTCCAGCCCATGAAGAGACAATATGGACAATTCTTAGTACTAAGTTTCAAAAAAGCCATAAACTCTACTACCATTATCTGAACTGTATAGTCTAATACAGTAGAAAGGACTAAACTTTGATAAGTTCAAAAAGATACTCATTAAGCTCTGTGGAAGTACCTGCGTTGTATAGTCTTACCGTAGGGAGGATTTAACTTTAACTCTGTGAGCGTTATCCGGACTGGCCACATTTCGTCTACAGCTCTTCGAATTGGAGTGAGAATCCACAGCGGCAGCGTTTTGTTCGTGTGGAGCTCTCTTCGTCAAAAGTTTGATCATCCAGTAGGAATACATGTTCATGGTGGTCTGTTTCCGCAGGTACAGTGCCAGGCTTGCTTTCTTGTTTCCTTTCTGGAGACATCTTTTGATTCTCACTACTACTACCACCAGGTTTTGCTGAGATTTTGCTGTCAGGTTTTGGGATGTCGATGGTGGATTGTGACGGTCCGCCATTGGCATAGCAGTTGTTTAATCGCTGTCGCGTGATTATGGAGGAAAGGAGCTGATACCACCTTGAAAGGGCTTGTGCTTCTGCTTTTCTCTTCTCTTCTGCCTGTCTTCTCTCTTCTTCTTCTGCATATGCCTGAGGAATAAAGCCAACAAATGCAACCATGTGAAGATGGTAATGAGGAAATCTATGCATTGATGAGAAAGAAACTGGGGGGAAATGTAAAATAATTCAACACAAAATGTCACTTACCGCTAAAATTGCGTCTTTAAACTCAGCACACACCACAATCCCCTCAAATACAGGGACTGAACGCCCATTGCGGAAGTCAAATCCAACCATAGCAGGTGCATAATCAATTTCTAGTCTTTTTGCCACAGGATATATCCTTGGCAATCTCAAATGCACAGTTCCTGGTGGCAGGCACTTCTCAGACCAAACATCAACTTGACCACGCTCATTCTGAAGGCAATTCAAATTCCAGTCATTATCATAGATTTCCTTTCCTAAAAGAATAAACTAAGATTTGTAATGGATTATACCTTAGGGACAATGCCGTTGACTGCAGGAGGAAGACACAATGGTTCTGTTTGCCATCTTCCATAAAGAACAGTAGTTCCACTAGGATCACCCTCAGCACTCTCATCATCTTCACCAACTAGTTCTTTGCTTTGCTTTTGAGAACGCTTTAGAACCTGAAGGGGTAAGAATAGAAAAGGCTACTAAAAAATTTGCTTAAAGTCTGATATACATGAATCCAGAAGAAAAACATTTCAAGATGTATAACCTTTGCAGGGAGTTCATTAGCTTTCACTTGCAGCCCATCCCGCAGCCACCTTTCCTTTGTATGCAGTGTTTGGACACAAGTTCGTGGGTATACAGGATGACCAGAGCAGAAACCCAGAACAGGCCCCTTTGGGTGAAGTATTTGATACTTGTTAAGCCATCTTTCAATAGCATATAATTGATGGGTTCTGTAAGCCTGCTTACAATGAGGAATGCAAAAGTCAGAACCCACTTAATACTACAGGTTTCTATCACTTGGGGTGGGGGTATCATATGCATTGATTTTACAGTACCTGCTGATTGGTTGGTAGAGGTTCAGTCAATGCCCTAGTTTCCAACTCCATATCTTCTAGATCACTCCTAGATGCAGCAACAGAAGCCCTTGAAGAGGACTGAGAATATCTCTTCTCACTACATTCTTCTAATGCCTCTGAATTAAACTTTAAGGGCAAGGTAGTGCTCTCGAGTGGTTGCTCCCGCTTTGGATGACAGGTTCCATTCAATGGCTTTACACTCTCCTTTCCATTTGAACCTTCAGGTTTGAAATGGCTTAAATCATCTACAGCTCCTGCCTCCAACTTCTTCAATGGTTCCAATACTGCATCCCACCAAAGTGAGTTTACTCTTTTTGACACTATTTTGTACCATTTTGTGCAGTATCTGGGAAAAAGGAAACATTTTCAGGTCATGCATGTTTCTTATTCTGCAAGCAAGCTTTACTGATAGAATAGGTCAGACTTGGAGCACCGCACTCTCACATCTTCCAAGGTTCAGACGTAACCTGTATGCAGATTTACCTCTGTTTTGGAAGTGGTTGTTTCAATGTTCTGAATCCATGAACCAACAGTCTAAGCTATAAACTTATAAGCTAATGTGCCAAATGCACAACAAATTAGTCATTGGACTGCTATATGAGTGAACAAAAATTATCAGGAACATGTCATAAGTCTCTTCTAGAGGAAAGAAGGAAGGTTGGAATTTCTTGTAGTTACGAGATTACATACAATAAGCAAACTTAAAAACCAGAAATTTGAAAGACACTTCAGCTTTTATATGCAATATATACTTAATATGTGCCATAAGCTTCACGCATTTGGTTCAAACAAGAATTAAATGCTTACAACTTAAAAAATGGAACAAGGGTCAATATTAATAGCCTGATCACAAATATAAATTCGAGTAGCCATAATTCACAAGATATAAAATCAACTTGTAATTTCAATTTTCAATCTAAAGGAAACAACTACTACGAGTTCATCAATTGCAAGACAAGTTCAAAAAGGGTAAGTTTTTCACTAAGCTAAATATGATGAACTGGTGTACAAATGTATGTAAAATATGCTGATAGGATTTTAAGATGTTTTATACTTTTATATAAGCTCAGTCAGAATATCATGCTGCACCCAACCCGACAACACATTATGATCAAATAGTGATCTAAAACAATTGAGAATTAACAAAAACCAATAAATTTAAAAAAAGAACTTAACAGCAGAAAATGATTTGATACCTGCGGGTCACGTCTTTAGCTCCATTTCCAGCAAAAGCAATAACATATCTTAAAGGAATTTTACATGCAGCAGCAGCAGCTTCTACATTTTGCTCTCCATCAACAAGTGCATTTACAGCATCCACATGTACCCATTTCCCAGTCAAGTTCTCACCGCTGCAATAGACTTCTGCCCAGTACAGGGGGGCCCCTATTTTTTTCGATCCAATAGCAGTAGAAATTCCATGGGAAGATGCTGAACATTCTTCTGCTTTAATTTTCTTCATTCTTTTGTAAGGAGAATGATTTGATGAAGTACCATGTGCTTCCACCACATTTGGGACAAAGTTTTCCCTAGAACTTTCCATTGCTGTGGCGGAAAGTGCCATTTCTAACTGCATCTCAAATTCAAGATCTCCTTTTCTTTTTTGTTGTTCTCTCTGCATAGGGCATGTATCACTGCTATCATTCTGAGCCTCAGATGTTGACTGATCCAATACTCTATGCTTCAAAGTATCAGCAAGAGATGAATCACTGGATTTAGATTTCTTTCTCAATGACTTCCCAGCCTTAGTTTTGTTTGCATCACTCGAGGGACTTTTGCAAACACTGCCCTTGTCACTAGATGCCAGATGTCCCTCAGGAGATTCAGGAGGATGACTTGATCCAGCAACCATCAATGTTGAGGTGTTGAATATATCACTACCTTTCCTTCTAGGATCTTGATGACCTTGATCAGATAAATCAGGTTTATCCACACCAGGCTTCAAGGAGGCCACATCCAAGATGGATACAAACCTGTGAATAAATGTTGTTGTAATTGCATACTTTATCTTTGTGATTTACACTGGTACAAAAACTGTTTATACTTTATACAATGCTGCAGCCACCCAATATGATCATTTCAGAAAAATGCAAGGAAAATGAGACCATTTTCTGCAGAAGGCCCTCTTGGTAAACTTTGGAAACAATGTAATAGCTACAAAGTAGGCAATTTTTTTACAAAGTAATAATCAAGTGTACCTAGCTGTAATGTTCAGAGCCCTAAACAGTGCCACAGACAACGCAGCAACCTGCAAAAGATATATTTCTGTGAGATCTTCCCTCAGAACAAGTGTATCCTTATATCATCCCTCTTCCACCAAAAGTGCAAACTTATTAAATTCTGAAGAACCATCAGTAGTAATGGAAAACAATAATGTTTCTCCATAATTTGACTTTGAAATTATTTCCACATAAGAATCTACAATCTACAAAATCTTACTCAAATACAAGACCAAAAGTCCAAAATTATCATCCTATCATCACGTCCAATATTTGAAAACTAAGTAGTAAAGAGAATAATTAATTACGATACAGCTAAGATGAGCTTCCAGCAGCATCCAAGAAATAGCAGAAAATCAGTAAAAGATCACAATGAATGATGACAGAAACTATATATCTAGGAAATGTGTCAAGATGCAACATAATCATTATTGGTGAAATAATCTACTATGTATGTTTTGGCAACTATTGTAATATATATATATATATATATATATATATTTGGATTAACGAGGTAAACCCCACTCCTGACTGTGTGAGTAGTGAGTAAACCCTCGCCCTGTGACCCTAGCCAGCAAAGGACCACAAGGAGGTAAACTATTGTGTATTATAAAATATAAATTGTAGAAACAGTGATTCACAAGTAACATGGGATCATACTATTTCATAATATAGATTTATAACCTTTGTAAGATGTAACCTATAAACACTAAGGGGTCGTTTACTTCATTTTTCTGTTTTTCCATTTCCAATTTTCCATTTCTCCAGTTTTCCATTTTTCCTTCTCCATTCCTCCAGTTTTCCATTTCTCCAGTTTTCCAATTTTTCTTCTCCATTTCTCCAATTTTTTCATTTCTTTAGTTTTAGTACATAGTTTGATTACAAAACAAAATACTCAAAACTTCATTAAATACAATCATCCCATATAACATTTGTATATTTATACAACAAAGATAATAATAATAATAATAATAATAATAATAATAATAATAATAATAATATTAACAATAATAATAATAATAATAAAAAAGATAATAATAATAACAATTAATAATAATAATAAGATGATCTATGCGACTATGCATGCTCACTGCTCAGCGCAAGAAGAAGAAAATGAGTGCGCAAGAAGAGAAGTAAAGAAATTATAAGCCAAAGGCCATGCCTAAGCAGGATTCGAACCTAGGACCTCAGGACTTGGCACTGTACACCCGTGTATTTCCCAAAAGAAAGCTAGGACAAAATGAATTCACGCTGCTTCCAGCAGTATTCGAACCTGGGACCTCAAGGTTAAAATAGCACTGTTCACCCGTTTTTTTTCCATTTGGAAGAATGGAGAGATCAATTTTGGTTCTCTCCAAAATGCTATAGAAATGGAAGAATGGAGGCGGAGAATTGGTTTGGAGAATTGATTTTAGTAAACAAGTTTTCCATTTTCCATTCTTTCACTTCCCCAATTCTCCATTTTTTTGGAAAGTTCTCCATTTTTCCAAGTTAGTAAACGACCCCTAACTTTCTAAGGTTGCCCTTCTGATATCAAGAATGCATAGCACACTAATGGAAAATCTAGAAAGGCACCCAAATGCTCCTGCATAATATGAAGATGTATACCACTTCAGGGCTCCCTTCCTGAGATTCAAGGGTGGATCTCATGGCTGAATGTATTGATTTCTCAGTGGCACTTTGACCTCTAACATGGAAATGTTTATGAAACTGCATTTATTAGAGTAACAATAAGAAGTTTGTCTTATGTGAAAAAGAATAAGAATAAAATCATAGAAACACATACCCAATTAACAAGAGGAGATAGAGCCTTTGCTGTAAGGTTTGGCATATCTGACATCTTCAGCAAGTGTGTGGGGAGAAGTGAAAGTAAAGAAGCCTGCCATATTAAGAACCCTTTAGTGTGTGGAAAAATTGGATTGCAGCTAGCTGGATAAAAAAACTATAGATAGTGTACTAAAAACATAAGAATAAAACAAATGATGGTGTACCCATAGGAAACCTTAGAACCATTGTAAATGTATAATAAAAACAGTTTAATCAAATGGTTTCTTCAGAAAAGGTCATTACTATGCAGTGGCATGCAGAAAAGATAAACTCCACTAATGCATGAAGCAGTATAGCGGTATAGTGAAAAACCTGAATGAGAGGATCATTGCAAGCAAAATCAATTAATCTTCCCCGCCCTAGCAAACAAAGCAAGTGAACTCTATGTACAAGCTCAGCCAAATCCTGACATTAAAAGTATTAAAAGTTATCATGTTCAGATGGAAACAAAAGTGAATGATGGAGCAAATTATACTCACTACTACATTTTAATATGAAATACAATCAACCTTCTCTTCAGCAGTGGCACGACGAATGGTCTTCCGCTTGGCAGCATCTTCTGGAACATCAAACTCAACAGTTACTCCATTGGTTGTAGGTTGTTCTACATTATTTTCTGAATTTGAAGTAGGAATTAATCCATCTTCCCAATCCAGTTCATCTTCAATCTCAGGACTTGGCTGCTGACAATTTGTCCCTCCATCTTTCACTTGTGTTGAAATATGCTGCATTGTCTCCATCTCCATGCCATCAGAATTAGGATCAAATGCAGTGCCCGTTGGCTGCTTATCCTTTCCTCGTGATTCACTCAAATGCTAAGAATCAAATACAAGCAGGATAAAAACGTCAAGACAGGTAGCAAAAAGTGTGAAAAAAGCATAACTATGTAGTAACATCCTAACATCAGGATGACCAATCCAGCCAAGCAGATATATGTCAAGACAAGCAGCAAACCTTTCCTGTAGAATCACACCGGCGCAGGTAAGCATCATCAGCATCTGAGCCTCGAAATCCTCGGCGTGTCTTAGCTTTCTTCAGAAGCTTCCTCACTGCATCTCGAGATATATTTCCAAGAGTCTCTGAAAGAAAAAAAAGATTCCACACTAGCTATTACTACAATGTTTTAAAATATAAAGAAAACGTGGGGAAGAACTAAAGCACAACTCATTTTTCACCAACTTCAATTATAAAAACACAACCAAAAATGCAATGCAACAAACCGTTCTCATCAGCTTCAAAAGTAGAGCTGCTTTGTCGTTCTGAATCAATATGAGGCTTCCCGACAACTGCTTCAGCTGCCAAATAAACAGAAAGACACAATTCTGTTAAAACAAAAGGCTGCATCTCTTGTTAAAACAACACATTTCAAAATTCACTCCACTAGGTACCGTCAAGGGCATACATATACATATACAAGTGCACGTGCGCATTATCAAGTGAGGAAATGTGTAACAATACGTAATCACGACGGTGGAATCCCTAATTATCTAAACACTGAATATCACTAACAAATAATGACACAAAATTAGCCGTTTCTCAGGAAGGATATGAGTTCTGATGCATTCAACCTAAACACCTTGAAACATGAGAAGGAGGGAGAGAGGGATACCAGTGGATTGGTTGAGACGCCTGGACTGATTTCTGGTTCTCATTTTCGATCGATCAATCGGCTCTTCCGGTGTACTGATGAGGCAGAGGAGGGCGTTTGAAAGGATGAGAAATGGAGGCGCGCGCTAATCTCCGCTTTCACCCGCCTGGCGGTTCTTCTTACTCGTCTGTGTTCCGGAGCAGCTTAGCGTGTATAGTGCACTTCACCTCTCATGTACATGAGATAAATCACGAGTCGTGCAATCAGTTCATCGAGTTGTTTTTCTATTCATGTTTTTAATAGAATTTGAACACTAATATTGTCGGATTTAGTCTTGATACGCACGTAGATAATTGATTAGAGTTAGCATCGATAATAAATGAACAAAAGTAATATTAGACAAATGTTTATATTGCTTATGATTATTATATTATTGTTATGACCATGTGTGAAAAGAGGGTTATATGTTTGTGCACATATCCCATGTTTCTATAATTTTTGTTTATGCATTATATTCTCATACTTAAGAGATGTGTGTCATGATAATCAATCTTTATTTTGTGTGGTATAGTTGGATTTTCATAGTCTTAGATTTTTGAAACTATAAGTTATGACATAGACATATATTTAGAATGCTAGATTTCGTTAAGCCGTTAATAGTATCTACATAACCGCTGCTAGCAAGATAACATTAAGAATTGGAGATGACATGTTTTCTAGCTGTGTTAGTCATATGAACTATGCATCAACCTCACTGGGTCATGTCTGCCCACTCCTTCGAACCTTCGACGCTCAACCTTGTCTATTTTGCGCTTAAATCCTCCCCCTTCTACTTTCTAGCAATTTCATTGCAAATAATTTTCAAATGATTTCACATGCCCTAATTCTCCGACCCGAACTCAAAGTATAAACTTTGTCGCTAAATCATGTAAATGCAATATACATTCTTTAAAGTATATAAAATCAACTTTTTTTTTAATATAATACATTAGTTTTTCTTCACTACAAAGTATAAACCTTGGCACTAAATCATGTAAATGCAATATACATACTTTGAAGTATATAAAATCAACTTATTTTCATAATGCCTTGAAACCCATTGTGATTTTTTAAGGGAAAAAGAGAATATATTAAACAATTAATTCCATAATAGAGTCAGGAGGGACAATGCCCTAATACAAAGAGTGATACTGCCGAGAGAGATGACAAGATTTAGTCAAAGTGTGAGCAATAACATTATCTGTTACAGGGATGAAAAAGCAAACAAAACTTGAAAGGATTCATCAAAATTTTGTAGTTCATGGTTGCAAATCCAATGTAAGAATAAAACAGATCCGTGGTACGAATATTACTTCGCATAACCACACAATATGTGAACATCGCTACTGCTACCTCCCCCATTTCCTTAAGCCAAGAAAGAGCTTCTCTAAATGCAAACGGCTCTTTGCCATAGTCGGTGAAATACAAATCAGGATAGGCCCATTAGTGCTTGCAACAAACTCACCATCCGGAAAGAGGAGTACGACCCCATTGAGCCTGTTCCAGAGTTACTCTCTCATGCTGCATCAACATAACAACGACATATACCAGAAGGCGATGGTTGGTTGGTCTGTACATTTGACGTCTGGGCAGTGGAAGATAAGCCAGCATGTTGCCAGTCTTGCAGCATCGTGGAAGCTGTATGTAGGACACAAAACTTGTAAGACTATAAGCACATACGAAAATTACACTAGAAGAAAATCAATCCAAACAACTTTAGGATGTTCGCCATATGAAGAATACATCGGAATACTTATCGCTACAGATGACAGATTCAGTGGGAGAAGAACTGGAATGGAAAAAACTTTGTCGCTCGACTACATATTTAATCCTTTCGATATAGAAATTCCTTGATTTCTTTTACCACTGAATAAAAACCATATCGCTAAATCATGTAAACATAATGTACATTCTTTAAAAGTCTATAAAAACAACTTTGCATAACATATATCAATTCATGAAAATTGTCATTCTAGATAAGCCCAGGTATATGAAAGCAATTAATTTGTCATACATGAAGACTTAAGAATGAAAATTGAAAGCAACCCAAGAACTTTGATTAGCAATTTCATGGCAGGCCCAAGTCCAAATTGACGCCAAAACTGAAAGTCGGTCTTCTTCCACGCAATTCCCCCAACACCACTGCAACGCTGCACCTCTCCACTCTTCCTTTCCCAACGCTTTTTACCTTTTTTCGTCTCCCTACTGCTCTGATACGCTTTTACACTCTTTTTACTCCATCTTCCCCGTCAATCAAGCTACATAATCATTATACTATATACCTATTTCGTCCTCTTTCAAGCGTCGATAAAACATACTGCGTAGCTTTGGTCCCCATCGACTAGTCCGCTTCAAAATCGCTGATTTTTTCCGGAATTACTGTTTGGGGGTTGCTCCCAGATTAGGGTAATTTCGTGTTCATGTAGTTTTTTATAGGTTATCATCGTTAGTGCCTGCGAATTAATGTGATTATTTGTAAATTTTGTTGTTTGGTGAGCATGAATTTGTTGGGGGCATCAATGCTTAATATTGACCCGTATGAAATAGAGTATTTTTTATTTTATTTTATTTATATCATTAGTTTATTGCATATATTGTGTTTTGAACTGCTTTTGGTTTGTATTGTTTAGGTTATCTTTTACTCCATGTATAGAGTTTTGTTAGTCAATGTCTTTGTTTTTGAAGGTTGGGAAAGCTGAAGTTTTAATGTTTATTTTGGATATAAGTGATGAAGCTATTGTTATGCAAGTGATTCTGACAGTATTATTTTGCCCATGTGTTTGATCCCACCATTTACAGATTGTTATTTGAGATTTGGAGGTGCTGTTCTGCTTGCCTGGTAGTTTTGTGGATATGGCCAGAGGTAGGGGACAAGGCAGGCCGTGGCGTGGAAGAGGGTCTGGGGGATCACTTAGAGGTGGAAGAGCTACTGGAGCTCCTCGTAATAGAGGGCCGTTTGATCTCCATGCTAGGCCATCATCTCACACTATTGCCAAGGCAAGCTCAAAATAAATGGATATCTTTTTGATCCCTTAAACATTTTGATATGCTTATAAAAAAATGAAGCATGTCTCTCTTTTGCTTGAGAAATTCCATCATGAGAGATTCTGGTACTATTGAGTCAAGGAGAATTCCCACTTTGGCTCGGTCATAGTGTGTTATATCATGGTGCAATTATTTGGCTATCTTTGAGGTCTATATCTCTTTGCAGTATTTTCTTGATGGAGTTTTACAATGCATTAATTTCTGGAAAGTTGGAGGTCTTTGATGGCCCCATTGAGGCATATCTTGTTAAAAGCAATCTAGAGGGATGAACTTTAAGAGCAGTCACTAATCCTTCTTATTTAGTAGCAATTGAGGCAGTTCTCATTACTGCTTTAGATGGGAGTTTGTGAGGGGTTTGATTGCTGCATGTGGAATTATTTTGGATTCAGATGTTATGCTACATCCCAATCCATGGCCTTTTGCAAAGGTGGCTTCCTTCTTGAACCTTGGAACTGGAGCTCTCACCTTTTGTGTTATAACTGGTTAATGTGCTGCAGATCAAATTCTCGAGTTCCGTTTACACTTATTTACCACAGTTGATTTCTCTTTGGGAAAAGTAACCATATAGATTTTCAATGTAGCTTGATACAACTTCTACTATGATGGAACTTTGATTATATCTGATTTTTTCCTGAAGATTGGTCAGTTATGTTATCATTTGGTATTATGCTGACTCTTTTTTCCCAATCTGGATGTCATTTTGGGAATGCTTGCTTCAGTCTTTCCACAGAACAAATAACTTGCCGTGGCAGGGCATTAGAGCTACTGGGTTATTGTCAGGATTAGATACTGGGACAAAGTTATTTGTTTCCAACTTGGACATTGTGGTTTCTAATGATGACATAAGGGTACAACACAAGCCATGTCTTTTCAATTATACACTCTGCAATAGTTTACTTGTAGAGGATTTGACAATAGTGGGACTTTAAACACAGGAACTCTTTTCCGAGATGGGAGAACTGATAAGATATGCGATCCACTATGACAAGTATGGACGCACAAGTGTAAGTTTAATATCTTATCGTATTGTTTGTTGGTGCATAATTTTATGTTAAGTGCTTTTTGTTGGATCTGTATTTTTGCACGTTATTGCTTGACCAAGAAGCCAACAATTTAAGTCAAAACATCTTATTTTTGTGCATGGGTATCTTCTTTTTGGCTTTCAACAGAGCTATTTTTTCAGTGACCTGTATGTCATGATGACTAGTTGAATATGCTTCCTTTAGGGGCTTTTAAATGGTTCCTTAAATAAGCGCAGAACTACAGTTTGCTTATGTTGGCATTTTTATTGTAGATAATAAAGTATACATTTCTCATGTATTTTTGCTCCCATCTTCTTCTGACACCTGAAGGCTTATTACATGGAAATTATAAGTTTACATTTGTCTGATCTTTGCATTGTAGCTTTGAAAGGTTTGATGAAAGAAATAAGGTGTGATGATTCTAGTTTTAGCATATTAATAGTGTATTTCTGCTTTCATTTAGATAACTTAATCTAATGAGTTGTGCTGAATAGATTGTTTGCTAGTTTCTTTGATTGTTATGGTACATTCTGTTGTGGGCTTGTCTTTGTTATTTGCTTTGGTTTTTCACTTTTGTAGTTGGTAGTTTCAAGTTGTTGAAGTTTGATTTGTCTGTTATATTATAGGGTTCAGCTGAGGTGGTTTTTGCGAGAAGAAATGATGCTTTAAAAGCAGTTAAGAGATACAACAATGTGTTGTTGGATGGGAGGCCCATGAAGATTGAAGTAATTGGCTCCAAAGCAGAATTTCCTCTGCTAGCTGATGTGAAAGTGGTTGGAGGTGCAAGTGGGAGACAAGTTCTTGTGAAGTATGTCTTGATCCTTTTTTTTGCCATGTCTTTCTTTCGTTTTCACTTTTCACCCATTCATCTTACGTTTTTCCCCTCTTCCCCGTCTCATTCATGTTTGAGTTAGTTGCATTTGGGTAGGTTATCATATCCTTAAAAATGAGGACTTAGGAGGCAACTCCAACCAAGTTAGTCAGGTTGTTGGTTTGGTAACCACAATGTTTCATGTTTCATGTTCAATTCTCACTGAGAGTGGGTTAATGGCTTATTGGCTTTCTTGGGTTGAGCTGGTCAGCAATGGGCAACCTAGGTTGGTTTACCTCCTTGTGGTCCTTTGTAAGCTAGAGTCACAAGGTGTGGTTTATTTAGTGCACACTATCGGGTAGTGGTTGCAGGTTTCCCTCGTCACCCAAAAGAAAGGGACTTAAAACCCTTTGTTTCTGGGTTGCAAGTAGCTTTTTGGCATTTTATGTTGCTCTATTTCTCTTTACCAACTTACGGGCCTTTCTTTTCTGACTTATTAACAACACACATGGTTACCTCATTTTATCACTGACTTATTAAGCCTTCTCTATGTACAATGTAATAATTGTTACTGTTTTGGTTTGTTCAGTCAGGCACGCGGTCCTGCTTGGACAAAAGGTGCTTCCGGTGGTGGCGCTATGCAGGGTTCTGGGTAAGGTCTTGACTTTGTTCAAGTGCACATAGAGAAACTAAATACGGAACATCAGTAGGGAAGACGAAAAACGAAAATTTCAGTTTTAGAACACTAACATTATATCCTCTGTTGTTTTTTTTTTTTGGTTCAGCCAAAGGGGTGGTGGGAGATTGAGGAACAGACGTGGGCGACGCCAAGGCCAAGGCCGTGGATGGAAGAAGGCGGCTGTTGACAAGTCAGCCGATGACCTTGACATCGAGCTAGACAACTATAATGCCTAACTTGAGCGCATATCGTTGGTTCTGAACCCCCTAATATAAGCTTCTATAGACTAGAGGTGTAGCTTTGGTTTTAGTCACTTCTCAAAGATGCTGCTACTAGAATCATTCTGCTGGTTGTAAATTTGTTTTGTGAATTTTGTGAAGGATTCTTCCTAGTACCAAACAATGCTGTAGACAACCTTATCTTATGCAGTAATGTTTGTACTAATCTTCTTGTGTTAGATGCAGTATTATGGGTTTAGTTACCATTGTTGATGACTAACACTAATCTTTTTTGGCCGAGAAAATTCACGGTCACTACCTAGGTAAGTCTTTTAGGTACTAACATTATACTTCATTTACTTCCCTAACACTATCTATTATTTTGTTTGGTAATTTTTTTTTATGATGTCAAAATTATATTTGATATATAGTCAAGCCTACCTAAAATCCAATATTGGCACCTTATGAAAAAATGGCGCAAGCTAATCTATCATAATTCTAAATTCTTAGCGTGAGAGTTGTCTGTTGACTTCATTAGTTTGAGACAGTCAATTATGGGTAAAAATTGTCTGTTGACTTCATTAGTTTGAGACAGTCAATTATGGGTAAAAATTAAAACTCCTCGCCTCCTTTGCGTCGCCTTCCTCATAGAAGCTAGAAGCCGTCGGGTTTATCTGAAGGCCAGAGGACGCTATAATAATAATTGGGCCATGATAGTTTTTTTAAGTATTGCAAACGAAAGGGCATGCTGATAGAGCTAGGCAGGGAAGCGATACTAGATATTGTCAAAGAGAGGCTTGGCCCGTGCTGGCCCCCTTAAAAGCCCATTACTTAATAAGGATTTGTTACGCGCAATATGTTGACGACTTACTACAAGAAATCGCGGGTTATTTTTTTAGTTTGAGACAATCAGTTATATGCAGTACAAATTCAACAAAAGAATTTACTAAGAATCTGACATCTTAGAGAAACTTGGTATTTACAATGTAGAAAAAACTACTTACAAATACAATATACAAGAATCTCAAAAACACTAGGCAAAAAACAAGTGCCAAAGAAATTAGTCAATAGCAGTGGGATCCCTATGTAGCAACAATTGCCCTGATTCATCTTTCTTGAAAAGCTTTTCAACTACTTCATGCCAGTTAGTTCTGGAATTGAAGAACTTAGCTTTAAGTTCCAACACATCTTCACTCTGCACATAAGGCTCTGCAATGGTGTTCTTCTCCAAAACCCCTCCCTCAGCCACTTCCCCCATCACAACAGCATGAGGTATCTTCAAACTCACAGCTCTCTCCATTGCATCCTTATGCTGTCTTTCAAAGGTCTGCTGTCTCTCCATCTTCTGCAGTTTCGGGGCACCTCTCGCGTCCTCTCCACTCATCTCCTTCAGTCTCTGCAAACACACAAAACTCAGAGCAATCCAACTACCAGCTTAAACTTTTAGTTGAGATGGAACACATGCTTCAATTTGCAGAACAGAAGCTCGACTCACCTGTAATGCCTTCTCGGCCTCTCGTTCTACCCAAACAATCGCGTGATCAGAGGTTGCGTTGCAGGACAAGACGACATGCTCGAACCTCCCGTCAACTGGGATCGCAGTTCTCACTTCTGGAGGAAACCTCCCACATCTGCATCATCAAGAAGTTTCAGAAATGATGCCAATCACTACTTTAAACCATTCTGTAAAATGCATTCAGAAAGGTACCTGCAGAATTTTCTTTCCACAATGTGATACATTCTCCCAGGTGCATATAATCTTCTGGGATCTTGGAGCTTTGCAGTCTCAGATACAAATGTATCTCTCATGCACACTAGAAATAGCAAGCAGGGAAGACTGTTTAAAGCATTAATGGCAGGCTTGTGGGATTATCATCAAAAGATTCATAGCAATTCAGTTCAACCAATACAAGGAATAAATAAAACAAAAAGGTGTAAATCCAGCTAAGTTGGTCAGACTATTGACTTGGTACCCATACTATTCTATTTGATTTCACTACTTATTGGCCCTTCAGAGTCCAATTAGCTATAAGCAACCTAGGTTAATTTAGTTGGGTCAAAGAGTAAAACTGAAATTAAATTAGATCATTAGAATGGAAAAGGAGCGTCTGACATAAAACACATGTCCCAAATGCTCTTTTCCCATTCTAGTTCAAGTTTTAAAATCTTTGAATTTTTATCAACAAATTTAATTTTGTTCTCATTTCAATCTTTGACCCGATAATTTAAACTGATTTGACTCCCCAACGACCCGTCAAATATTAACCTTTTTATTTTGAGTCAATTAAACTAGAAGTATCTTTTGCCGGCTAAAATACCAATTTCCTACTCACTCACTAATAAAATATAATAAATAAAATTCAAGAACTAACCAGAATATGGATGAGAATATATCCTCCAATGGGGTAGGTGTCCTTGGCAAGAAATCATCCTAGAAAGTGACAACATATGAATCTCCGGACAAATTTGAACAAAAAGATTGAATCTTTTTTTGACAGCCACTAACCTGCAGCACAATCGAGTGTATTACATCGGCGTACTTAACAGCCAAGTTAAGAGACATACACCGCGACGGCGCCACCGCAAAACACGCGATTAGATTCCTCGGAATTCCCCCTAACATATCCCTATGGTTAACGACGATCAGCGTGAGAAGGGCCGCCACGCCGGCGCCTAAAGAATGCCCGGCGAAAACCATCCGATACCTCTTTCCGGTCTCCTCCCATAGCCGCTTTAAAGTGTCGGACTCGCTGTTAAAAACCCAAATCGCCGATTTTAGAAGCCCGGAGTGGACATATCCGCCGTCGAAAATTTGTTGCCCTAGGCGGTTATCGAGGAGGACCTTGTAGTCGCTCTCTCGGGCCAAATTGAGGCCGCGGATCGCCAGGATAATCTCACGGTGGTCGTGGTCAAGGTATATCATGTACGGCGGAACACGGCCGCGCGTGTCCTCGTAGCTCACGCGCTTCACGACGGAGTTAGGGTTTAGGCCGTAGCCGGCGGCGGGCGGGAATTTCGGGTTGCGGAGATCTTCCTCGTAGTTGGCGAGAATTGTACGGCAGAGACGGGGAACTGGCTCAAATTCCTCCACGGTGGCTGACGGCCACGAAGCACTGTCGTCGCCGCCGACGTAAGTGCACCGCCGCCAACCCCACCGCACGCAGCCCGCCGCCACCACGCTCCCCACCCCACATGAAACGGACATAACAGAATTCTCGGTACACTTTTTTGAAAGAATTCTCGGTACACTAATTCCTCTTTTACGATCGATGAATTGAATTAGATTAAACGCAGAGATTAACAATTGGATTTATAATTTTTTTTGAATTTAAGCATTATATTAACGGAGGAATTTGAAGTCACGGATGGCGATAACCAAAATATTGGAAGAAACGCGTTGAATTTCAAAGATTATAACTTTCTTTAATTCCAAAAGCTTCAGCTAAGCCGTTGAATCTTCTTCTGCAGTTCTGCATGGAAGCTTCTAAGTTCTATCCCAGTCAATTTCCATGTTTTTATAATGAAAAAACATCCATTAAACAAGTTAAATGAATTTACTAGAACGTTCTTATATTCTAATGCTGGGCAAAGCTTATATCTTCAGACAATCCAAAGTTATATCAAGGATTTTGCTAGGAATTCCTTCTACGACTGTTTGTTCAAAGTCGTGTTGCATAGCCTTGCAAATTTTATCTGTAATGTTCTCTTTTTGGATGACTATTAATTAAGCATTTTATGAATCCCCATTTTCAATTACGAGAATATCCATTAAATAAATTTTATTTTTTCAATTTTAAGAATATGCATTAAATAAAGATCATCAGCATAATTAACTAGACTAAAATTGCTTCAAAACTTAAATTTTCAATTCTCGGATGAGAGGGCAGTGTTCTCAGTCGAAAGGCCAAAGATTTCCCACTTTTAAGGAACAGGCAGAAGAACAACGACTCCATGATTCAAGCAGAAGCTAAAAAGACCAAATCCCCAACTTCCACAAAACTGAAACAGCAGAGCTCTCATCTAAAAGACTCATAAAGCTCGCCACCACAGCGCCATGGAAGCGAGAACAAATCTCCTGCTCAAACCAGAGCCGCCATCTCCACCGGCCCTCTTTCGGTGTGGTTAAAGCAAATCAATCATCATCGAACATCAGCCCAGAAAGAAGGTTAAAAAAATGTGAAACCTAAGAGAAAACGCAAGAATCCACGGAGAACGAATACGATCTGCGTGTCCATAAGTATCAGAAAACCTAATTTGATTTCGCATCGTTTCGTATTTCCTCTGCTACTGAATAGATCAGAGGAAATCATAGTAGATGCCTTCGAATCGCATAAAAAAAAAAAACAAAATCAAACACATAAAAGGCAAAGATCTTGCTTCTTTAGTATGCTCCACGAGATTAATTACGGCAAAAAGCAAAGAACTTGATACTTGATTTCGTGAGATCTGTGTTGCAAGAGGAATGGAAGCGAGAGTATTTAATGGGGAAGAAAGTAGGGTTTTCAGGTTAGTTCTATCATGGGGGCGTGAAAACAGCCATGGGCTTCGCAACAATAAATATATAATATGGGCTTGGAATTATATAGATTTGATTATTGGGTCATGGTCCAATAGTTATACCATGGACCAGGTTTATATTATATAGTAAATCTTGATACAAAAATTTTGTATCTTTAATTAATGTTCTATATTTACAGTTGATCGTTTCTATACCCTGTGCAATAACAGATACAAAATTTAAAAGTTATTTTGAAACAGGGTCAGGTAAATCCTAGCCCATGGTGTAATTTGTCAAATATTACAATGTGCCAATGTCGACCATGTATACATATACATTTTTAATATACTGAATGTAGATTATACCAAATAATGTACCTTATATTAATAGTCGATCTTACCCTATGAACCATTACAAATACAGCTTAAATTTAAGGTTGTTTCAAAATCATTGTTGAATGCCTGTTTTCTTGTGTTTCAAATGACTTAATCATACTGATCCTGAGCTTGTGTGTGTAAACTGTAAACCTTAAACCAGCCAAAAAAGCATATACTGCAGCTCAAGAACATTCAAATGTACCAAAATACAACCAAAAACAGTTATTTTAGTGCACAATTTGAATGCATTCAACTACCCAAGGAAAGCCAACTGGTTCTGTACAAAAAAATGACCATTCTCACCAAAATTTTGCTCATCAAGAAGACCCTAGGCTCCATCATCCTACCCCTCCCCTCTTTCAATACGATCAACAACGCTGCATTCGATTATAACTTCTGCAGCCTAGTATGCGTGTAATCTATACGCAGGCTGGCGGCTACAAGAGAGTTGCGCTCCATCCTAAAATCCCGAGCATGATGTGTGCCACGAAGGACTTGAAGTTCAAGTGTTGCGTTGTGGGGGAGCCTGACGTGATGTTAGCACCTATGCCCGAAGCTGTGCTGTTCAGAAACGTGCCATTTTTCCCGCCACTGCATGACCATAGTTGCATTTAGCGAAAGGGTAAGAAATAGGTTTATATTGTAGCAAAGTGTCACGAAATATTTGTGAACAAAACACTGATTATATAGACAGAAATTACCTCCCGAATAGACATGAACCGTGGCCTGCAACACCATGATACAAGAGTACAAAGTCTAGTTATGTTCTCATTTCACGAAATAATGATATGTTATAAGCAAAAATTTGCGAAAAAAAAAAAAGCAGACAAGAAAAGGAAAGCTTACTAGGGTTAGTTGTGGTTACAGTAGCCACCCCGTTGAAGTCACAAGTCCCGGGGGCCTTCCCCATCTTCTGATAATAAGCATCGAAAGCATACGTGGCATGAGCTGCCACGGTATCAGGTTCATAGCACGGTCCTCCCTGCATCAATGGCGAACAAACCACTTTGCCCGGTCCACAAGCCCAATCGAGAGCAGCCTGCAGCATTTTATGATCGGCCCCTTCTTTTGCAACACAAAACGTGTCATTCGTGGTATCATTTGCTAGCACAGATCCCGATCCAGTCAGGCGTAGGATATACACAGGTCTCCCGTCTGCATCAAACAATCCCCAATTCTTCTCGGACAGAGGACCCGACTTAATGTCTTCATTATACAGCTCATATATGTATGTACTAACAGCAATCCCGGGATGTTTTGGTGTTCCAGTTTTGTTTATCACGTGCTTGATCAAATTGCTGTTGTAGGCGTTGGCGTTATCTAAAGTGGCGTCGGGCTCCTTAGAGTCGCCTTTCGATGGCCAGCCCGACTCGGACACCACGACAGGAATGCTCGTGAAGTTAAGATCAGCCATTGCAAAGTAAGCAGCGTCGACCATAGCATCAAACACGTTGGTATAGTGGAGGAGAGTGTTGGAATCCACGGCTTCTTTGGTAGCAGAAAGGGGCTTGAAGAGGGCATAATCGAGGGGAATAACGCCATTCGATTGCATATACTCGTAATAAGGGTAGACATTGAGCATAAAAAACGAGCCAGTAGATTGAAGGAAATTAAGCATTGGGACCAAGACGGGTTTCCAAGAGTGGTTAAAAAAGGCTTGGGAAGGCGGGAAGGAGTCGAGGATTATGGACGAAGCAAGAGGGGTCGAGACTTTCACTTGCCTGTCGAGGTTGGATGCCACGAGAGCCGAATGAATGAACCTGAGGGCGCTGACAAGGACACGCCCAGCATTCGGGAGGGAAGATGGCACCTCCGAGCCAACACAAATAGTAGTGATGTTCGTGGCTGGATAATGCGCCACAACATTTTGCGAGACCCAATTCGCAGCAGTGGAATTCGATTGCCCGATGCCAAGGAGCTGCTCGTTGGGGACCGAGATAGCAACTTTGATGCCTGTATTAGCAAGTGCCAAGAGCATGCCTCGGTCTGCATTATATAGCCTGACATGGTGAATTTGCTGGGCTTTGAGAAGTGCAACTACTTGCGTCGGGTGTGGCATGTCTGACAGGTCCGTTCCTATGTTCACACCAACGAACGCATCTATGTGGAAAACCGAAAACCCCCACAACATAACAACACAATTAGTATCAACTCAATTCTTCAAAAACCACACACATATCACAAAATTAGACCTATCCTTTGTACACATTAGAGACACATGCACTTGCAAGATCCGAATACTAGGTTAAACAATATAAACGAGCAAAAGGCTTGTCAGTTATCTTTAAGTCACCAACTAATATCAACCTACAAACACAATGCTCGAGGGTCAGGTTGGTTATTAGTTAGTACTAATTGCCACCTAGCTTAGTCCATCTTGAGCCAACACTTGGCTTCAAGCTTATCCCCCGAACCTTCCTCAATCGATATAGTTTTGGCAGTTTGGTTATGGACTAGGTAGATTAGGGGCCGGGGAACAGGCACTAAGACATGGCTAGTTGAAAATAAAAGACACCGTCTAAAAGACAAGATGAGCTGGAAACAAATCAAACAATGCTCCTTTTTGATTATGATCTTTTGTTTTGTTCTTACCTATGCCATACAAGCCCTCCTCTATCAAGAGAAAGTAATAGTAAAAAACAGACAAATGGGCAACACTACATGTGTTCTCTATTCATCCAAATGTATATGATGAAGACTAGCAAAGATTCTTTTCGGGTTAGCGGATGCAACATTTGGGGAATTCCACTATGAAGGCAATACCGCAATACTAAATCGACGAAAAATCAATCATTCTAGTTCTTTCAAGCTTACATAAAACTACTGTCTAGTGTCTACTGCAGACCTTTTTTTCTTAATGCACTAAAGTTTTTTCACAATGTCCTAACAAAGACAGCTGTTTTGTCCATCTTTTTGCCTTTGCTTAGGTCCACAAGTTTCTTGAATTCACATTTCCACATCATAAGCAAGAAGACACAAGCAACCCCAGCCAAGTTAGTCAGAAAGGCCAAAAAGTTGCAAATTCAACTCCAAGTGAGACTTGGCTTATTGGCCTTCTTGGTTTGAGAAGGTCATGAGTTACACTCGGATAGTGGCTGCAAGTTTTCCCGTCATTCGAAAAAGACACAAACTTTAAGGTATATTGTAAGACAAAACATTAATCCTAAACTATTAACATCTCTTTAGTTCAATGTTGCAGCTTTGCCTAAAGCTCAATCTTCACATAACAACACCAAATCCCCTGATCATGAATTTCCAGAGGTGTGGGGGGGACGGGGGCAACCTAGAACTAGTTCACACATTTCTTCCCTTTCCAGTCAAATAAAACAGGTCTGCAGAATAAGATAAAGTGTACCTAATGTATCATTAATGAAAAACAACTACCAACCAAAATAGGGGTTTTTAACACATTAATGAAAAGCAACTACCAATCAAAATAGGGGTTTTTAAGAACAAAAACACAAAGGAAAGATCACATGAACATTAAGAAGATTCAAGCTAAAACTTCCTCACCTTCATCAGCATAAACAGCAGAAACTGCCAAGAACAGCAGTAGCAGGAGAAACCCCATATCTCAAACCCAGTTCTTCTGATCTTCAACCTCTACAAAGCAATGATCAAACCAAAACTGGGGAGAAAAAAATGGCAGCCAAGAACACTGGTGGGAAAGTAAATGCAGTGAGAGAGAGATTGGATACAGAATCAAGAAAAAGGAAGGTGTGGGGCAGTGAATGAGTGAGGGTATTTAGAGCACCCTCATCAATGAATAATGAGGGGATCATAGTACATTAATTGGTGAGGTGGAGGGGAGAGAGGGGAGGTGAGAGAAAAAGTGGGAGCTTCTGCAAAGACCCAAAGCTTGGAACAGTAATTTTTTTTTTTTTTTTTTTATTTAACTCCCTGCTGTGCGCGTTTCGCGCACAGCAGGCGCCTAGCGGGCGCGTGCAGTGCACGCGCCCGCTGGGCGCGTCAGGCGCGCCTGACAGAGTGAGTTGTTTATATTTTTTTTTTTCAAATCAATTTTGTTTTGTTTTTTTTTTTTCATCTATCCCCATTTTCTCTTTCCTAATCACACTTACAATAACTCCTTAAAAACCGTGAATGATCTCCATTGATAAGGATGCTCTTAATTGAAGGGAGGGGATAAATGATAATTGCACTGATCACATGGAAGTCTTGTCAGACAATCCACCGGTCAAGAATCCATCATTTTTGTGGTTTTTAACATTCCCCATAAGTTTATCTCTCTCTGGCTTTTTGAAATTTAACAGCCCCCCTTGCAAGGGCTAATCTTGTAATAATCTCTTCTTCTTCTCCACCTCCACTTTTCACAAAGTCCCAGAACAGTGAACAGAGGAACAGCATGGGGCTTGGGAGTATCTGCTTTCATGGAAACAAAGCAACTTTGTTGGGAACCGTTATGCCCTCTCTAATAAGGAAATCACTTTCCAAATTACAAAATTTTAAGCTTAACTCTCTTAACACAAGTTATTTATTTATTTTTTTTGAAATGATAAGTTTCTTAAGCTTTTTATTTACTGATATCACAAAATAGGATTTACATTCTTGAGTGCAAGTGGTCTATTTTTCTTTTTAGTTTGAAACGATCTACTCCTTAACTTTTTATCAATTAAAATCACAAGATAATAGTGACCAAAAATCATAAAAATAAAAATTTATTCAATATACTCTAAAACAGTGACTATAAATTTTCAAGTTATACAAATAAAGAAATCTCAAGTGACCCTTGAATAATATGTCTATGGATTTAATATTTATACAGAAAAAATGTCATTTTTTGTGAAAAATTATTATAAAAATCAAATCTTTGCATCAAATTTGGTATAAAAATGATAGAATTTCTCAAAGAAAATAGTCAGATCAAGGGGGAAGGAGAGTGGCAATGTGGTATTTGGGGCGCAAGTACAAGAGTGGGACCAGGATACGACAACAAAGAACTGTCGGGACAAAGTATACAGCTGTTCTCCAACGGTCACATCGTTTTACTCTTCACTTTTCACCCTTAACCACTAGTTTTAAGGCTCTTAATGCTAAAATTAAACGGTTAATATACAGTTATTCTAATTTTTAGGCTCTTAATGGTAAAATTAAACGCTTAATATACAGTTATTCTAAATGTTATTAAAGCAAAAATTATAGTTTTGCAGTATGGTCCAAAATAGGTGGTCGACCCGGTGAAACATAATTTTTGTATAAGAATGTCAGTAGTTTGATTCTTACTAATACTATTTCATATTTGATTCTTACATAATTTTTGTATAACATGTGTATGTGTATTGTGTTCTGATTTTTATGTCTTTGTGTTATGAAACTTTATACCTTACGAATTCTGTTTCTAGTCGTTTTGATTTCGGATCCATAATGTTAGGTGGATCTGGTAAATGATATAAATTGCCCCCCTACCCCACCTCCCTCTCCTTCACCCCTGAAAAGCTACGAAAATCCTCCAAAAACTCACTAATGGCGTTGCTATAAATCTATAATAATATCCCTATAATATGGACCTCAATCCCGGAAGGCCCATGGATAGCTCATTGGTCCTCCCATGAAATTGATACATGTCCAAACTCAACCGCAAGGAGAGTGGTCCTTTGGGTTGCAATAGCCCAAGCACTCAAATTGGTGAACCCAAATCCAAGTTTTTGTTGGCTTATAGGCCTTAGGGTTCATGTGGTCCAATGTGTAAACAAAAGATCCAAACTAAAAATGCTTATACTCTTGTTCAATGGTTCTAGCTTATCATTTCTTAGAGAACTAATATGGTGTCCACTAGGTAGGGATGATAGTAGAGGTGACCGTGGTTGAAGGGGCAGACCAATGTCTCAGTTTTGTCAGATTAATCATGAGTTCTATAAGCTCACTTTCTAAACCTATGCGGAGATAAATCAAGTCTATTAAGCGTTACGACTCACATCAACTTGATGGTACGTTTCTGTGCGCAAGAGCTAGGTTCCAATCCTAGCACCACGGCAACTCCAAATTGTTTGTGGTGGAGTTTGAATACATGTGCGCAAGGGCCAGGTTCCAAACCTAGCCCGGCCCCATGACAACTCTAAATTGCATGTGGTGGGGTTTGAATACCTATCATGTTGCTGGAAGCGACCACTAAATTATTGCTCCCACTATATTTTGGTAGCGAAAATATATTGATTATTCTGTGTAGTATATGTTCATAATTACATACTGCCTCAAACTTATTACCTTCTATTTAGGGGAGTCATTTCGTATCACTAGACCACAAGATCATTGACTAACATTTAATTCATCATCTGACTATTGACTAACTAGCACTCTAGGTGGATAGAAACTTGTCAATAATAGCCACTTACATGATGATTAAATATTTATATTATCAAAAGAAAAAAAAAATTAATGGCACCCACTTGGCCACCAATCATCAACATATATCATATCGGTAGAATCATACAACGTTAAGTTGGTCTGCAGAGGATAAGGTTTGTTTACATAAAGAATAGTATGTGCACTTTGCTTTATATAATAATTATATATGATATGATAAAACCAATCATCATCATCATTATTACAACTGAATAGCTAACTCAGACCATGTAACATTGTATAATTATTGTAAGATATAAACGATAATTAATGTTCTTATTGTGGGCCTCCTGCTAATAATATCCTATGTCAAAAAGCCAATAATAGACTAATATAAGAGCATAAAACCTAGGGAAAATATATTAACAATCAAACTAATAATGTATATATTGAAAATCCATGTTACTTTGATTTATAGGAAAGTTTACCGTTACTACTTGAAAGTGCGTTTCAAGTGAAACTTGTCTTGTAATCCTAGTTAGCAAAGGACCATGAGGTTAATAGACAATTCCGATGATGAATTGAATCTGGAACTTTGTTACTGTCAATTTAACTGTTTGACAAACTTGATTTGGGTTATTAAAAAAAAACCATGCATGTTCCTTGGTATAACACGATTGGTCCGTTAATGCAACATTATTGAAGAAAAAAAAACAATTTTTTTTTTTTACATTAACTTACATAATTTCGATGTAAGCCTTACATCATATATATTATTTTCCAATAAAAATATTGTGTTTTTTAAGCTCATCTGATCTTTCATATTCCCACAAGTCATGCATCCAACCACTAGAAAGCACAAAAGCATGCAACATGGGAAAAAAACAAACAAATAAACAAACATTTTAGTAATCAACAAATTCTAGCTACTTGCATGCCCGGAATAAAGGTTGATTAAATGGGTTGAACATACATAATCAGTACACACTCTCAAGTAACATCTGTAATTTCATTAATTAGTTTATTTTCTAAGAAAAAAAATAAACTCTACATATACATACATTCATGAGTTGAATATACTCAATATACACATTCGCATAGTGAGGGCTATGATTTCATTTGTTTTTCAAGAATAAACAAACTCTACCTAACTACCTACATTCATTTAGCTAGTTACTATCTTCTATTTTTTCCACCTAAAAATTGACATGTTATCACTAGTTGACTCATATATGATCCTCATAGCTTAAAGCATTGACTTGCTCATCATCTGAAATCATGATGATATATGATTCCATGTTAGGGGTATAGGACATAAGTTAAGGGCCCCAAGCTCCACTCAGATCAAAGTATATATCCATCATATATATATATGAACTGGGATAATGGTTAGTTTTCACGGGGGGCCACCGGACATCCGCCGCCCCACTGCGGTGGAGCCACCATTATTAGTACCTATTCTTTGCCATATATCCCCAGCCTGCTATAACTCCAGGTCATGGTATTATATAATTTAAACTTTTAATTAAGACGATTAAATAGACAAAAATCACTAATACATATATATAGTTTAAACTTTTAATTGAGACATATAGACATAAATGCGGGACAAAACAAAGGAATACACGAACAGGACAGAACTTGACGCGGAAAGGTGATTGGTCATTAATTCGTGAAGTCATCCGTCGCCGGTGTCGTTTTTGGTATAGTCAAACCGCGTTTAAGAATGAAACCTGAGCCCGACAAGACACAAAATAGCCCACACATATTTAGATAGAGCCAGGAATTTTGTTTGGTGGGGTTAGCATACAAATAAAAAAAATATCTTTGCATATTAATAACTATTGAAATACAAAATACAGTTTGAAAGGAATGATAATGGGTAAGGTATGATTTTTTATATTAAAATATTCTGGTTAATAAATACCTTCTCGTTTGAGAACACATCTTCCCGTGATAGGCCAAACTCACAATCATCACTAGAATAATGCATTCATTCAAAAAAAAAATTTTCTTAAAATTTGAGTCTGATCAAGCAGCATGACGCGTATAAGGCGATCCCCATATCGGTACAAAAACTAATCGGTTACAAAATTTTCAAAAATTGGAGTCAGGTCAAAGATTTGTGAGAGGGAGTAGAAGTTGAGCGAAAAATGAAAGTACACGTAGTATTTTTCAAACTAGTGTAGTACTCCTTATTTTCTTTCTTTACGCACTCTCTCTTTCATGTTACATTTGACATTTTGACCCACCACAAAAAGCTTTCTAAAATATACAATTGGGAATGCTCAAAGTGGTTTAATTTTGTCCATTTTTGAAGTGAATTAATGAGCTAGGCTATTATCTGACATGGAAAGTTTTCCTTAAAAGAATATAGTGTTTGTCATTGTACTAAAAATTAGCATACATTAAGAATCTTCCACTTTGAAAGTAGTATATGAATGCATTCTTGTCCAAATCCGCGGCTTGCACATATTCAACGTTCGCATATGAACATTCAAAGGGGAGCAATCTACTTTTTTATTTGACACCACGTAAATGATATATTCAATAAATTTATACACTCTAGAGCGATGATGGTGAGATTGTTGTGATAATCACATCACTCTTATTGAATCTTTTAAAATCAGTTGAAATTTATGTGGTCGGAGCGGCCCATCACCTAACTACTCCAATTACGTGCATTTAAGTTACATTTTGTATACCGCAGAAAAGTTGAATATTCTCAACTACAAAAAAAAGTGATTGAAAACCTAACAGGGGTTATGGTTAGAACTTAAAAATCGAGTTTCTAACCACGTACTGCACTTTGAAAATTCAAAAGAAAAAAATGTTTGTGGTTATTTTTGACTAGTAGTCAAAACTAATCGGTTACACCGAGCACCAACTAAGATTGTTGAAAATTTTGATGCCTTGGCCAACTATCAAGTTTACATTTTGAATGTATTTGACAAGTTAAGAGATCAGATCAAGTTTAAGGATGAAGTCATAAATACATTGCACAAATTGTATTATTGAATATTTTGCATGCTTAGAATCGAAGTTTGATCAAAACACAATTTAAACTTGATTTCAAATGCCACCACAACACGCATCTCTTAACCACTAACCACTAACCAATTTAGTTGAATTGAGACCAAAGTGTGATGAGTGTGGAAATATAATATGACTTTTTTAGTGGAATATTTTTATTTCAAAATATATATATATATATATATATATATATAAAATGATGAGAGAAATTTGTTGTTACTATCGGAAAGTGTGCACCAAATAAAATTATGTTACGAACTTAATAAAAACCGCGTTTGCATGCAAATAACGACTCTATATATGACGATTTGACGAGCTCAATCGAGATAGTAGTGCTGATAAATATCAAATTTATGACTTTTTGATATTAAAAAATTATGTTTCATCTACTCAATTATTTTTTCGAGGATATACATGTGGGCTTGACCAACGAGAAATTGGTTTCCTTAGAGAACATTCTTTGACGATCAAGGTTTTCAAAAGCTAGCTTGTCGTTATTCGTCTGCATGCATGCATGCAATACCATGCATCATCTTTTTCCAATGCGCGTCGAGACGAAAATGACAAAACAATAATTTTTTTTTTTGAAAGGAGACAAAACAATAAATATAAATAAATAATTAATTAAATAAAATTTCAAACATTTTACTAAAAGAGAAAAAGGGTAAAATAAACTCATAACTTTATTTGAAAAGTCAATTAAGTCCCTAAACTTTTAAAAAGTATAATTATACCCTTTAACATGTTATATTGAGACAATGAATTGAAGTCCAAAAAGTGATAAATGATATAGTATGTAGGTCATTTCGATTCCGGCATCATCTTCAACGAAAATCCAGCGACGGTCGAACCATCACGGGTTGCCATCTACCAGAGAAGGCGACTAGCTAGTTGGTTGCCTTCTCTGGTAGACAGCGATCGACGACGGTTCAGTGGCCTCATTCTTGCCGAAAATATGCCATAATCGAAATGACCTATAATAGCAAATCATTTATCAATTCTTGGACTTCATGGCTCAATATAACTTGTTAAAGAGTGTAATTGCGCTTTTTAAGAATTTAGCGACCTAATTAACTTTTTAGTAAAATTTAAGGACTTATTTGATAATTTTCCCTTACTAAAATGATATTCCTAGTCCTTACTTCCTTAGGCTCTAAGTTTGTATTGTTAGGTATTAGAGCCAAATCAGTGAATGAGGTGCAAGTTATCTAGTTCAAATTTTGTATAATATATAACTTTCAAATTATATATGAAAAGTAAATCGTACTAAAAATATTCTATAAGATAGGTTCGATCAAAACAATATTAACAAAAATTGAATTTGTAAAGTTTTGATATAAGAATCATGTTGTACTCGATCATCATTTATTTTGAAGCATTTTAAGTTTTTAACACATCAACTTTGTCCTTCTGCGTGTGGGTGTAAGTGTTTGTGCGCCATTTACTTTGAATTTCACTGTTCATGGAAATTAAGGAAAGAAACTTCCATGTAGTCAAAGTGGATAGATAATGTTGTTTTACATGTTTTTCTCACAAATTTAATTAATGTGTATTATATTTAACTCGTTATACACTTATACATGAACATGTTTAATTTGGTATGAGTCTCATCATGTCATGTATAGATTTTGATTGAATTCATCATCTAAAAAACACAATTCTCAGATCCCTCTGACATTAATGTGATTCATACTTTCGTATTAATAGTTGAACTAATTTTAACGATGATAGCTATTAGCTAGAGATATACATACGGTGATGAAGTGTCATTTCAACCATCACGTACACTTGTCTGAATCTTTTCAGTAAATATGTGACGAGACCGACTTGACTGATATGTAAGTACTATACATGCCCCTTGTTAGCGACTTAGCGAGAATTTTAGCATGTGCTCCCTACCCCGGTGTTATAATAACAAGCTTGTTCTACATGAGAAAGGACTTCGGACTTAAAATACTCTTACCATTTACCTATATGTTGAGAGTGTTATGACCTTCTAACTCTAATCCAATTTTAATTTATGTACTAAAAAGCATACATATTTAAAATATTATGTTTTACTTACAATTATTCATTTCAACTTAACCCATTACCATGAGGTAATTATAACATTATATAAGAGTATATATTTACGTCATAATTAAATGTGGATTGAGACTAGGCTGACGAATGACGATACTAAAGTAAGGTATTGGTGGCTGTTGAGAAGTCAATCCAACAACTCGAGTTTAATTTTATCTTATATTATATAGAATCGAGAATCTAACAACTCGAGTTTTATCTTTATTTATTTATATATATATATATATATATATATATATATATATATATATATAAACCATGATTCCTTGTAAAGTAATTATTACGTACCTTGTTTTTTCTTTGGAGCAACGAGGAATACCCGTTGTCATTATTCGAGTGAGGGTTAGTTAGGTAAACTCTACTGATGTGTAATATTTTGCAAACATAATCAAAAGGGAGAGAGAAGGGGCCGGGGCAACCTCAAGCCTAATTGGTTAGAGAGTTGGCTTAGTAATTAATCATAATATTATAATATCTTTTTGTGATCCTTTATCGGTTAGAGACAGAAGGTAAATAATATTATATGGTGTTTAAGTTCAATTTCATTAAACAGATAATATATGTATATAGTTCCTTTAATTTGCTCCTTAGACCTTAGCTTGTTCATACAAATTGAAAGCACCAACATTATATTAACAAATCATGATGAACAAAATATATAACGTAATACAAAACGTAGAAGCATCAATAATCATTCCTTGGTTTAAATTATCTTCTTAGGATGCCCCAAAGATGACTATATCATCCAATCCAATCATTCCAGAATAGTTTGAATTCATTCTCTTTGATTAATTTATTAATTAGTTAATTATATGATTAGATCATCTAATTAATTATTGAATCGAACTAATCAGCTACAGTACAAAACAATAGTTGTTATGTATATGGGAACAAAGAGTTGTTATGTATATATGAGATTCTTTAATGTCATATTTCAAAAGTCATTTAAATTTTATAAACAAAATTAAACCATATCTTCATTTTAAAGCTAGTAGTAGATCTCACATCAAAGATAATGTAAAGAAAATGTAATAATGGTGCATTTCAATATCATCTCTACTGAGACTCAAACTCACTTCCTTTTATATGGAAATACAACCGAGCGCCACTAAACCACAAGATCTTGGCAGATCATAGATAAATGTGTTTTACTATGTACTCCTAATTTTATGTTTAAGCAAATACGGTCATTTTTAATCATTATGTACTCCTAATTTAATGTTTAAGCGATGGTTATTTTTACTTGAATCAATATTATCTTTTAGTTGTAATAATTATTTTTCGTGGTTTAGTTATAAACAAGTTTTTGGGTTGTTAGAATCAAGAATTAAATTGTCAGGTTGACCCGTTTAATCTGTATTTAAGACAAATTGGGTTGGAGAATTTTCAATTCAGCTCGTATAACATGTGACAAGGTATAGGTTGGCTAGTGGGTTATACACTTACACCAGACAATCCGTATAACCCCTAGTTGTTATACCATTAGGGTCCACCTTGCAATGTGGACCCTAATCCTAAATGACATTAAATTATGTATTTTTAGTATTGGAATTATAAACTTCTATAATGTAAATTGTGTTTCTAAGTCAAAACACATAACAACTGTACTAAATTTTAGAAAGATTAAATTCTATTGGAATTGCAATATTTGAAAGGAACTTGAGAATACAAAAAAAAAAAAATCAATTAAATATATGTTAACATTGTTTGTTGGCAGCATACAAATTGTGAATTTTTAAAAGGTAAATTGCGTATGAGTCCACATGATAATTTGTGTATAACCCGGGTTTGATTTTTAAGCTATATGTACAAAAATTTAAGAATTTTAACATATAAATTAAAAAATATAAAATAATAATAAACTGGTTGATCTGTTTAACCCGTCCAATCACCGATTGGGTTGACATTTTTCCAATCCCTATAAAAAACAGTCAAGAACAAAATTGGGTAAATATTCATTTTTAACATCTTCAGTGTACCATTATTATTACAACATATGAACAATAAAAATCTCGGGTGAGTTCTGAACCCTTGCATCACGATTTCACTATTATCTTCTCTCTATTACACATGCAATGATGTGATAACAAGAAGCTAAAGTGTTACGGAGTATTAATTTATTAGATAGATTTTCTTATATATGCTGAAAATGACAAATAAGTAATTTGATAAATTTAATACCTTCTTGGATTATATACTTTTTTGAGATTACTTAATTTCCTCCTTCGATTAATTAACTAAGCTAATGACTAACATATATCATCAACAAAGCATAATTCTTTGAAGTAATCATCATCTTCAACCCATAATCCCACGTCATTGATGTAGTCATGATTCCAGTCAAAGCCCGGCAAGAAATCCAAATCTTCAAACAGACTACAAACGTTGTTGTTGTTGTTGTTATTGTTGTTGTCTTCAACAGATGAAACAAAACCGCCATGGCTGTTTAAAGAAGAGGTGGATGAAGATGACGATGATAAAGAAGTGGCCAGAATTTCATTATTATCTGGTGATGAGAAGAAGAAGCCATTATTATTGTTGACTTGATGTGGGTCAACAAAAGTTGGGCTTGTCTCCATGTTCTTGTTGTCTTCTTCAAAGGCATCTGTAATGGTTGACTGATCCATCAATGGAGTTTCCACCACCTCCCTTTGATCCATTTCTTGTCCTGATTCTCTTTGTTTTGCTGTTTCTTTATTGTCATCATCAATGGTGGCACTACTGAGTGGCCTGTGGGTGACTGGGTCGATCCCCATTTTCTTTAGCTTCTTCTTAATATGTGTGTTCCAGTGATTCTTGATTTCGTTGTCTGTTCTTCCAGGCAAATAAGAGGCAATCTTCGACCACCTACGACATCAACAATGTTAATTTAGAAATGAGACAACCCAACAGAGTTGATCAGATTGTTAACTTAGTACGTAACTAAAAGGTTAATTTCGACTTATTAGTAATTGAAAACTTTGTTCTCAAAAAAAAAGTAATTAAAAACTTAAACTGATTTAACTCTTTGTAGTCACTATGCAAAGAATGCATGGATATCATTTAAGTTGGTATCAGAGCAGCTAGTTATTGAAAATTTAAAACTGATTTAACTCTTTGTGGTCACCAGACATACTAAATCCTTGAGCGTAGAGATATGATTCAAGTTAGTATCAGAGCAAAACGGACCTGTTGCCTAATTGGGCATGGAGGTCAATGACCATCTTCTCTTCATAGTCCGACAGAAGTCCCCTCTTCAAATCCGGTCTGAGGTAGTTTGTCCATCTCAATCTGCAGCTCTTCCCACACCTCAACAGCCCTGCACCAATCAAACAACGTTTTCTTTTAATTTGAATTCATCAAGAACATGAATGAATGATGAGAAAGTGTGTGTATATATATATGTATGATTGCCTGCAAGTTTAGGAACAGCTCTCCAACAACATTGACCGTTTTTGAGGATAAAGTTGATGAGCTTCTTGTCTTCCTCAGTTGTCCATGGCCCCTTCTTCAATCCTACCTTGTCACAACATGGCTTCCTCCCCATCTCTCTCTAGTCTATATATCTGTGTGTATATATGTATGTATAGCTCAGAGAGATAGAGAGAGAGAGCGCTTTGGACTGGTAAGGGCAGGGAGTGGAGGCCACAGACATTTATAAATCAGAGAAAACGCGGCAATGCATTACCCATTTTAATAAATATAAATGTTTTTTGAAGAAAAAAGAAAATATTTTATTTGGACACACGTGGAGGTCAATACGGCAGCGGGTAGCCGGCACGCGCTGTTGTCATGTTTAGAAAACGCCACCTCACTACCGTCATGGCCTACTCCCGGTGTTAGAGCATCATTTTTTTTAGCATCATTAATAGTGAATTTTTTGTTAAACGGGAGTTTTCGTGAGTGTGATTAGAAAAGAGAAAATAACAGAGAAAAAAATAAATCTGATTTATAAAAAAAAAAAACTTTTTGTTCAGACGCCTCTGACACGCCCGCATGAGCTTTGCTATGCGTGAAACGCGCACAACTTCCATTGTTTCACCTAAGAGCAGTAAGTTGTTTACTGTTCTAAAAACCAAATGTTGCAGATGAAGCTTTTATTTCTCTCACCTACATTCTCTCTCTCTCTTTCATGTGTCAATTCAATTTCAATCTTAAAAACGTGAAATAACTTTTGGGGTGGATGCTCTTAGTAAATAAACAAGGTAAATAGGGGCGTGTTATATGGGAGTTGTGATGCAATTATTTAGAGATCAATTGAATGGCGGAAAACTAGGAATGGAAATAGGTTAGGTTGGGCTAAGTTTTCGAAAATTAGGCATGTTCTAGTTATGAGGAGTTGTTGTACCATTGACCTAGACTCACTTTGTAAGGTGATCATTGGTCCTAAACTGTGTATTTTTTTTTTTTGAAAACTAAACTGTTTATTTTTAATATTGAAATTGTAAACTTCTAAAATATAAATTATGTTTCTAAGTCAAAGATACATAAAGTTACGAATTATCTTACTCACATCTCTTTTCGGGTTGTTTTTGAGGTTATGTTTGTTTTGGGCCGAGTGAAATTATTTCAATTTTCTTCTTGAAATAATTAGTTTAGAGGTATATCCAAAAAAATTGTATCACTTTAATTTATTTTTGTTTAGGTTTTAAATTTATATATAAAATTGTCACACTCTATATTTGAATTGAATATCTCTAATATGATGTATTGTAATAAAATATTTAAAATGACAACGAAGTATCTAAGTGGGTTTACACATATAATCCAAAGTCCAAACTTTGATTTGGATTTTGGGTGCACTTTGCACTTCTGGTCCGTTTTGGATAACTCAAATAGTGGCCAACTCTATTGAGTCTATTCATAAGGGCCAAGTTTATTTGGTCATTTTCCATTTTAAATGCCAGTTGATCGACCATCACCCACTATTTTAAGTACTACTGACATTGAGGCTCGAACTCACTCCCATCATCCATGTGGGAGTGTTAACTGGGACACCGAATGCCACTAGACCACAAAATTTTTGGTCTTTCCTTTACTTGTTATAAATAAAATTTTACATTTAAATCCGAATCGCACAAATGAAATAATAGCGAATATTCATGGGATGGGAGTGAATTGTGATTCGTACCCTGTGCTAGTGGTCCACAATTCAACTTGAAGATTTGAAGCCATTAAAAAAAAAAAAAAAAGAAAAAAAAAAAGAAGAAGAAGAGGAGGAGGAGAAATTTCACTTTAATCTAGATGAGAAAAATGAAATATTTTTAGAAGTTTCTATCGTTATTTTCCACTTGTTTTTACAGTTAGAAAACGATTTGAGCATATTTTCAAAGTCTTCTCGTGAAACAAGTGTCTATGTTTTGTCTCTAATTCCACCATGATTGACCTAGCTAGCTAGGTTTAATTTGGTCGTTAACGTCACATGATGTGTTTGTAGTGTGAATTTTCCCATTCTTTCAGATTCTGTTTATGTCATTATGGCGTTTGCATGAATCATAAACAAGAGATTCCGTAACATAATATGATTTACTGTATGTCAACTATGTTAAAGCTCCGTTAATTCAACTCCACTGGGCGATTTCACCATGAATTTGCATAATTTCACGACTTCCATCAAATATATATATATGTCACTTTCATCGTGTTGATGAATAGAGTACGGAAAACATGTTGGTTGAACAAACCCTCCATGTACCACTGTATGCATTGCACAAAACATTATTGTATCAACTTCTGTTGTCTTGTGTCTTTGGCTGAAAATTACTCCGTATACCTTAATCTTGAATATTTAAAAAAAAAAAAAAAAAAAAAAAAAGAAGTAACAATTTACAATAACAATAACAATAAAATCTTCAAAATTTTCCTGTAATTTCATCAAAGTTTTGAACTTTTTGCAGATGGGTTTCTTGGAATCTCTCCTCAGCTGGCTTCGCAGGTAATGTTATTGTTTTTTTTTTTTTGGGTAAAATCCTGTCTTACGAACTTAGTAAGCAAAGACTACAAGAAAGAAAACTAACCTAGATTGTCCAGAGTTAACTGGTTCAAATCAAGAAAGTCAGTAGGATTATTAGATCAATCAACTGGACTAGGATTCTCCCAGATTGTTGTTGTTGATGTTGTTATATTATGTCTGTGTGCATTCTTTCAATGTTCTTCGATCTGGATTATGTTAGGTAGCAAGAATGAGAATATTGAAAACCATTTTTCTGGGAATTCATTGTCTCCATTATTATTGCAGCATATTCTTCAAGCAGGAGATGGAGCTTTCCCTTGTAGGGTTGCAGAATGCAGGGAAGACAGCTCTTGTGAATTCAATTGCTGTGAGTGGTGGTGATGCCTCCTTTTCTTTGCATTCTTCCTCGTTTTCTCCGAAGAAGGCTTCCTTTTTCACATGAAGTTTCTTGTTTGTCTGTGTTTCAGACAGGTGGTTACACTGAGGACATGATTCCAACTGTAGGTATCCCATTCTAATCTGTATACGACTCGACCAGCATTGATACTTTTTATATAAAACTGTTACTAATGTTGATTGACACTTTAAAAATAATAGTTTTCTTAGTAAAGATGGTCTCGATCGAACATCTATACCGTTTATAATGAATAAGCATAAAACTATTATTAGTGTCAATCAGCACCGTAGAAATAATAGTTATGTTCGAAACCAGATTGGGTTTAACATGCGAAAAGTGACAAAGGGGAAGGTGACAATCAAACTATGGGACCTAGGAGGCCAGAGCAGATTCCGGACCATGTGGGAGCGCTACTGTCGGGGCGTATCTGCAATACTGTAAGTTTAACTTGATAGCGAGACTATATATACAGTAATGTTCCAATACAGACTTTTGCTGTATGCTCTGATACCAAATTGAAGAATGTGTTTCTGAGACCACTGCAGGTATGTGGTTGATGCTGCGGATAGGGACAGTGTTCCTATATCGAAAACCGAGCTGCATGAGCTCTTGGCTAAGCCATCTGTGGGTGGAATTCCTCTGCTAGTTCTGGGGAACAAGATTGACAAATCTGAAGCTCTTTCAAAACAGGCATTGGTTGATCAAATGTAAGCTAGCTAGCTAGCTGCCAAGGATTATTGTTTTTTCTGCAAAGTAAAACATCCTTAATGTGTGTGTTTTTGTGTGACAGGAACCTTAATTCTATCAAGGATAGAGAGGTTTGCTGCTACATGATCTCTTGTAAGGAGTTTGTAAACATTGACACAGTTATTGATTGGCTTCTGAAGCACTCCAAGTCTGCAAAATGATATGATGAAGCTTTAATTTTGTCTTTTTTCTTGTGAAATTATTCATCTTGTAATGATAGTATTCATGGTTAATCTTGTGGGCATGAAAGTGAAATAAAAACTGCATTTGAGAGGAACGTTTTCTTTCGATACATAAATCGAGGACTGTGGGCCCTATCGTACACCGAGCGTTCAACGGGCCGTCGAGCGCATGCATTACACGGGCCTTCTGAACATGTCAGGGTAGCCGCCAGTCGCTCCTTTCTCTCTTTCGTTGTAGGGTATACCCTAGAGAGGGTAGCATGACATTAAAGTGTTCAAAGACAAGAAATGAAAAAAGAAGGGCTCTTTCTTTAAGGAGAGAATGGAATGGAAAAAGGATATGATGATGATGAACTATGCATGTGTGGATCCAGTCAAAGCCACTGCAGAAAGAAGTGAAAAAAGGGGGACTTTAGTGATAACATTGATGTTTGGTTTGATCATTTCGAGGAACTTTGCTCGAAATTCAAGAACTTCATCTCAATTTTAACTGGTCAAATATAGATAATCTAGGTTTATTTTCGAGATTTTTAGTAATCAAAGAATTTTAATCATCAAAGAATTGTGAAGATCTAGATTTGAAGGAGGAAACTTAGAATAAACTCACATGGGGCTTTCTGTTAGCTGGCATTATACATAGAATATGGGCAAAGCAGAGATAAATGTCAGAAACAATCTTGTATTAAGAAGCAAAAAACCTAGAGATTCAAGAAAGAAACAATTGACAGTTATTGTACAGTTCACACAATTTAAGAAAAGAAAAAAGAATAATATCTGAATCTCCACCCTCCTATAAGAAAACACCTAAAACACCAAATCAAGAATTGAAAAAAAAAAAAAAAAAAAAAAAAAAAAAAAGGAAATGTGAGGAATGGGATGTTTTGTTTCTTCCAACTGAGGGTGACAGATTATGCATTTGGTTGTTCTATGTCGTCGATTATATCGCCATGAGAGTCCTGGAAGCTCGAACGACAAAGGTCTTCGATTTGGCTAGTAACCTCGGCCATCGAAGGGCGCTGGTCGGGGTACTGAGCGGTGCAATCAACCGCGAGCTGCAGGAGCTGAACCATGTCCTCCTCGACGTTTTGGTACCTGAGGAGCTCGAGATCAAACACCTCAGCACTCCACTCCTCCCGGACGATGGACTGCACCCATCGTGGCAGATCAACGCCTTCCTCGTTCGTCAGCGAGTGAGTAGGAGCCTTCCCCGTAAGCAGCTCGAGGAGCAACACGCCAAAACTGTAAACATCGGCTTTCTGGGATACCTTACGAGGGTCTGTTACCTCGGGCGCCCTATAGCCATCCACACGGTTAGGCGTGGACGAGGGGCCGATGAGCTGAGCAAGGCCAAAGTCAGAAACACGACCCTCGTAGGATTTGGTCAGGAGAATATTCGATGACTTAATGTTGCCATGTGAAGTGGATGGCCCTTGCGAATGGAGGTACGAGATCCCCCGGGCTGCATTTAGGGCAATCGAGGCTCGGGTTTCCCAGTTTAGCGGTGTCCTACCTGCGCCTTTATTACCTGTGAGAGTAAAAATGGCGAAATCAAGAGAATCCAGTTAGGTGGATAAAGATACTCCCCCAACAAACCAATACAACAGAACCCCAAAATACAGAACTCACGAGCAATCAAAAACAGAAAATAGCAAACAAATAAACCATCCTTCACCAAATGGAACCGAGCTTATAAAAGAACACGAAATTCTGCATTCAATATCTAACAAAGAGCGTGGAATAGCTATATGGTCATAGATAGAAAACGTTTAAGCAGTTATCCTAACTTCAACAAAGAACTATAACATGCAGCCTCGTCTATCTGATCAAACATAAGACAACACTCTCCCGAGCATTGTCTATCTGATCAAACATAAGACAACACACTCTCCCAAGATCCATAGATACATACACACTCTGTGTACATATAATACTAACAGAAAAAAAACTACAATTTAGTTGCACGAGTCGATGGTAATCTCCCCAATCATTACTCTACTGCTAAAGTGCTAAACAAAGCCAATTGAGTTGTATAACTGCATCTAATTGCGGGATTTAGCAAAACCACTCAACTACAACCATATCAACCAAAAGACACAACCTTTGCAGAAAACATTGTAGTTTAGGAGCAAACTCGTGAGTTTGCCACCGAAACATTGCAAAATCACTCAACTACAACCATATAACCGAAAGACACCTAAACATTGAATCCTCGTTTAGTACTAATGAGTCTATTGTGTTAACAACCGAAACAAGATAGAAGCTTTGATTAAATCTAACCAAAAGTTCAACACAGGCAACGTATCACATAACTTGAATTGAACTATCATTGCAAGAGCAAATGCAGAACGAAAACGATAAAAAAAGTTATATAGTGCAGCAGATTGTGATAAAAACGAAGCGAATTCTCACCGTGTAAGAGTGCAGACAAGCTTCCCATTGCGATGTAATCGTAAACGAGAAGCTTTTCGTCTCGGCTATAGTAATAGGCTCTGAGAGGGACAAGATTTTCATTGTTCATCTTCCCCACTTCTTCAATCTTTTCTTTGAACTCATTTTCAGGCACACTCACATCCCTTAGCCTCTTCACCACCATTGTTAATCCCATTTCAAGAACAGCTTTGTATGCAGTTCCGAAAGTGCCCTTCCCCAGCACTTCAGCTGAGGCCTTCAACAGATCATCCAAGTCAAAGCTCCGGGGTGTTTTGGTAAAAAACACCAAGTGCTTCCCGTTGCCGGAAATGGCGTCCGCTTTTCCTTTCTCCTTCTCTCTCGCCCCCAACGCCGCCAGTCCGCCGCCTAGGGTTCCGGCGGGCTTTTCCGGCGGAATCTCGATCTCCGACTGCTTATTTGCGGCCGCCGCCGATCTGGGCTCATTTTCGCCCCTCTTTCGACACAGAAAGAATAGAAGGAGAAGAATCAATAGAAATCCGACGACGCAGCCGATTACAATTCCGGCGATAGCGCCTCCGGAGAGTTTTTTCTTACTCTTAGACTGCCCGCCGCCGCCGCCGCAAAGATCCAGCGGCGGCCCGCAGAGTGAATTGCCCTGAAATTCACTCTTGTCCCGACCCGATAACTCCACCGGGATCGGGCCGGAAAATTGGTTATCGGAAACATTGAACTGGATCAAACCGGGTAAGTGGAGCTCCGGAATCGACCCGGAAAACTGATTCTCTTGCAAGTAGAGAGTGGCCAATCGGGTTAAGTTGTTAATAGACGCCGGCAGGGAACCGGAGAAGTTATTGTGGGCGAGATTGAGGCGAATGAGGTTCGGTAACGAGAAAACGGCGCCGGGAATTGGGCCGGAGAAGAAATTGTGCTGAAGATAAACGTTCCGGAGGTCGCGTAGCGACGAAAAAAGGTCCGGCGGGAGCGGACCGGAGAGAGCATTGTACCGGAGACTAAGCGTCTGAAGGCCGGTGAGATTTCCGATACTCCCCGGCGGGATTTTCCCGGAGAGACCCATTCCGGGGAGGTGAAGCTCCGCCACGAATTTCCTGTCGGAGGAGCACTGAACCCCCGGCCAAGAACACGCATTCGGCTCCGACAAGTTCCAGAGAAGAGCGCGGCCGCCCACGGCGGATCGGAGCGCCAATAGCGCCGCGCGGTCGCCGGCGAGGTCAGCAGTCGAGAAGAAGATGGAAATGGAAATTATGGCGGCGGCGAAGCAGAAGACGAATTGAAACCTCATTCTCATCGAAAAAAACGTCGGAAAACTCGAAAAAATAAAATCTTACGTTTTGTCGATTTTCTAGTGTGGCTTATTTAGTAGGACTAGAAAGGAGTGGGCTTCATGTTTGTGCTCTTCTCCTTTGCTATCACTGTCAAATTCTTGAATTTTAGACGCAGAAACAGCAGATTTAGAGGCAACAAAAAATATTTCTCAAATCCAAATCACCATTCCCGGGTGGGTCATGCCTTCAATTAATAAGTTTTAACTCCAAACTTGAAATCGCCCACCCATATCAAAAATTTCAAAATGTTTCTCAATTAGCCTATGAATTTATATTTGAGATTGATTTAGTAGTTGAGAGTTGAGAATGCGTAATATATCTCAATTGACCTATGAATTTATTTTAGGTTGAAAGGTCCCGTCCGTTACTCCAACCGGTAAAATGTGTTTCAACTTACTTATAAACTTATGGACTTATTTTAAATTTATTTACTGGTTGAGACTGCGATATATGTCTGAATTAGCCTATGAACTTATTTTAGGTTGGAGGATTAGGCACCATTAGCCCTGGAGACTATTGGTTGTGTTTTAACTGTACTATGAACTTGTTTTAGGTTTGATCTACCAGTTGGAATAGCGATATGCGTCTCAATTGATCTAAATTGCATTCGAAAAGAATTGACTGAATCGTTTGTTCAATCGAATTCGATTCGGTTACGATGTGACATCTTTCCGAAGGGGTTTCTAAAAGTGGTGTTTGTGCATTCAAGACTTGTAGTTGTGGCGCATTGAATGGTTGCAGATTGAGAAACTAACACAGGCTGGAGATGTTGCATTATTTAATCCACAGCTGTAGACATGTCTGACTCAATCACTAATAGTGACCCTTAAACCATCCCAAATTAAAATTTTGAATACAAGTATTGTTTCATGGGATAATTGCCATTCTTAATATACAGGCATTTTAGTACAATGTGGAGAGGAGTGATGTATTTGACAATTGTCCTGAAAGTAACAATCGAGTAAATGGAACATGAGGCTTGTAGTTACAAATCACGATTTTTATACATTTTGTACGATTTATTCTTTTTATATAATTTATGAAATATGGAGTATTATATAAGATTGCGATTTAATTAGTGCCCATTCTTATATAAGGAAGGAAATGCGGTTTCAATGTCAGTATTGAACTATGGGATAACATGCACATCAAGTCATCAACCTCGTGTACTCCTTTTTCAAAAGAAAAAGTGGGGGCCGGAGGGCAATCAAGTCAAAAAAATAATCAGCTGAATGTTTATTGTGATTGACGTATTTTTAAAATTTTTAGTTTTTTTTTTTTTTTTTTCAATATCATATGTTAATTTCTTTAATATTTATTCCCAAATAAAACCCAAATTTTGAAAATCTTGTTCAAACCATTTTTGCTTTTAACAACTTTTGTCAGTGGGCCATAAGACTGGAAGAAGAATACATTGGAATGGGTTCAGTGGTTCACCAACCATGACTGTGAAAGTGAAACCAAGCTCAACAAGGGTACAGATTACAGAATTACCCTTATGGGAAATACAGGATTATTTGTCTTCAGTCAAACCCTAAACCTAATTTTTGTATGTATATCAAAGCAATCTTTGATTCAAAATCAAATTTCTTGGCATTTTCATATAATCATAGGTTACACAGAGATTACAGATTCTTGTTTGCAGTAATCAAAACATGTTTCTAAGCCTTCCGGGTGGTTGAGTGGATAGAGCATAATTCTCATATTAGAAAGTCACCTCTCGGTTAAGCCGGTCACAGTATTCCTAGTATAGTTTACTTCCCTTATGCGATTTGCATGTTATTAAACAGAACTGAAGTTTACCTAGTGCTCACTCTCGAGTAGACTACGACTTACTTTTGTCACGCAAATAAAAGAAAAACATGTTTAGTGTCACCCTACTAAAGAAATGATTGTTTTCAACCAAATAAACAATCTTGGTACACTTTCCATTGCTACAAAGGAAGTGTTTGGTGCTAATTAATGATACTAAGCTCTTAGAAAACCATGCAACAGCCGGTTCAATGGTCTACTCATCCTAGCAATAATGCAATTAAGCAGCTGTTCTTTCTCATAATCTCATTACAACATTGAAGTTTAAACTCTACAAGACATCAACTTTAGCAATAATGCAAGCAACCAAATCACAATATTGTTCACACGAACATCCCATGATTGAAAAACCACTTCTGCATTTGCCCAAAAAGAGCCTAATGAAACAGGCACACCAAGCTCAACCATTAAGTTTGAATCTTAGGGCATGATCAAATAGCAGAACTGATGATGTGAAGACAGCAACAAAATTTCAGCAGATAATAAAAGAGGCCATAGACACAACTTAATGATATCAAGAGAGTTTTCAAACGGGACAGATTCAACCATGTTGGTCAAGTTTTTGGCCGGGTAACCACAAGGTTCCAATTCGACTACCCGTGGTTTGAGCTCATTAGCTATGGGTAACATAGGCGAGTTTACCTCCTTGTGGTCCATTGCTGGATATGGTCACAAGGTAGGATTTACCTAATGCACACCCTCGGGTAGTGGCTATTAGTTTCTCTCGTCACCCCAAAAAAAAAGAGCTTTGAACCTGGACAAGTTGCAATCTTTTGGCCATATGATCCAATTGTTTCACAAATCACAATGGTTAATGCATTCCAATTTCATTTTATGTATATGCATTAGTTCTCAAACAGTCACACTCATGATGGGGAACCTCTCATCACATACAATATGTTCCAATTATCAATTCTCTAGTTTTGATTAAACTTAGCCTTCAACATCAAGAACAAAGGCACCTAAAGAAATAATCAACAATCAGCCGCAATTGCAACTAATGTTGCACTAAAGCACAAATTAAGAGGAACAGCTAGCAAACAGCCAAACACCAAATAGGGCAAATTAACCTCAAAAGCAGTAACCATTATCGGATTAGAACTCACTAATTGACAAAATAGATTATCAAAAAGCTGAAAACAGAGCAGTAGAAAAGAAACCTAATCCACTAAACATTCCGTGAAATGAAAAGCAATAAAATGGCCTTATCTGATTGGAAAACCGAAAATCTCTCGGTGATCGGAGCGTGAGAGCGAGGAATCAGTCCCGGTTCTTCATCTTCTCCAAGCGATTGTTGAGCTGGTTGATGCGGACGACGAGGCTGGTGACGGAGTAGAGGAGCCAGTAAAAGACGAGGGCGGAAGCGATGAGGAGGGCGTTGCGCTGAGACTTCATGATCGACTTTTGGTGGCGGAGGTGCTCCGATGGAGAACACGAATCCGGCGATTCACAGGTGGGCCGAGTCTCGTACTTCCAGTAGATATCCATCAAGAGGAAGAGGCAGAAGGGGACGATCGACATGAAGGGTTTGAGGAGGTTGCGGGTCACGGTGATGAGGCCCTTCCGGAGCGGGTCGATGCCCGGAAGGGTGAGTAGAAGGAGCATGATCGCCTCTGCTCCCGCGGCGTAGCCTAGCACAACCCACTCCAACGCCATTACAGTTTTTTTGAATCGGAATCGGAAATCGGAGCTTTTTTTTTTTTCTGTTAAAAATGGAAGCCTAAAATGCAGGGTGATGAAGAAACCGTAAGTATGGAAGAAATGCAGCTTATGTGCTAAGCCGAAGCAATCCAGATTCCCGGGTCGGGTTATGACTGGTCAAACAGATTATGGTTTTATTGCCTTTATTTTTATTTTTTCTTTTAATTTCACTCCAATATTATTTTGAAAAAACTTCAAATACACGTAAGAAGTTAGTTAAGCCCCTTAACCCCGAAAAACATTCAATCAAACTCCAACAAGTTAGAATTGATCGTCATTTTTCAGTTGATGAAAAACCGACCAAACATTCAATCAAACTCCAATAAGTCCTTTCTGTTGTAGAAAGCTACCAATCACCTTCTCCGTCGCTAAAATTGGTCACCATTTTTAGTTCACTGTCGCCTTTTTCGCAGATCGTCAACAGAAAGCTACCAATCACCTTCTTCGTCGCTAAAATTGGTCACCATTTTTAGTTCACTGTCGCCTTTTTCGCAGAACGCAACGATCGTTGGTCCGACATTAATAATAATAATAATAATAATATGACATTACATTTACTTGTAAATAACTTGTAAATTAAAGCTATAATTTGGATGCTTATTTGATCTTATCACAATTAAATAATTAATATTATTATATTTAATTAAGAAAGTTCAAAATTACTTTTTTTTTTTTGAGAAAAAAGTTCAAAATTACTAATTAAAGTTTTCGTTATGGATCAAAATTACTAAATAAATATATACATTATATATGGATCTTTATTATATAAAGATATACGGAGTACATATTATATTCTGGTGATAAGAAAGATAGTTCACGCGACAACCCATCTTTATTCACTATATATACTTACTCATTATTTTGATTTTATTTTTTTTTCATAGTTTGCTGGTAATATTGATGTTCCTAATTTTAGATTGCTTGGGACTGGTATCCTTAGGCACAGTGACAGTGAGGACGCCATTGTCGACCTGAGCTTTGATTTGATCCACCTTCACTCCCTCCGGCAGCTCAATTTCCCGGTAAAAGTTTCCCGTTGCTCCGCCTCTCTCCGCCACGTGCCAAACCACCTCCTTCTCCTTCCCGTGCGCTTCGTCCTTCCCGCCCTCCGCCTTCACCACCAATACGTTCCCGTCTTCCACTTGCACCTTCACGTCCTCCCTGCTATATCCTGCAATCAAAATTCAAAACCCTAGAGGTCAAAATTTACTCGTGGAGTTGTAATTTCGATCGGAGAAGAAGAATAGCTCAAAATTTACTCGTGGAGTTGTAATTTTGATCGGAGGAGATGAATAGCTCAAAATTTACTCGTGGAGTTTTAATTTCGATCGGAGAAGATACGGACCTGGAACGTTGATTTTGAAGACGTGAGCGGTCGGAGACTCGATCCAGTCGAGGAGGGCGGCGGATCCGGGCGGAGTTCCGCGGTGGTAGAATGTAGGGCTCCAGAGAAATCGCCGGAAAGGATCGCCGAAGAATGCCGCCATTTTCTCTTGTGAACTGATTTTTCGCAGCTTAAACGCTCTCTTTCCTTTCTGATAAATAGGGAGAATGGTAGGAGAGTGATATGCAGAGTGTCTGGAAGATTCTGCAGACTTATCTAGTACATTGGAGAAGATAGAAGAAATGGAGTCTTGTATTTGGGCTTTCTGTCTTTCGTAATGGGCCAAAGTTGTGCATTGAAAAATTAATGGGCCAAAATCATATCATATTAAAAAAATAGACCATGATCCATATTGCATTGTGAACCTTAATAATAAAAATTATGTATCTTTCGTTAATACGTTTTGTATTTATAGTTAATTTTGATTAAAATTAAAAAAAATGACCTTGAAAGGGAAAACATAGCGGACGAAGTATGATTCTCGTCCATATTAGACAAGACTGCAGTGGATGCTGGTTTCTCTCGTAATTTAAAATTTATATATATATATATAAACTACTATCCTATGACAAGATAACTAATTAACTACTACTAATGGTTTCCCTTTTCCTGCAGCCTATGATTCTTCTGCAGAATCCATGGTTGGGGGAGGGAGAAAAGGGTGGCTAAGCTCAATGGCTGAAAGTAAGCCTGCATTCTTCTGCTTCGTTACGTGCCCTACTAACTCTTCCAACGCCTCCTTCATCCACCATTGCTTGCAAGCTTTCCTGGCTTCACTTACACTCATCTGCAATTCAATTCACTTACCAATTAATTCACTACAGTTTTCATCTTTAACAAAAAAAAATGGAGTTTTGTATCAGTGAATGCAAATGCAAATGCATACCCATTGTCTATTGCGAATGTCCTCCTCTGGCCAGGAATCTAGCTGCTGTTTCACAAGGAGTGGAAACATGTGACCTTCACATGATTTTTTGCCTTTCTCAAACTTCCATGTTCCTAGTTTACCCTGCAAATTCATAGGGTTAATTAAGGAGATTGAGGTTTCCTATGATAAGAAACAACACACAAGAATTCAGATCATGTATTCTATCTTAACTAAAAGTTTAGGTTACAGATCGATGTTTAAACTGACAATGAGACCGACCTCAATCTCACCCACCACCCCGGCTTCCTCCATCGTCTCTCGCAGCACTGCAGCTTCCATTGTTTCATCTGTTTCCCATCCTCCCTGCCATCACCATGGTCAAGGTTGTGTAAAACAACACATAATATATATACATGCAAATATCTAATCCATATGATGACCTTATTTACTTTTTTTTTGGCACTCTAGGTTAAACCAACCAGCCTTGTGATACCAAGCTGGTAAACCAGCCTTGTTCATAGTTGACTGGCTGAAACCTAAAAGGCTAATAAGTAACTCTCATAATGTCACGTGATTATCAAACCAAACCAACTGCCCGACCAACTTGGCTGAGTTGTCTCACCTTATTTACTTTAGATTTCATGAAAACCTAACTTTGAATAGAATCATTGATGTTAACATTGGATGAAGTTTGAGCTTTTTGAGTACCTTAGGAAAAAGCTTCACTTTCCGTTTTCTCTGAGGACTAATGACAAGAACTTCAAATGTATCCTCAGCCTTCAAGGATGATGTCTCACCATTATCCTTGTATCTGTAGGGGACACATCTGCACAATCATGCATAGTCAAAAGCATAAGAAAATTATTAGAAAACAGCATTACCTTAGCTTGAATCTCAAAATCAACCTGAAAACAAGAAATCACTATCCACCTATACAGTATCCATTAACAAACAAAACTGACAAAAAGACAACCAATTCAACATCCTTAAATTCGTTGCGCAGATATCCCTAACACCACTGTTGTATCAATTTTCTCCCGTTTCATATACATTAAACTGCACTATTTTCTGGGTTTTTAAGGAAGAAAAACATCAATTTTCTATGCATAATTCTAAAGAGATGCATGCAAACGAAGAACTCGGAGGCCGGAGGGGAGAGAGAGGATGTACCCGACGACTTGACGGCGGCCATTGTCGTAACGCTGCATATGCAGGCCGGCGCGTGCAGTGAGGGAGGCGACGGTGGTTTTGACATCGGTTTGCATCGCCAGATCGTTGGAGATGACAAAAACTGAAGGGGGTGAATTGGATTGGAGAATAGAAGAGGATGGAGAACAAAAATATACGAGAAAAAGGGGCCGATAAGAAAGCTGGAAATTAAAGGAAAAGAACGACTCAAATGTTGATCTCCACGTATATATCATTTACTGTTCCTATCATGACACGGAGACTTGCCAAACACTTTGTGCTCATAATGACTCTACGTCTCTACCCATGTGGGAGGTTATAACACAGGAGACTCTTTGTAGCATGGATCGTTGATACCGTCCATTAGGATATGAAGAGACAAAAAATTATAGTACGAATGCAAAGTCTCTCCTTGTGTTTTACGGCGACTTGGCAACGTATTAAGTTGGAAGACAAGTTCTTGATCTCTATAAGGAATCATTTTTATAAAAGAGTGAAATCTTTATTTTTTCAAATACTGTCTATTAAATCAGTGAGTTAAGTCCATATAGACAAAAGAGTGAAATCCTTACATAATAGCTGATAAGATCCAATCATGCTCATTAGTGTAGTGTTTCATTTGAGAACCAATTGAGCTACCCGTAAATGACTAACAAATAGTACTCTTAAAAGTACAATTAACGGTCTTAAAATATATGGTTAAATGAGTGGAGCATGATTATTGTACTTATGACATGTTTAGTGGAGATGAATTGCAATTCCATGGGAGATGAATAATGTGGATCGGAAATCGAGTGTAATTTAAATTTTAGTGTTTAATTTGAAGGATAGAATTACTTGGAATTTCAATCCCTATGTTTGCATGTTTGGTATACATGGGAATTGAAAGGGAATAAGTAATATAAAGTCCAAAATGCTCATACTTATTATTATTATTATTATTATTATTATTATTATTATTATTATTATTATTATTATTATTATTATTATTATTATTAATTAATTCTAAATGACAATATTCAATTTTAAAAGAATTATGTAGAACATTGTAAATGAACCTTAGAATTGTATAACAAAAACAATAAAATATATAATGGAGTTTTGAGACAACATATTTGATTGATGTTGGCCTATTAATTGACGTTTTGTGTTGAGAGTAGGAAGAAGAAGATACGATATAATGAAAAGAGAGAGGTCAACTATCAATATTTTTATGTTAAAAGAAGGGATGAGTAATTTTGTCTCAAAATTATGCTTTTTCTTCCTAAAATTCTGAAATTGAAATACCAACGAGGGACATGAGATTTTAATTCCATAAAAATAAAGGAATTTCAATTCCCTCCCACCAAACATCCCGTCTTTTTTCACAATAATAGGATTTTTGTCTTCCATCATGTGATCTTCCAAGATGATTCCAAACCCCCTCCCTCAACTAAAGAAAAAAGTCAAAATTCGGAACGTGTTCACATAAAGTTACAAATTTTTTAGATAATCTTTTAACTAGTTGATACATTGAATCTGTTCAAAATGTCTAGGATTCAAGTGTCACAAATTACATGGGTGATAGACAAGTATTAGGATGGGTGTATAAAGTGATAAAGTTGATATTAAAAAAGAACAAAAGATTTTTATATAACTATTAGCAAATATGTCCTTATAAGTGCTTTGCCCTGAGCCACCCATGTCAATGGTTTGTATTGGTTAACGTATGATTCTTCATGGCTTTTATAAAATCTTCATACTTTCATTAACTTTGTATGAATTTATAAATTTTTTATCGTTAAAAAGTCTACAAAAGTCATAAAAACTTCATTTTTCAAAAAATAAATATGTACCCCAAAAAAAGAAAGAGTAAAGCTGAACAAGGTTAAATCATTTCCTAACCAAAAAAATAAACACAAATGGGTAAAACTACATACTATCCTATGACAAGATAACTACTACTAATGCAACTTCACATACAGCTCTGCTATCATCAGATCAGATCAGCCTATTCTATTCTACAACATGACATTACTCCAATTACAAGAACATGAAATTAAGCTTACACCTCCTACCTGCATATATGCATCTTCCATTTTCTTCAAATTTGAGTCTGTCTGTCATACCTTCATAACTCTTATTGCTTTGCTATATATCACACCAATTCGATCAAATGGTTTCCCTTAGCCTATGCTTCCTCTGCAGAAGCCATGGTTGGGGGAGGAACAATTTGAGCTCCACATCTAATCGAGAAAAGCGTGCCTTGGCTAAGCCCCATGGCTGACAATATCCCAGCATTCCTCTGCTTCGTTACGTGCCCTACCAACGCTTCCAACGCCTCCTTCATCCACCATTGCTTGCAAACTTTCCTCGCTTCCCTTACACTCATCTGCAATTTGATCAATTCACTTACCAATTCAATACAGTTTTCCTCTTTACGAAAAATGGAGTTTTGTATATCAGTGAATGCAAATGCATATATACCCAATGTCTTTGGCGGATTTCCTTCTCTGGCCAGGAATCTAGCTGCTCTTTCACAAGGAGTGGAAACATGTGACCTTCACATGAGTTTTGGCCATTCTTCGTCTCAAACCTCCATGTTCCTAGTTTACACTGCAAAAGGGTTAAGGAGAGATCAGATTGAAGTTTCCTATGATTAGCAACAACACTGACAAGAATACAGGTCAGATGTTCTATCTCAACTAAAAGTTTAAGCTGACAGATGTTTAAACTGACGGTGAGACTAACCTCAATCTCACCCAACACTCCGGCTTCCTCAACTGTCTCTCGCAGGGCTGCAGCTTCGATTGTTTCATCCGTTTCCCATCCTCCCTGCCATCACCATGGCCAAGGTTGTGTAAAACAACAAGAATTTACACAAACAACACATAATATACATGCCAATATCTAATCCATATGACCTTATTTAATTCTTTTTTTTTTGGGCAACCAGCCTTTTGATACTAGAGACAAAGAACTACAAGGTCGTAAATCAGTCTTGTTCATATATAGCTGATCGACTCAAACCAAGAAGATCAGTAAGTAGCTCATGACTAGTCAAACTTGGAACCTGGTGGTTATCAAGCCAGCCAATTGTCCAACCAACTGGGCTAGGATTGTACCCACCTTATTTACTTTTGATTTCAAGAAAAGCTAACTCTGAATACTATACACTGAATCATTATATTGGTGTTAAGATTGGATGAAGTTTGAGGTTTTTGAGTACCTTAGGAAACAGCATCCCTTTGCTTATTCTCTGAGGACTAATGACAAGAACTTCAAATGCATCCTCAGCCATCAAGGATGATGTCTCACCACTATCCTTGTATCTATAGGGGACACATCTGCACAATCAAAAAACATAACAAAATTATTAGAAACAGAATTATTAGCTTCAACATCAAAATCAACCTGAAAACAAGAAAATCACTATCCATTAACACACAAACATGACAAAAAGACAACCAATTTAACATCCTCAGTTTCATTCCCAGATATTCCTAAGACCACTGTTATATCAATTCTCCCCCATTTCATACACATAATAAACTGCACTATCGTTTGAATTTTCTGGGTTTTCAAGGTAGAAAAACATCATGAGCATAAACATAAATGTGCAATCCAACTATCGGCTTAGACTTTTAGCTGAAATGGAGCACATACTTCAATTTTGGTATTAGAGTCAACCCATGCCAAAAGTCATGAGTTTGAATCTCGAAGATATCAGCTCAGGTTTTTAGTTGAGATAGAGCCATATGCTTCAATTTTCTGTACATAATTCTTAACGGATGCATGCAAACGAAAAACTTTGTTTCTTTACCCGACGACTTGACGGCGGCCATTATCGTAACGCTGCAAATGCCGGCCGGTGCGTGCGGCGAGGGAGACGGCGGTTTTGAGTTCCGTTTGCATCGTCGGAGATGAAAAAAACTGGACGGGAGAATTGGATTGGAGAATAGAAGAGGATGGAGAACACAAATAAACCGAAAAGGAGAAAAAGGGGCCTATAAGAAAAAGCTGGACAGGAAAAGAACGAGTCAAATGTTGATCTCCGTGAAGCAGAAACAAAAAGACAGCAAAGGTCTATCGAGGAAACCGTTCATGGCTCCAGTTTGTAAGGTTGTCAGGTATTTATACGTGTCCATGACTAAGCACCTCGGGCCCTGCTGTTTCATTTATTGCTTTCTACTCCAACTGTTTTTTTCTCCTTGTGTTTTACACTTTTATGGCGACTTGGCAAGTGGGAACACAACTATTTAATGTCTAAAGATATTGTGGTCTATAGGCGCCTGCACCTCACATGGGAGGGATGGGTTTGAGCCTAAGATATTACATTGTATTCAAAAAAAAAAAAAGTCATGTGTATAAGTGAAATATGATTATTGGACTTAAATGTCACAAGTTTAATTCTTTTTGTCAGTGGATCTTCCAGACACAAATAACCTTAAATTTTAGTTCAAATGTGGGTCTATCATAAAATACGAAAAATACAAATTTTCAAGTCAGTCAGACGTACAATCAATTTAGTAACTATAAAAAGTTTTACTTTGAGTTTCCAAAGCATAGCTACGGACTTTCTTGTAAAAAAATTGTTTTTATACAAGTATATGCATGATTATAGATTCTACAATTGTTGAACTTTCTTATAAATCAAAGATACCTTTCTTGTTATGGATTTTGAAATTGTTTTTATACAAGTAGATGATTGTGGATTTTAGGATTGTTTTTAATGATTATGGATTTTGGAATTGTTTTTATATGGTTATGGATTCTAAAGTTTTGTTTATATGGTTATGGATTCTCCACTTGTCCATATTATCTATTTTTTTCCACTAAATTTTAAATTTGTCATTAGAGATATTACTCCCGACGGTATGCAAATCTCATATATACATTATATTCATTTTTTAAACTTAGATTATCCCAGCTTTTTTAGACTAATCATAAGTAAGCTCACAAGACCTTATCTCTAGAGTTACTGCATAAGTAAACCTTGAGTTGCGCAATTAGTCTACTGGTCAGATCATAGTCTTCATTGCATAAGGGATCCAATGCAAACTTTCGATCATTACTGGACCTTTTTCCCATACATGTTTCTAGTGGGATCCAACTCCGCATTACCGCATCCTGTCATGACCTTTAAGTTAAACGACGAACCAACTATGCCAAGTCCTGGGAGACTATATTATACATTATATTCGTTAATTCTTGATAGAGTAATGCTACATTCCTCTCTTAATTCCATTTCTTTATGTACTGGTTCATTTTACATTTGATTAATAAGTAATTTTTTCACAATAATATATAGTATTTTGATTTTCCACCATGTGATCTTCCAGGGTGATTCCAAACCCCCCTTCCCCCAAGAATAAAGTCAAAATTCAGAACGTGTTCACAAAACATATATTATATATTGGCATTTCGTCATGGTGGTGTAACCATTGATATATATAAAATGAGGCTGTATGTGTGAATTATATATATAATCAAAACGTATGGTATTGGTTAACTTTTGTTTCAGTATGGACATGTGCTCTTACGTTAATACTTTTTTTCTTTTTATTTAATAAGTTGAATTGAGTGAATTGAGCATTATTCGAGCAACCTGATAATTTATTTTTAATCAATAATCTTTGTTTAAAATTTAAGCATAAATTGAAATGTGAATAACTATTTTGAAGGTTTGTTAACAATTTGGTTTATATTCCATCAAGAACCTATAATGATGTCTCTTTCTGAGTTTCTTCTTAATTTCTAGTAGATAGTCTGAACAAATTAAATGATCTAAAAACGGCGCCTAATTAACATTGGACACGAATATTATTGGTTGATCAATATTGCTTGTTTGACAAGGTCAATTGAAATTACTAAAAATTAACTTTCACCACTACTTAGCTTGTAGGAGATGACTAAATTCACAAATAAGCTAAGTAATCAACAATAATGTAAAATCGAATTAATGAAATATAATTCTAGAAAGTTATTTGAATATACAATTTGATAAAATAATGATGCAAATATGAAAAATTCCATGCCTAATTGTGTCAACAATTTTAATTTATCCTTTAGGCCGGTACGAGAGCTGGTGTCTAGCTAGCTGGGTTATATATTGGACCCCCTAGCCAAACTCTACTAAGGATATGCATGCATGCTTGGCATAACTAGCTTAAAAGCTAGTACGGAGTAATTATTAAGATATATAGTTTATTTTGAAATTAAACGTTACTTAACGATTTTGTGGCCTAGTGTCACTCGGTTACACCCCACATGAGAGGAGGTTGTGGGTTTGAGTCTTAGTGGAGGCCTTCTAATGAATAGATAAACAAAAAAACGTTATTTTAATTTGTCATCTACTAGAGCGAGCAAGATAATTTTGAATTTTAATTAAATGCATATAAACAAGTTAAACTATCATCATTCATAAATAAGTCAATGAAAATCTCGAACACAATTCAACTAGTATCATCATTTATAAATAAATCAATGAAGCTTTCGAACACGTACAATTTAACTAGTTAATTAACTCAAAATAAATTCATAAGCATTACTTTACTAGCCGCTATATTGTTGCATGCAAAAATGCAAGTCCTTGTTGCATAGGGACACTAATCCACAACCATTTTTGGACCTATAATCTTTACCGACCTATCAACATATTATTTTAATTTTTATTTGACCCATTCTTAGTTCTAAAATCTAGAAACTTGAAAGTCATAAAGTTTTAATGTACCATTTGTAGTAAGACAAAAACCATTTACTTTGCGAAATATGCAGAAGTTGCATTGAAAGCTCATCCATTGGATTGAAAAAAAAAAAACAAACATTTTTTTTTCTTAATAAAGCCATGTTATTGTCAACCTGATTACAGCATTCATGGATCTGGTGACCAAAGAGTACGCCCAGAAATTTGCATGAAACTTCCACATGAAAACAGTTGAAATTAATGGTGAAATGTATTTATATTATTATAATATAATACGTATAATATAATATAATCTAATTAATCTAATAGAGACAGCTGACTCCTAGATGTCAATGAACTTGTCGGCTACACTACAAAATTATAGAACCTTCATCTGGAAATGGGAAAACCCTTATTTTAATGATGTTTTTGTATGATTTTTCTGTGTTTATTTCACACTTATATGAGAGATTATATTGTTGATTTAATTAAATATTTTTTTATATATTTTATGGGTAGTCATATATAAGTCAATGTTATTATGGGGCAACTGATTTGTGTAATATGCTTGGAATATATCCTCACAATATTATTTAAAAGAATAGAACATGTTGTTATCGTATGGTTTTTAACAATAGAAAATAGAAGATCCTCAAAGGTAATATGAAATTATGAAAATGATTTTTAAATTAATTTTTTGTCACCTTATGGTATAACCTTTTTTTTTTTTTGAAAGATATGGTATAACCTTAATAGTAACCAAAACCATTTGTATGATCTTGATTATAGTTTAGAATCGAAACCCCATAAGGTTCATGTTTCAGGTTCTAAAATATAGGAACCAAACGATTAAGGTTCTAAAATACACCTAAATTATTGACCGCCTAACTGTTTTTTTTTTCTTCTAATATCTTCTATTTAGTATAACGCGTCTACCAAAAATTTACAACGTAACTATTTTGAATTGGCACATATACTCAGACGAAATGACACTGTACTATATCCATACCCACATCCGATCCTTTTCATTTTAATACCAACCACAAGAGACAATGCCATCAAAATCACTCAAATTAATTTATGTTTTTTTTATTTATTTATTTTCAAGAAGTATATGGACAGACCATGTTGTTCATTAATGTTGTGGCCCCATAATTCTTCTTCTAGACCAACAATGTGAATGGACGGCAAGGAAGAGCATATAATAAGTCTAATAAAAGATTTTTCTTTCATGAAGATTATCTTAAGTCCTCAGACCATGCATTTCATTTCATTTGTTTATTGTCTTGATCCTAGCTACTTGACATATATACATGATAAAACAATATAATACTTTTAGTTATTATTGTTGTTGGAGTATCTTTATTTTGTGTGGAATATATAACACCTTAGTCTTTTCGAATACAAAGTAGTTGGAGGAGATACCTAACTTTTTATAAAGATTTGATTTCGAGATTTTAAGTATTTCAAACTTCAATAATTGTATTAAAAGTGTACTTGATAAAGTTTGTTAGCAGTCACAAGTGTAGGGTTTGATCCTATCAGTGACAAAAAACGAGGTACAAATGAGACATTATTATGATTATTAGTTTACAAACATTCAGAGGCATGTAGACTAGTTGAAATATATCCTGCAATTTACCTCCTCCATTCGTCTCTCGAGCAGGAGCAGTGAGGGACTTAAGTTTAGGATTCAAACTCATCATAAGATGTGTTTTTTTTTTTTTTTTTTTTTGACATACCATTAGCTAGTGATTTTAAATTTTTCTCATAAAAAAACAGGTCAAATAATTTTTTTAAAAAATTCATGTCTTTTTTTTCCCCTAATTATTATCCTAGTTCTTATTTGTTGCCCATCATGTTGGGTCACATGGGGATGCATATAATGTTTGGTTTTTTCTTGACTTTTGAGATTGTGACTTGTGAGTCCCAATTTAGTAGTTAAGGTGGGACTCTAAATTCATGAACTATTGACAATAATTTTGTGTCGACACTTAGGTTTATGGTATTTTAGTACTTATGTATAAGGATGTTCAGCATACATTTATTTAAAAATGTTATAATTAATTAATGTTAATTTAATGAAAATTGTAATAGAAGACCAACTATGATAATGTTACTAAAATTGAGACTAAATGCAGTTACATTAAATGTCGTGGACTAAATATAACAATGTTATAATAACAATGTTCCAGCTGTCCCACCCAATGAGGTGCCTACAATTCAGCGAGGGGTTAGCCATTGTGTCCGACGGTGGAGACCCTGGGTTACACCCAAAAAAAAATTAAAAAATAAAACAATGCATATAATAAATAACATGTAATTTTTTTTAAAAAAAATAAATATTTATGTCAACCAAAAGCATTTGTGAATGTCTAATTGTTTGGGCCTTTTACAATTCAGTCCATGGATATTCTTAAATTGTCTGGGCCTATTTGAATATTTAATAATTATGACATATGAATGATGGCCAACTTTAATATAATGAATAATATTATTTTAATTGTTAATTAATTTATAATCTCAATTATAAAACTAATTAATATTTTAGCATTGAATGGCATTTGCTCATCCACCTAATGAGTTCGGTAGACTCAACTGCTCAAGATTATTTATGGTTCAATTTACACCACGAAAGCTTATAATTTACCATGAATACACTGCTCATCATCTATAATGGAACAAATTGACTCGTATGGTAGTAGGTATGAATTAATAAGTTTACATAAATAATAAGAGGTAAAATAGTAAGGGAAAAATATTATAGTGATATTTCGTGGATTGATGTAAGAATATTATAAAAAATATTGTGTAATTAAGAATAATACATGATTGTCTAAACTAAGACAATGCAATATTTATACATCTGCCCAACGAACTCTTAAAATTGCGGTGGCTCAAAAGACCAAGTTAATATACACGCGGTGGGCCGCAAGAACGGGTCAAAGCCCATCATTTCGGGGTTGACTTCGGAGGCGGGCTCGGGGGTCCCCAATTTTAGGTTCGGGTCGTCTATCTTGATTTGGGTCATCTATCTTGGCCCGAACCGCCTATCTTGAAGCTCGGGTCCTCATTAATCATTATTGGATCATTTTTAATATTTTTATCAAACTACTATATTAAAGCACTCTACTTATTTTGAAGAGTAACTGCATATTTTTTTATGTTTATTTGTATATATATAATTGTTAAGTTTGAAGACAAAGGAACCCCATAATGATTTGAGTAAATCAGTCATCCTCAAAGTTGCTTCATACGGAATTCTCATATTGCTTATCTTTCTAGACAATCCCATTCAACAAAAATTTTAAAAATATCTCCAATTTAAGTTTTATAAATAGAAGTAAGTACATATAAGTATTGACTATTGAGACAGTTAGGCTGAAATATACTATTAAATATTTATAACATAGAATTTTTAACAGAGAAGTATTTTTTTAAAAAAAAAAGGAACTTATTTTGATTTATGAGAAAGCTTACGGGCTATAACAGCTATTCAAATTAAATATGCATTATAGGTGAAGATCACCTTATGATTCTAGCTGACAATAGACCACAAAGAAGTAAAAAATAAATCTAATATCAAAAGACAATGCTCATAAAGAGTTAAAATTTAGAATTTCGTGATAAGTGATATCAAATTACAATGCGTTAGATATGTATTTATATATATAGCAGCCAAACTTTAGGTATGGGAAGAGGTTGAGTGGTCATAATATAAAGCAAAGGGTACGAGGTAATTAAAAAGCAAATATAAGGACAATGAAAGTAGACTAACCAACTATAATATGAATTGGAATTTGGAATTAGTGTGAATTGTGAAAGAATAATGAAACGACCTAGGATACTCAACCTAGGCAATCCAACCACAATACGTTATTGGAGGTTGTTATACAACTATACACGACAGTCAATGATGAAAATGGCCTTTGTTATTATCATCTACCTAGTTTTAGTTAAGGAACAATGTTGATTCTGGCATCTATATATATAAAAAATTTTATTTAATTATAAACAATTTAAATTGACATTAAAAATGTAATAATAATAATAATAATAATAATAATAATAATAATAATAATAATAATAATAATAATAATAATAATAATAATAATAATAATAATAATGAAATAATGTTATTAAATGAATTGAATGAAATATTTAATTAAAAATTAACACTTTTTCCACTTGGACGACTCTTAGTCGATTTACCTCCTCCATCTACTCTCGTGCAAGAATTTTGAGGGTTTAGAATTAGTCTAGTTCAGGTTGAGAACCCTAATGCATCAAAAAAAAAAAAAAAAAAAAAAAAACTTAGTTTTTCAGTTATACTCAATGTATAGACTTAATCACTTAGTAATATATATATATATCTATATTTTTATCACTCATTTATTGCCCGAATCATATTAAGCTGTCATTTGTTAACTGACATTTTCAATATGAACGAATATAGTCTATATGTATTTCTCACAAATCGAACATGAGAGGTAAATCTTGCGCAAATAACTCTTTCGGGCGAGATGATATTAACAAGAATTATACTAGTGAGTTGTATTCTTTAAATACGAGAGTCATGCGTCACACACGACTACTACTGGAAGGTATATTATATACTATATTTTCCCTTATCATATGATATATTGATGTGGTAGTAAGAAACATTTTGGATTTCTAGTACATGACTGTATATTTGTACCGCATAGTTGTACACCACGCATATTAATATCGACATATCGTAGTGCGTGACAAACAGAAAAGCATTCTCGAGATAAGATGTTGGTCATATGATGTTTGAAATTAATTAAGAATGAAAGGGATAAGTAGATAAGATGATAGAATTGGTTATAAGTATATATCATGTTACAGAATTTTATATTATATTATTGTAAAATACAAGTTTTTCTCTTTTTGGGTCATTTTTAGTCTCTTATGTATTTGTTATATTTTCATGGTTTTATCCTTCAAGGTTAGCATTATTCAGTCAACATTTTCAATTGTTCTCAAAGTTTCGCTCACTCGTGCATATATTATTCACAATTTCATATCATAAAATAATTAATAAATTAATCGTATCGAAAAGAATGATTGAGTAGGTAAAAAATGACTCTATTAACTAAAGATTATTAGTTCAATTCTTGCCAACATGAATTTGACCTTTCATACAATCCGTCACATAGCATAGGGGTTTACCATCTTCATAGGGATTATCAATTTTTGTCCCAACGGTTACAAAAATGAAGATGAGTAGTTGTATGCATTTCTCGTCAAGCTAAGGCCGGGAATAATAATATTATTGTTGTTGTTGTTGTTGTTGTTATTGTAGAAAAATTGGTAATATATATAGTAATATTTTCAAATATAACTTTCTTTAACTAATTAGCAGAGTTAATACTTAATTTAGTCATTGATTATAGTGATTTTTTTTTTAATTTTATGCTTAATTGAATCTTAGACTTCGATAATTTTATCTTATATATTGAGTCATTTGTTTGAATTGCTGGTAATTTTTCTCTACTAATACCCAATTTAATAATCGACTATAGTAGTTTTACCTAATTTAGTCATCGAAGATAGTAATTTTTTTCAATTTAGTAATTAATTCTAACAACCAGCAGATGAAATGCCTTACATAAGACTCAATAATTAGGTAAATCATCCTAGTTCATGACCCAATTAAGCACAAAAAGTCATTTAAGACTAAATCGAGAAAATTTACAATTTTTGAAGACTAAACTTGATATTAACTCAATCAGAACATGTAACGAGAGACTCGAAAGGAGTGACCGAGTGAGTGAAACATGATTCATATACTAAAAGTCACGAATTTTATTCTTGTCAACACCCTCTCGATCGAACTTATTGCACATGATTTTCCTAGTGTGCTTTATCTCGTATGTGATTTACAAATCATTATACAAAAACAAGACTTCTACACCCTCATATATATTAATTACGATTTTTCCTCACCTCAAAAAAAAAAATGTAACGAGAATTTTGTCCATAAAAATACATTTTCTAATTCCCAAAATCAATCATAACAACGTGAGTGACCCTCACCTAAGTTTTATGGACCATTAATGTCCCTTTCATGTCTCTAATAATTTCTTCTCCAAATTGCATATATAACATCTGTTGTCATCGTCAATGTAATACCATGTGTCCATGTTTAATCTTTACAATATTCATCTAGTAATACCTCTAATTGTTATCAACTCAGTTAATATACTTAGTCACAGACACACACGTTGTCCCTATATTAATTATTTTAAGACCAGTCACCCTATGATAAAAGTCACAAATTCCTTCTTCAAAGGTATTGAACGACATAAGTTCATCAGTTACAGTTGTCTCTAATTGACATTCCACACAACCGTCCATATTAATTTTAGTAATTGTGGAAAGAATTTTTTTCTATAAATCAAATTTCTCATTTCAAACTTGTCTTATTACCTAAGACGTCCGAAGCTTCATTGGCTTTACAAAGATAGACTTAAGATTATTCTGGTTATGAGGACATGATGCGTATAAACAGATCAAGATTCCTTGTACACCAATGAATGTAAAACCTTTGGTCGATCTAGAAAGTCAGAAGTCTAGCGAGAACATTATAACAAGACTTTTGAATACAAAATTTTCCAAAGAGACTTTTGAAAAAGAACTAAATGGATATTTTTAATTAATATTTTAAAGTATAAATGTTATTTTCCTAAACTACCACGTTTCTACGATTAAAATATTTTATGATTTTCTTTTACAAAACATTATCGTATGCAAAAGTAAGTCAATAAGGATGTCAATTATTCTGGTAAAGTTACATATTTAATTTAATTATAAAGGGCATGAATTTAGATATGTAACAACTAGAGTTTGAAATAAGTTTAAGTATTTTGTGTGACACCTCACGGGTATTAATTCGTGGTGCGGGTCAGTTCATCATAATTTGAGTCATAGTTACTGTTATGAGTCTTTGATTTATTTTTATGACCCAAATTATGTATTGTTGATCTGACTCATCTCACAATCTTGATCTTACACAAGTGTGACCTTATATTATTAATTTTGAATTTTTTAAACTATACAAACTATGATCTTCTCTAGCTCTTTGTGCGTGTTCGTATATCTGTGCATATGATAAAATAAGATTTAATCAAGTACAAGATATGTTCGAGTATAATATCTATATATATATTAAAACAGAAGTAATAGCTTTCCCGCTCATTTTAGTCCAAAAATTTTGAAATTGGTCAACATAATATTATATAATAATTCCTTATCAGAAATTCTAGCATTCCTTATCAGTCCTTATTTATGGCTAAAATTGACAAAAATATTCAAAATATGATTACATTCCTTATTATACACGGAAATTAATGAAATATTTTATTCAATTACATTCCTGTATGGATTCCTTATTTATGTACATATATTAACAATGAAATTACTATATGATGTATATTATAGTATTCAAAAAAAATACTATATTATGTTAATGTACGTAATTAAATTCCTTTCATGATAATATTTAAAAAAAATTCACAATCAAATTACTATATGATGTATATTATAGTATTCAAAAAAAATATTACTATATTATGTTAATGTAAGTAATTAAAAATTCTCTCATGAAAATATTCAAAAAAAAATTTCACAATCAAATTACTATATGATGTATATTATAGAATTAAAAAAATATTACTATATTATGTTAATGCAAATAATTAAATTTCTCTCAT
>CP025655.1:915031-969770 GCA_003576665.1 Ipomoea trifida
TTGAAGAGTCACCAACCCTAAGGCGAACAGCCAAAGTAATTCCACAACAAACATTATATACAAAGAGTCTTTTTAAAATTTGTAAAATGTTATTATAATATTTCATTATAGTTTCATTCATACAATTCTACAATGATTTTCCATTTTGAAAATTTCTCCCTTAATTCATCATATCATAATTGTTGTCGTGCATCGCACGGGTAAAATACTAGTGTTAGTATAACAACATAAGAGTTATGGTGGGTCTAGTTTACAGTCTATCTCGAGTCTCTAAAATTTAAATTTATCTCAACCTCATTATTCGACAATGCAAGTTTAACACATTTTGATAGCTCTATATTTCACCGTTATCATTTCCTCCTCGAAAACATTATATGTTGACTTATCAAACTCATCATTGTTTTTGTTATTTGTTAACCGTTAACACATTAAAATATTTGTTTATTCGTTTGTTTATGTTTAATAATTTAATAAATGTAAAATTATGATAAATTCACATAATATACGGAGTAAATCGAAGACTAAATATGTGTGTATATTAATGCAAATAATTGATAATTAAAAATAGAATTAATTCAAAATAAAAGGATCACGTCGAAGTGTGATTAAAAATTATCAAAAATTGATTTGAACCGTTGGATTCTGATCAAGTCGAGATTATCTTGGAGTGCAAAGCAGATCTTTTCCCGCATGATTCGCGAAGGAGACGAAAAGTCAACTTTTTCTGCGGAGCTAAAAAAATCTCCGCCGTACAATTAAAGTCATGCCACGCAATCATATATGCATATCAAACAGGAAATGAATACACGCGTTGACGGAGGCGCGTGTAGTAAAAGATTCATTTACTCCGTATTAAACAAAGTCAGTTGTTATCCAATGCTCCAAGCACGACGTACAATAATACAATTCCGTGAAATTGTGACTTTCAAGGTGGCGGCGGGGCCCACGGATTAAGAGATTCCAACTCCTTTACGGTTTGGACTTTTCCTATCCGACGGCACGTGCCGGTGAACACTATGCTCCCCCTTAGGCACAGGGCATAGCCCCTCGCGCACTGTTTTCCGCACCCCACTGCACCAAAAAAAACAAAATAAAATAATTTATAATAAAATCAATCTCGCAAAACATTATTCTCGTATTTAAAAGTTATAAGTTTGATTTTTTACTACACTAAATATAACGAATTCTCATTGACCTCATATGGATACCATATCCATGCTCCATGGACGAGGAGTTGTAACCATTTTTTGCTAGGGACGAGCATATCTTTCCCTACCATGTCCCCATAAATAATGCATTATTATACATAAAATCATTGAAAGTTGAAGTATATTAGTTGGTTGGTAATAAGGTTTTATTACAAAGAAAAATCTGGAGATTGCATCTTACTAGTTACATTTTGAAGTATTTTTATAGAGTTAATCTGGGACAGAGACTTCTATCATAAAAATTTTCCACGGAGATAGGGATGGGCGGGGTCGCAATATTGTATTGGTATTGTGGAGTATACTCTCTCCCTCACCCCGCACATTGTCATCCTTGGTCAGCATTTTCTTAATCGAACTAGTCATAATTGTTTGGCAAATGATTCCATTGACGAGAGTCTACCTTGCATTATAGACCCTTTCAAAAATAATTTTTAAATTTTGTATCTATAGTTAATAATTTTTTGTACATGTAACTATCATATTATGTGTTAACAATTATCAAGTTATTTGTTTACATATACATAAACTGTTAACTGTAGATACATGATATGTTAACTGAATGTACAAAATTTTTGTATCAAAATTCACAATGTAATATAAACACTAGTCCATGATATAACAAATGCTTATGTTTTTTTTTGTGTAGTTTATAAAATTTATCACTTACACACTTTTAAATTATGATTACTAATTTTCCTTTATCACTTAAAATTAAATTTAAATGCTTAAAACAAAAACTTTCACCTTTCCGTTGCCTGTTTTACGGTGTTACAATTTCCGTTTAGGTGGTAGGTGCGACCGGCAAAACAATTAGCCGGTCCCACAAGAATCTGTGAATAGATTCCTACATTTCCACCTACCCTGCAATTTGCGTAATTTGTTTCTTTGGTATCAGTAATCTAATTTTATGGTTTTTTTTAAGGAAATAATCTAATTTTATATGTTATATATACTGACAACTATTATTGATGTCTATAATTCATGCAATAATTCCCACTCTTAAAATAAAATAATACTTCCAAAAATAAGTTTATTATGTTTGTTAGTCAATAATTTTGTTTATTGAAAATACTCATCTTGATGGGATCATTTAAAAAGTCAACTCATCAGCCACGTAAACAGAAAATCATAAAAGTATTGATGTGAATATGCGAATAACAAAAATTATAACAAAGAAGGTTATTTTTGCCAAAATAAAATATTAGACATGGCATTTATGGTATGATTACAACCTATTTGGATGGGGAAAAAAAAGTAAAAATTACACACACACACATAGAGTTTTATATATATATTTTTTCATTATGTTTTTAACCAACAAAATATTGAAATTCAAATCATGAAGTACATTCTTTTTGGTTCATTATATTCCAAATGTTTTTTAGTTTTTATTGATTCAAAATTCATTTGATGAACTAAAATGATATTAAATTTAGAACATGTTTAACTTTATTTCCATTATAACTCCCGTTCAATTAATAGAATTAAGTACATGGTAAAAATTTATACTTTATAAAAAGATATTTGATATTTTCTCAACGGCACAAATTATATTTTATATAAAGTGTTTTAATTAATGACTCATTACAAACTTACTAAAATTCGTGTCATTATAAAAATTTTATATTTTATATAAATGAAATAATAATGTATATGGTCAGTAATTATGTCAAACTTGAATTTGAATGATATTTTAGGTGCTTTGTTCAATAATTAGTGATATAAATAATGTTTCTTTATAATCTAAGAGTAACAAATGAGGAGAGATTTTTGGGTGAAATTCAGGATTTCTATCGTCGAACACATGACTAATCTTCTAACTGAATTATAGGTAATACAGCTGGCTTGGAGATTTATAAGCGTGCAAGCACTTTCAAAATTCTATTTTTTTCATAGGAATCCGTACAGTATATTTTTCCGTGGGACCCAGAAATTACGGAATCTTTTTATTTTTTGAAGGCATTTTTATTTTCTACACAGCTATTCTGAATTGTTTTATGAAAACAATAAGCTCACAGCCTATAAAATCTCTTCTTCATCTTCTTATTCTCTCTCCATCTTTCCCCTGCATTTTCTCGCAAAGACTCTGTAGTCTGTTCATAGTAGAAGTCTCTCAGAATGTCTCTGCTCTCAGATCTCATCAACCTCAACCTCTCCGATCACACCAACAAGATCATTGCTGAATACATATGGTGAGCCTCCCTCGCTGCATTATTGTGTGTTTTAAGTTCTGTTTGACCATTTCTGGGGTTTTTTAAAGCTCATTTGGATCTGTTTTACGTTGGATCTGTGTTCTTGCTTGTTTCATACTCTGTTCTTTAGTCTGCTTTCTTATGCTTTTCATTTATGGGGTTTTTCCCCTGTTTTTCTTCTTTAACATGCTCTGATCCCTTCTGGGAAGTTTAGTTTATATATGTAATGTTTCTATGCTTGTGAAGAGTTTGTTTTTTTCATTATTTTCCCATGTTTTAAGGATATGTCTGGTTTGGTTCTGCTGTTTTACTAGTAACTTCTCTTTCTCTGTGTGTGTGTGTGTGTTTTTTTTTTGGGTTGCTTATAATACAAAATAGATAGGTTTTACATTTTTTGATTTTGTTCTTATGGATTTTGAGTATGTGAAGGAGTTGGTGGGGAGCTGTTTTGCTATGCCATGAAGGGTTTGTGTAAAAATTGAATCTTTGGTTATGTTAGATCACTTTGATTAAAGATCATAGTCTAAGTCAAAAAGCTGATCTTTAGTAAGAGCCATGGCTGTTTTGATGTCCATTCATATCTCAATATTTCTCAACTTTTTTTGAATAGGATTGGTGGATCTGGTATGGACCTCAGGAGCAAAGCCAGGGTATTCTTCTTCATATTCTTGCAAGAATCTTTTTGGGTCAAACTAACATATTTGAAGCTAGTAGGGTTTTGTTTCACTCTTTTAGTGATTCTTTTTGTCTTGGTTTTTGCAGACCCTTCCTGGACCTGTAACAGACCCCTCAAAGCTTCCCAAGTGGAACTATGATGGCTCCAGCACAGGCCAAGCTCCTGGGGAAGACAGTGAAGTGATTTTATAGTAAGTTGCAGTTATTTTTTGGTCTGGATCATTCATTTGACTGTGTTTATGCTTGGGGTTCATTTATTTGACTGTTGTATATGTTCCTTTGAATTGAAATAGCCCTCAAGCAATTTTCAGAGATCCATTTAGGAGGGGCAACAACATCTTGGTGAGTCCATTTATTGCTTTGCTGGATCTCAGTGGATTGTGATTGCATTAAATTCTGCAGTTGAGGGCTTTTAAGTATTATTGTTGACCTTTTCTAGCTGTGTTTGGTAATTGTGTCTCTCTCTTCTTTAGGTAATGTGTGATGCCTACACTCCAGCTGGAGAGCCTATCCCAACCAACAAGAGATATAATGCTGCCAAGATTTTTAGCAACCCTGAGGTTGCCAAGGAGGAGCCATGGTAACCAAGATTTCTGTTGTGATATTGCAGTTTTTAAGGTTGTGTTATGTTTTTGTTTGGGATTAGGAGTGAGTACTAAGTCATTACTCGAAAATTTTGATGTAAACTAGGTATGGAATTGAGCAAGAATACACTCTCTTGCAAAAAGATGTTAAGTGGCCTCTTGGATGGCCTACTGGAGGTTATCCTGGACCACAGGTATATGAATTTATAAGCTTTATCCTGCGAAAATCTATCATTTTGGTTTGCGTTTTCTACGCGTTTTAGTAGCTTAAATTGGCATGATCTCAGCCATTTGTGTTCTGATAATGAATGGATTCTGCATAGGGACCATACTACTGTGGCATTGGAGCTGACAAAGCCTTTGGGCGTGACATTGTGGACTCACACTACAAGGCCTGTCTTTATGCGGGGATTAACATCAGTGGCATTAACGGAGAAGTGATGCCCGGACAGGTTAAGAATCGCCTCGTCTGTTTCAGCCTCGGGTTTTCTTCTTTGTGTGTACTGATTTGTCTTCTGATTGTGTTGTGCAGTGGGAGTTCCAAGTTGGACCCGCTGTTGGCATCTCGGCTGGCGATGAGTTGTGGGTTGCTCGCTATATTCTCGAGGTGAAATTCGTCTTTCTTTCTTGCTTGTGTGTGCCCTTTACCATCTTCCCAGCACCTTTGCTTACTGCTAAATTCTGCTGTTTTTTCAGAGGATAACTGAGATTGCAGGAGTGGTTGTCTCATTTGACCCTAAACCAATCCAGGTGAATTTAATCTTTACTGCATTTAAGGTTGTTTTGGATTGGATGCCATGTTTGATGTTTTTATTGATTATGTTTGGTTTCTTGTCCCCCCCTTGACATCTAGGGAGATTGGAATGGTGCTGGTGCCCACACAAACTACAGGTAATGTTCATAAGTTCATAGTCTGATGTTCATAAGTTTATGGTCTGATGTTCATTAAGTTTATGGTCTGGTCTGATGTTTATGCTTGCTTTTGCAGCACAAAGTCAATGAGGAATGATGGAGGATATGAGATCATTAAGAAGGCCATTGCAAAGCTTCAGGTGAGGCACAAGGAGCACATTGCTGCATATGGTGAGGGCAACGAGCGCCGCCTCACCGGGAAACACGAGACAGCCGATATCAACACCTTCAAATGGGTACGTTTTCCCCTTTCTGGTTTCCACGTTAAAAGTCAAAAGACTGGTCTCTCGTGCTTGAATTGGTTGACTGACTGAAACGACTCGAGACTGGTCTCTCGTGCTTGAATTGACTGACTGACTGAACGACCTGGTTATGTGCTTTTACAGGGAGTGGCGGACCGAGGGGCGTCGGTTCGCGTGGGCCGGGACACGGAGAAAGACGGAAAGGGCTACTTCGAGGACAGAAGGCCGGCTTCAAACATGGATCCTTACGTTGTTACCTCCATGATTGCAGAGACCACCATCTTGAACAAAGATTGAGCCAGCCAGCCTGCAAGCCAGCCAGCAGGAGGTGTGCTGTTTCTTGGTGGGATGGAATCATGGAACAAAGACAAAAGCATTGTTGTGTTTTACGAAAGGCCCTTTTTTCTTAATTGCTTGTTTTCATTGGGGTTGTCGAATGATGTCTTTTTGTTTTATGGATTGTGCTTGTGTTTTCTTCTGCTAGCATGGCTCTGATTTAATGTGGCAATGGTGGTGTCACACAATGACAATATAGATTCTTCTTTTACCAATAAGGGTTATTTTAGTCTTTTTCGATCTATATTGTCGTTTTACTTGTGGTAAATGTTTGCAACTTTGTATTAATACTTAAAATTTTATGTTTAACCTTTTCCCTGCCTCTCGTTTATGATTCTTCGCATTTGAATTTCCGAGCTGCTTAGTTCGTGAATTGCAAAATTGAGAACACATCACTAGTCATAGGGCCAAAAATTAAATTTACTCTCATAAAAATTAAAAATTTTAATATAATTAAATTCTTATATTATTTGGTTATCTTTAAATAATAATATTATATTTTTAAAACAGTAATGGCAAAATATTGGTATGAAAAAATGGAAATTTTAATGGAATTAAATTCTTATATTATTTCATTATATTTTCATGATAAAAGATTTTCAATTCCCTGAAATTTCTCGGTTACATCAAAAAAATTTCTAGAAAATTTTAAAAAAGTAAAGGGTCACGTGTATGGTCTCCCAAATCCCTTATTTCCGCCACAAATGTAAACTGCCACTTAAAATTCTCAACGTGCAAATTAAGGTTGAGGAAAGGAAATTAGTGTCGGTGAAATGCATGGAATCTACAACAAGCACTGTTTTTTGTTCGTCCCATGGTTGGATTCCCTCATTTGGCTGTGCTATTAACTTTATAGTGGATCGTAAACTATAAATCAGTAACTTTTAAAAAAGATGTTAACTCTATAATTAATTAGTGGTGAGTCATGCACGGGTGATCTTATACTCAGTCCTAGTCTAGGTTGTTTGGACTCGGCCTAAGTGGTCGGTCCAAATTTATTTTAGTCAGAGACATTAAGAATGCATCATTTTACTCCAAAAAGTATAACTTCGAGGATCTTGATCCGATGAGAGATTACTTCCTTATGTTTGAAGAGATTAATTTGTAATTAATGTTCAAGATTTGTAAATTTACTTTCTAATTTAAGTCAAATACCTTAATTAGTTAATTGAGTTGTATAATACTTTAAAAATAGACTCGTAAAGGATTCAATTCGAAATACCTTAAAAATGGACTCATTATTTCTAATCAGTTGTATTGAACAATCATCAACTGCTTAAATTATAAAACCAACATGTAATATTACTGAACCAACAGGTAGTATTAATATAATTTGTAAAAAAGTGATCAATAAACATAAGAGTTATTTATCAAACCCTAATAACATCATGATCCAATATTGTTAGCATATCCAAATATATATACAATACTACAAGCTAAATACTTTAAACTATATATACTTGTTCTCACAACATCCCCAACACCCTATAAGAGATCACGTACAATTTTAATTCTTACACATCAATATTTTTGGTCATTTTTACTTATAACGTACTTTCTATGATAACAACTGTAAATTTTTCTGTGACGAGTTTAGTATACTATTGCTAGTCGACTAAGCCCTGCTACAGTCAGCTTTTCCGAACCCCACTCGTTGACCAACCAAGTCAAATTCCACCCAAAGATTTTGCTGATGGAAGTTTCCGATGATGTTACTTGCCACCCCAAGCGATTCTGATCGTTCGATGCCAAGGCAGTGGACCCCACGGCCCACGCCATCCAGAATCCTGTCCTTCCCGATCAGAATCTCCACCCCGTCGACGAATTCGAAGGCCATGTCGCCGATTAAGTTTCCGATCTCCGCCGGATTGTTGCCGTCGAAGCACATGTCCAGGCTCCCGCCGTAGACGTACCCCTTCTTCATCTTTGCTCCGGCGAGGCGAACCACTTCTTCCCGGATCGCGTTGTAGGCTGTTTCCACTAGAAAAGTGTACTCAGTGCCGGAATCTATCATGGTCTGGCCGGAGCCGCCGACGTCGGGGCGGAAAACGGCGGGCGGGATGTTGAGCTTCTTGCCGCCAATTTTAATCGCCGACAGGGCGACGGTATACGCCAGGGGATCGAGGTTGGGCATGCGTTGACTCTGGGAGAATGTCAGCATGTTTATGTAGTGAAACGTGCCGGAGTTTGGGTTCCGGCCGAGATAAAATGTTCCGGTGGGCTTTATTGCATGGTCACCTTGTCGGGCCGGCACGCAGTAAGAGAATCTCTGTACCTGTTGAAATTAACACATACTATTATTTTGGGACCATTTTAGTCTTCTCATGACCTTTCTTATTTTTAGTAAGGGCGTTTTCATCTTTTTATATTTTTCTTTGTTATTTTTTCGATTTTAACAGGTTTAATTGATTTATAACTTTAGATAATCTTTAATTTTTAAGTAATCATATTTTTTCAACCTGTTTTTAGAACCAGACACATAGGATATGTCTTGAAAAAAAATAAGATTTATGTGGTTGGATAGATTGGCTTATATTTATATGTAATATTAAACATGTACAAAATTACCTTAGCTTGGGAGGCGAAGGAGAGGCGGCCACGGTTCATTCCCAAAATGCCCTCAGCCTGGCCGGACTCCGTGGCGCATCCGAGGACCAAAGGAGGGGTCATTTGGGACTCGGAAAACGAAACTTTTTCCCTGACGAGATTGCCCTCGGCGTAGGTACCATCTGCGTAGAAGTAGGAATAGTGGCAGAGCTGCTTCTGGTCGCACGTAGTCGGGAGGGTAAAATCGGGAATTCTCGGTTTACACACGGGGTGGTTACAGGGGAGAACCGAGAACGAAGACGACAGCGACGGGTCAAACGACGTCGTCGGAGGCGCCTTCGCCGGCGGCGCTTTTTTGTGGCACTGAATCCATGACAGCTGGCTCCCGGTGTCCAAAACCATCTCTTGAGCCTGCGCCGGCGTCCCTATCGGAAGCGTCACCACCAGAGCCATCGAATACTTAAAACTCGACTTGTAATTAAACGACGTCGTCCCCGCCTCGGCTGCCACGTCACCGAGCCGCCGATAACCGCCGCGAGACAAGGAGGTTGAGGTAAGAGGAAAGGAACCAGACAACAACGTTTGATTACTACGAATTTCCCGAGCGGTTAAGATTCCGAGAAAATTGCAGAAAATAAGAGAGAAAAGGAAGAAAGAAGTTACAGAAGCCATGAGGGAGTGAAAATGGAGGTTTAATGTTTATTATTTGCCGAGAAGGAGAGGATATTTAGAGACGAGACTGGAGAGTAGTTACGTGTGTGTTGTGGGGAAGGAGAGTGAGGAGAAGAGAGGGGTATTTATATGGTTCGAAGTGGGGATGAAAACGACAACATTATATGTGCAGTGGAACGCCAAAGAAGAAAAACACAAACAGACAAATTAAACCAATTCAAAACCTACGCGGTTTCTTATGAGGAGAGGATGTCTGTTCCAAATTCTTCTGCCACGAATCTGCTTCTACGTTTGAGTTAACATTCGAATAAACAAGTTTAAGCAATGCGGTAAAGAATTAGATGTTGAGTTAGTTATTAAGTGATAGATTGTTGATAAAGATACATGCTCGGGTCTTCTGAATTTCGAGAGTTTCACTTAATGTGTAGGATTTTTTGTGGGTATTTAAGGGTCTGACACTGATTTTCTTACATAATGAGCTGATGTAGTGTTACTGTGATTTATTCTTTCACTATTTTGTTGAGGCGGGACAAGGACGAGAAATTTCCCTTTTTGGGCCAGAATTAGAATCTTTAGATGATGGTTCAACAATTAAATTAAAGGGAATTAATTCCTATGGAACCATACCCTTTTAGCTGGCTCTTACTTTTTCTTTCGAATTAAGGGAGTTAAGATCCAATAATTACTGGAAATTGCTGTAAAGTATAAAGGTGATGAAGGGTACTTAATCTTGGTAAACGTACTTATTATGTATATATATGTAACTATGTACATATAGGAACTCAAACATCATAGTAAACTGTTATTGGTTGCGAGTTTTTTTAGTAGTAAAAGTGAAAGAGTGTTGACAAGAATTAAACTTGTGACTATGTGCTATAAGAATAATACTGACTATTCGTTTTGGGTAATAATTGTATTCTTTGGACCATAAATATATGATGGGATGGATTCCTAGCTCGGTCTTTGAGTCATACAATACTACTGTTACTTCTTGAATTGTCTTTGTGCCTATATATAGTGTGACACTAGCTAAATTCCATGTCTTTTGTGACCAATGTCTCTTACGTTTTTTCCACATCTAACCACAAAAGTAATGTATCATCCAATAACTTGTTCAAGGGATCGGAAGATACAATAATTGAGCATGCATGTAATTTAAAATTCATGAACAAAAATTATATATTGGAAATATTATTTATATTGTTTAATTTGGTTGGTAAAATAGAAAATTATTGGGAATATTTATTTCATGGTTTGGTTTGGTTATCTACACAAAAATTACAATAAAGAAATCGAGAATAATTTTGTCTAACTAATTTGAATATATGTTTTGATAACTGTAATTTTCTGGCTTTGTCTGACTATATGTTGAATCCCATGAACATTATTATATGACCCAAATCTATGAGGAGGTAAATTGAGTCAGAGAAAAGTAAGTTACGTTTTAAGTTAGACTTCTAACCTGTAGACAAATACGAGGCTAGTCTCTATATTTTTTAGACTTTGTGAGTGATATTAGGAGCCTTTTTTTGCTACCACTAGACCTATTAGGGCATGACTCCATGGCTGAGCTTAATCTATGTCGTAGGGTTTGCTAGCCAACCAGACTATTGTCTTCCATAAACTAACACTACCAAAACCCAAACAAAAATGTTGCAATCAAACCCACACGAAATAGGCTATAAAAGTTTTAATAATACCAGCAGGGCTGGGTGGCTGCTAGCTATGAGCCAGATGGCAACACGTACTAAGCAATTCAATAATAATCTTTTTTTTTTTTTGAAAACAACAATTCAATAATCTTGATCACCATGAACAAGTAGTAGTGATCTTTAATAACGCAATCTGTCAGCAATTAATTGGGTTTGTTATTGTAGGGTGATGATGTGCTTGGAGTCCCATTTGGGGATGAAGATTCTCTCGTGCATGCATATATGTCGTAGTCGCTCACTAATTATTATAACCATTTATGGCTCCTCACTTTCCGTCACAGGTCGTCTCTGAGATGGGGACTGATTTTTGACGCTTCCCCATACACTTGCGTGCTTTGGGTAGGTTCCTCATTTTATGTGTGATTAAGAGCCACTAACTTTATTTGATTGTGGTTAGCCGACGATTGCCTTTCATCCTCTCAATCATGCCTCTTGCGTGCACTAATACTTCCATAAGTATTGTTAAAACTCAATTTTCCTATTGAAATTGACCTCTAGTGCCTCTTTAGTGCTATTTGCCGACTATTACATAAGAGCGAGTTTATTTGGTAATGCATACCTCCGAAAAGCAATTGCAAGTTTTTATTTTGAATACCCACACAGTGCAATCTTAGTGCGCGAGTTTCCCTCGTGCACATACACCCATTCAGTGCACATATTTAGGTAGTGATTGTGCCAATGCATATTTTCGAATAGTGGCTGTAAGTTTCTCTAATGTACAGTCTCGAGTAGTGCGTGGATGTTCACCCTCTAGTTTAATTTGCGGGCTATACATGAGCGGGTTTAGTCCTTGAACATCTTTAAGAGTTGTGCGAGTTTCCTCATGTACACCAACCCAGTACATATCTTTGGATAATGACGGTAAGTTTCTAGTTTTCACCCTGCACACTCTCTAATTTGTGTGCTATTACACGAAAGCGGATTTACCAAGTACACATTCCCTTTTGAACACCCACCCAATGCACACTTTGGGTAGTGATTGAAAGAGATGCAAGGAGTTTCCCTAGATAAGAGCTAGTTTACTCCTTGCACACCTTGATCGCGAAAAAAAAAAAAAAAGAGGATATATATATGAAAAGATCAACTGTACTAAGAAAGCTTTATGCAATAATATTACTAAGAATTAATTAAATCTGTGATCTTATGATAAGATAATCATGCTCCACCCATTCGGTTATCTTTTCTAGGCTTAAATTCATCATTTTTACATGTCGTATAGGGGGTGGCAAGATATTGTTAATGGGAGTGATAGCGAGAATTCACCTGAGGAAGTAAAGGAAAAAAGCTAAGTCATGTAAAGTGAAATTGGGATAAACAAAAAGTTGATGGAATGGCGTGGCTTCATGTCGATCAAAGTTATCCATCACGAGCTTCATGATAGAAAATGATATGATGGAGATAGATAGAGAGCATGGGGAGTTCACACACCTCATATGATCCACACAAAATAATTAATAAATAAATGGATGGTCGAGCATGTAAAATATATATAATTCTCGAACATAATAGATATCTTTTTTATCAATACTCTTACCTTCGAGCCTATCGGGAGTTTTATTAGTGCAGTTTACGTCTTTTGTGTGACTTGTATGCTACTCCCTCCGTCCCATTTTACCTGTCTTACTTTCCTTTTTAGTTTGTCCCAAAATAGTGTCCTCTTTCCAAAATTGAACATAACTATCATTCTATATTTTCCAATTTACCCTTTTGACTTTTCAACTTTTTAGACCATTAAAGAAGTAAGTACAATTGTACTTTGTACAAACAACACCTACTTTTGAAGGGCAAAATTGGAAAGTTAGCATCATTTGTTATGTTGTATTAAAAACCGTGCAAAAAGTAAATGAGACAACCAATTAGGGACGGAGGGAGTATTAAATAAGAATAAATTATCTAATAATTTAATATACATCTTCAAATAGTGGTTACAAATTTTCTTCTACATTAGTCACAAAAAAGAAGACGAAAAAAGACTAGATATTAGACATATTATAATTGTGGTTGGTATATAAAGACATATATATCTTCTATTTTTCTAGTCATCATCATATATCTATGCATTTTGGACACATGTCAACTTATAGTAGTGGAACGATTAAATTAACACCTTATAAAATATGAATAGTGATGGAAATTGAAAATAAGGACAATACTTTGATAATTTAATTAGTCAATTATCACAAAATAAATAACTTTCCAATAAAAATAATAATGGAATTAGAAAGAGATAATGATCACAAAAAATCATTAATCCTCTGTCTATTATACCGAGTAAAGAAAGAAAAAATGTTAAAATTTTTAAAGCATATTGTATGAGTAATTATAGTGTTCTGGATCCACCCTATTAATTCCCTCGCTCGAAGAGGCAGAGGAGTTGGCGAAAGTTGAATTGTCACTTGTGAAAATTAAATCGGGGTTATCTTAAAAAAATTTCTCCACAAAGAAGCTCTGTTGCTACTTGAGCTACCCCTTTAGGTTAAATAATATTTACAATTAGATAACTAAATTTTTATAAATTAAAAATCATGATTTATATTTTAAAATTTCATTATATTTAAGAGATGCTAAATGGAATTAACTATTGTTGATATATTGAAAAAGGAGCATAAATATTCTTTAATTAGCCCATTAATTTAATCTCATAGTTTTGTCCTTTGAGTTCAAATGCATTGTTAATCTCATAGTTTTAAATTATGGGATATTAATTTCTTCTCTTTTGCATCATATATATCATAGTACATATATAATATCATAGAAATCTTAGCAATTTCATCATGGACAATTAAGTTCAAGGAAGAATTATTGATTGTACGTGGGAGTAGATGGTAGGGGCCAGGTGGCACTATGTTTGAATTAACAAATGATAATAATCTAAGCAATACAAAACCATGGGTAGTCCATTTTATCAACTCAAGTCTGCCTCATGAATAGGGGACATAATTGAATTATGGCACTATTCAATTACTAGGGTTTGAACTTTGCTTTTATGTAAAAACATGATTACAATAGAGACTCATCAACAAAACATTTTACTAGATTATTGGTTATTAGTAATGTAATTTTCTAAACAATGGAAATCATCCGTCACTATTTAAAGGTATATATTGAACAAATTCTACTTCTATATAATAGTCGTCTCTAAATTACATAGAAGAGGTAAATCGCACTAGAAAGATCTAAAAGTGTGTATCAGGTAACTCCGTTCCTATGTAATAGCCAACAAGCCACATAAAATAGGTAAATCGCACTAGGAACTGAAAGACTCGGAGATGTGCACGGGATAACCCCACTTTTATATAATAGCTCGCAAACCACACATGTGAGGTAAATCGCACTAAGAAGACATTTTGTGACCAGCTCAATTAAGATGATGTTGACAAAAATTAAACTTGTAATCTTTATGTATGAGAATTCTGTTTTATTTACTTCAGTAATTTCATTCAAGGCCAACGTACTTATTTTTATAACATAAAGTGTGTGTTCCGTTTATAGTATTTCTTAATTATGTGCGAAATTATTTGTTTTAATATGTAAATATATCTTAGCATCTCGCCTAGTTTATTATGTAATAAGTTTATAACATTAATAACATGATACTTTGTTTTTCGTTAGATTAATTGTAAACTCGGTTGATTATCTAAAGTTGGAATAATCATGCATGGTATCCTTTGAAAAGAGAATAAATAATGTATTGATTATTTCACGAAATTTAGATTATACTTTTAAGTAGGGCCACGTTATCTTTGATTGTACATCAAAAAATATTAGGTTGGTACAAAATTTAGATGTCTCTAGCTAGTGTGAAATCTCGTAGGATAAGGATGCATCAATTATTTTTGTTGTATTTGTTATTTTTTCAATTTATTTGATTTTTTTTATGTACCTAAAAACATATTAGGTTAATTAATGTTGACATAATTTGATTAATTAATTAATTTCGTTTTAGATAGTCAGGCACCAACAAACTAGAATCCATGAACATAAAGTCATATGTTGCCTAATACTACTGTTTATGATTTTGGAATTTAGTCGGCTGCTCAGAATGTTTGTTGCAATGTCTATGTCTTGTAACATTTTATAATGTGAATGAAAAGAAGAGAGAGATACTATTTTAATCAATACAATAATATTCATATTCAATTTTAAAATTTTATAACTATTGGATGGAGTACCGTCGTGGTGCTTTTCCTAACCAGTGAGACGGAGAAGTCAACTTCACCCAGACAATTAAGTGTTGGCATGTGAAATAACTCTTAAGTTATTCCATCAACTTGATGAATTATCTCAGAAAAGGCACGTGATGTAATCGATCTAACTGACCAGTAGATACTATACAAGCGCTAGCTAGGTATCCCTTGTCGACGAGATTTTGACATGTGTGTCCTATACTTCAATGCTATAAAAGTTGATTTAATTTGCTCTCCAATATCGAGAAAGAGACTTTTAATTTGGACCTAAAACACGTACTCTTATCTCTCAATATGTCTATAACTTTCTGTTTTCGACCACAAACTCTAGAGTTATATATACATATATAATTAAACACTATATTTATCCACATTAAAACATTTTATATACATATTAACTTAATGTAGAGTCATTAGATAATTAAAATATGACTCAAGTGTGTGTCTTTCCGTCTAAAATGATAACAGTGATGCTATCGAATTATAAGATATTTGATAAATAAAAAAAGACTTAAATCATTTAAATATGAGATCGAGAGTTTGAACTATACTTGTCATCAGCATAAGCTGACTCAGACAGTCAAACCTTTGAATGTTTTGACAAGTAGGAAAATTATTAAGGAGGCATGCATTACTGTAGTTGGAATGCTTATCTTGATAGTTCAATCATCAATGCACTCAATAATTTATTTCCATTGACCAAGCAACCCTAGGGGCCACTACTAAATTAAATGCTACATACTCCATAGTAGATAATGAGATAATCAACCTACTACAATATTTATTTATTTATTAATGATTAGAGAAATCTAGCTATTCGAACTAATGTGTTGAGAAATTTAACTTTTGTATAATAGTTTATAAATTATACAAGAGAATTAATTTCATTATAAAAACTCGGTGCGATGAACTCGACCAAGAGAGTCTTGATAAAAATCGACTACCACGTACTGCTATATTTATGAGCTTTATAATTATTAAATTATTATTTATTATTAACAAAAGAAAAATTAAATATAGCATTCTCAGTTTCTCACACAGCTAGCAAACCTTTATGCATAACAGCAAGATTATTGATTATAAATTCCCCAGAAGATTGTAAACTTTTCGTAAATATTCTAAAAGGGGAATTAATCCCTTAGTATGGTAATTAATAGAATCAAATTAAGAATGAATGGTAGAGACAATATGATGGTGTTACATAATTTCCAAAGTGAATAAAACTTCACTTCACTTCACTTAAGGTTGGAAATTTGAAAAATGAGTTTCAAAATTCATTTTTCTGTTTGACTATCAATGAAAAATACTCCAGGTTATAGAAAAAATTACCCACTTCAACAAAAAATAATATATTTCTAAATTTTTAATTGGAGGATTTTTTTTTATATCTCACCATCAATTATCTCTCTCTTTATGAGTGATGTCAAAAAGGCGGATTAACACACCATTTGGCTAGTTATTATTTGAACTGGATTGGACTAATCAAACGATAAAAATCATGGTTCCACCAGGCCAATAACCTAAATGATTAAAAAAATATTTATTTTTTTTTTTCAATTTATTTAATTTAGACTTATCACATTTATTAACAACCAATTACAATATGAATTGGGTTAAGTCGGACAAGACAATAAAAAATTTGGCCTAGCTCACAATCCAATTTTTTTATTTTTTTTATAAAAAAGAAATTATGTTTTTTTTAAAAAAAATCTTTGTTATTACATTTATTAATGTCTAATTAAATATGAGTTGTTGGTCCAAACCAACCAACACCTTTTTTTTTTCAATTTCTTTAATTCATAATTATTATATTTATCAATCATATATTTATTTTTATTATAATAAGTTAAAAATTATTTATTTACATCTTTTTATTATAATTATTATTAATCTTTATAACTATTACAAATTTTAATTTATAATTTATTTTAATATGAATAATACTCTAGTAATTATTTTCATCATTAAAATAATTAATATTTTATAAAAAGTAATTAACTTTGTAATAGATTTATGTTCAATTATTTTCTTACTTTTAGTCCAATTCCACCAAAAAAATATAAAGAAAACATTTTTAAAAAAATAATTTTCAAAAAATATTTTCCTTATTTTTAAACAACCTTTAATTGGATGTGGAAAAATTCAATTCAATATCATCGTCTATATAGAGTTTAAACCAACGGTTGATGATGAATTGAATAAGTCAATTTTGGGTAGATGAAGATGATGATGATGAATTGAGTAGACCCCCACGAACGTCATACTTTAGACTTTGGGTCAAAAAGGCATTGCTAGGGTTTAAGCCATAGAATTAGCACGCATGCCCATACCACTATACTTGTTTGGGTTTATGTTTATCCATGGACTATATTTTCAACCCTAGTGGCTAGCTTCTATCTATATCTCCATTAAGTTGTGTTATCAATACAACTTCATTTTCTTTTCTTTTTTTTTTTTTATGAAAGAGAAATCTTTGTTATTACTTGAGAGTATATATATTGAGTAAATTATATTCATATGTAATAGTCTATAAATTACCTATGAAAGAAAATTAATTGAGAGGGTGTTAGTCCTCATGACCGCATGACCGGATGAATAGCTCAGTTGGTCACCAGGGTAAAGTTTGAGAAAAAAAGACTAGAAATCAAGTCTCAGGTAAATTTTGTTGGGTCGGGACGTAGAGATTTCTTGGGGTTGAGATTCAATTTTTTTTGAGAAGAATAAAATATATATTAATCATATCCAAAATATGGCAGCTTTGGAGATGTTTCCATACGGAGTCTGATTATATTGGTACTCTTTATGACTTTATGTCCATAATTCAAGCATTCTGATGGGCCAGATAAGGCCCTAATGAACCCAACACCTAAAGCCCAACTCTTTCTACACTTGTTTGGATTGCTTAGATAGGCCTATCTTTAGCTTGCAGGCCCGATTTAATTTATTTTATTTTATAACTCATTTTTCTAGACTTTGTCATAATCCTGAACCTTCATAAACCCACTCCAAACTTCATAAAGGTTGTAAATTTAGAGTTTTGTAGTATCTGTTCATAACTACTTTTTCAAGTTATACGGGAGGTGGTGGGTTCGAGTCTCAGTGCAGGTAATATTGACTCTTGTGCTTCAATAGGTTGAGAAAGTAGTTATGAACCGATACTGCATTGTAATAGAGTCAGTAGTATTCAAAAAAAAAAAAAAACTATTTTTTCAAGTTATTGAAGCACAAAGAGATAGCAGCGCCTGCACTGAAGTTCAAATTCACATTCTTCCACAATATACACTTTTACACACAATAGGTCTTCAACTACCCTAACAAAAGGTACTAAGTAAGACGACTACATTGTAAGTCTGTATTAAGCTCAAATCAAGAAGGTTAATAGACAACTCCTACAAAAAGTTAAACTTGGTACATTGTGATTACTACTTGATCAATTCAACTAAAATTTTCCCGATATGATGATGTATGCACTGAATAAGCTTCGCCTTGTAATATCAATCAATTTATGACTTATCGGCTCAAATTAAAAAAACTGATAAACGGCTAAAAGTCTTTATAATTATCGAGTTAATTTAATTATAATTGCCTCCAATTTTTTACCCAATACATAAAATCATAAAAATTTGTATCTCTCAATCAAAATATCAATAAACCGCCTTAATCCCTTGACGTGCAACGACCGGTTTCGTTTTCCAACTGTCTTTCTAGGGTTTTTAGTGATTAAACGTCACCCACCGTCCCTTTCCCTCCATTCTCTCTCCCTCTTTCTCATTCTCAGGTACGCTTCTATTTCCCATTCAATTTCACCTATATACCTGCAAATGTATTCGCTTCTATGCATATTACTCCATTTATAGCTCAATACTATTTATCCTTCAATGGCAAGAGCCCCTGCCAGAACCCTCCTCTATCTCTATTCTTATTCCAAGAGAAACTTCTTTAGGGCCACAGTTTTTCCCTGCTCAAACCGTTTCCTCCATGCCCGAACTCCAGAGAAATTCCAAGATTACCCCTTCCATGAGCCCAGATTACAACCCCAGCCTCAATTCTTGCACACCCACTTCGCCCAATTCACAAAGTTTGGATTTTTAGGTTTCAGTGGACGCCATTTTTCGGGGCTGGTTGGGAATGATGGTTCTTGTTCGAGTCCAGGGGAAAGTGTGGATGGTGAAGATGGTAATTTGGAGTTGGGGAAGGAGGAGAATGAAGATGGGAAGGTTGGGTGTGAGAAAAGATTGGATTTTGGTCATATAGTGGGCCGTGATCCAGTGGAAATTTATAGGGAGCTCAGAGATTCCAGCAAGGGGGAGAAGCAAACCCGGGGAGATTGGGATTCCTGTACTGAGATTTTTAGTTGTTTTGCAAAGTCTGGATGGGCATCAAATCAGGCATTAGCTGTTTATATTGGGGCTTCATTTTTCCCCACTGCAGTGCTTAAATTTCGTAAGTTTTTCTTCAAGAAATGCAAGACTGATATTGTTAAATATTTGGTATCCCTTGGCCCTTCTCATGAAGCTGAGGAGTTCTTGTTTCCAATGTTTGTTGAATTTTGCTTTGAGGAGTTTCCTGATGAAATTAAGAGATTTAGGTCTATGGTTGAGTCAGCAGATTTGACAAAACCGCATACATGGTTCCCATTTGCAAGGGCTATGAAACGTAGGATTATATATCACTGTGGTCCGACTAATAGTGGAAAGACGTATAATGCGCTTCAGAGATTCATGGAAGCGAAGAAGGGGATCTATTGTAGTCCACTAAGGTTGTTGGCCATGGAGGTTTTCGATAAGGTTAATGCTGTAGGGGTTTATTGTAGCCTCCTCACTGGGCAAGAGAAGAAGTCGGTTCCATTTTCGAGTCATGTTGCTTGTACTGTTGAGATGGTGTCTACGGATGAGTTGTATGATGTGGCTGTTATTGATGAAATACAAATGATGGCGGATTCGTGTAGAGGATATGCATGGACGAGGGCTTTGCTTGGGTTAAAGGCCGACGAGATACATTTGTGTGGTGATCCGAGTGTTTTGAATATTGTTAGAAGGATTTGTTCTGATACGGGGGATGAGTTGGTAGAGCAACATTATGAGCGGTTTAAACCGTTGGTGGTCGAAGCGAAGACCCTTCTTGGGGATCTGAAAAACGTAAAATCTGGAGATTGTGTTGTTGCGTTTTCGAGGAGAGAAATATTCGAGGTTAAATTGACAATCGAGAAGTTAACGAATCATCGTTGTTGTGTTATATATGGAGCATTGCCACCAGAAACTCGCAGGCATCAGGCTTCGTTGTTTAACGATCCAGATAACGAGTACGATGTCCTGGTTGCTAGTGATGCGGTAGGAATGGGATTGAATCTAAATATTCGACGGGTTGTCTTCTATAATCTGTCGAAATATAACGGTGACAAGATTGTCCCCGTTCCAGCGTCACAGGTGAAGCAAATTGCTGGAAGAGCTGGTAGGAGAGGAAGCAGATTTCCCGAGGGATTAACTACCACTTTGCAATTGGAGGATTTGGATTATTTGATCGAGTGCTTGAAGGAACCTTTTGATGAAGTTAAGAAAGTCGGGCTCTTTCCTTTCTTCGAGCAGGTCGAGCTATTTGCAGGGCAACTCTCAAATGCCACCTTCTCGGAGTTACTTGAAAAGTTTGGAGCAAATTGCCGTTTAGATGGTTCTTACTTCCTGTGTCAACACGGTCACATAAAGAAAATAGCTAATATGTTGGAGAAAGTTCAGGGATTATCTCTCGAAGATCGTTTCAATTTTTGCTTTGCCCCTGTTAACATCAGAGACCCAAAAGCAATGTACCATCTACTAAGGTTTGCGTCGTCATATGCCCAGAATCTGCCTGTTAACATAGCGATGGGTATGCCAAAGTGCTCTGCCCGTAATGATTCGGAGCTCTTGGATCTCGAGACTAGACACCAAGTATTGTCTACTTATATGTGGTTGTCTAACCACTTTGAAGAGGAAAAGTTCCCGTACTTTAAGAAGGCTGAGGCAATGGCAGCGGGCGTTGCTGAATTACTGGGCGAGTCACTGACTAAAGCTTGCTGGAAACCAGAATCGAGATCGGGCGGAAAACCTAGAATGCAGGAGAAGGATAATAGGTATGTTAAGCAAAGGCCACTCATTAGTTCATATGATAAGTAAGTTCTTATTAGTTCCGGTTTAAACATGGTTTTACCAGGACTATGAAATTTGTGGCTTTGACTTTGGACTATTTAGCGCTCATTAGTTGATCATATGCTCTTTCCATGCCTTTGTAACCTCAGTCTTACACCTTTTCCCTTTTAAAATCTCTACAAGAATGTGTATTGAATTCGGGAAAGTTTTCCCATTTAAGTATTTAACACTACCTTGACACGTTGTAGAGAAAAGCGCGAGAAATTGTTACCAGGACAGCAAGAGGAGAAGAAGGTTGCTGCACAATGCTCCTAATGAGGTATATATTCTCGGGTTTTAATTTCTTTCATAGCAAGCAGAGCTTGTAATAGAGCTACGGTGAACCAAATGTAAAACAGTTGAAAACGTAAATGAGACTGTAAAAGAACATTTCTTCCTCAACTGACCTGCAGCCATTTCTTCTGTTGGCTGTCTGCACATATTGTCATCAAATATCATCCCCCTTTTTAACTGTGTTTTGCATTTCAGGTAGTAGTAGCGGGACAGAAGGAAATGGATCAAGATTGTGCATTTCTGACTCAACGGCATGATTTATTCGAGAATGGGTTCTCGTGTGCGTTTCTTGGCCAAAACATACGCTTTCTCGACACAGATGGAACAGAATACCATTCTCGCCATTCTTCATCAGTTCGTTGAATGCCGGCTACTCCCACCAGAATCCCGATGTTCACTATAATCAACTGGTGAATTACAGTAATAGTAAGCTCTTCGGCATTGGATCAAGAGGGATGATTTGAAAAGACAGCTTGTTTGAGTTAGAAGTGTAGTTTTTATGTAGCTTATTTGTAGGTTCATACTCCTTGAGTCCTTATACAGAACAAATGGTGATGAAAGTATTCCTGCTGTGTTAAAAGCCTCCCCCAGAGTACATTCTTTTTGACAGTATTCCATATGAAAAAAGGTCAATTTTTGTCTCTTAACTATATAGCGACAATTATTTCAAAAAAAAAAAAACTATATAGCGACAATTCTTTGATCATACCCCTACTATTATATATTATAACATAAAGTTATGATTCTTTGATCTTATCCCTATTATTATGTATGATAGTAGAAAGTGATAATTCTTTGATCATACTTACTACTAGTATGTATGAGATTATACCAGCTGAGGTCCCTTCACCAGCGTTCTCGGACTGAAAGGACGAAAATACCCCTAAAGATTACACCAGCTGAGGTCCCTTCGCCAGTGTTCTCGGGGATTGATTTAGTCCCTTAATTACGAATAATCAAGCAAAATAGTAATCAGGAGAACCCCAACTGGCATAATCTCTGTAAGCATAAACATAGATAAGCACACACTATCGTATCAAGATAGCACTATTTCAAGTATTTCTATCAGTTTATGCATATTAGCTTCCCATACAAATAGACATCAAACCTGGTGTAGAGAGCACAATGTTTATATCAAATGTGGGAACAACCACATAGGCAGGCAGCCTGTTAAGGAAAATTACAGAAAAAAGGTACAAACAGCAAACCAAAATTACATTGCCATTTATGATAATTTTATGTATGGCACTAAGGTTTTCAGGTTTGCTGTTTTTCCAGTCCTTTGTCCTCAGTAAAGAATCCATCACAATTCAATTGAACAAAAAAAAAAGACAAAAAAGTGGATGGAGACTCTTATTACAGGGTCTAAAATCACCACTCACTTCTTCAGCAATGTCGCGCTGCATTGTGCCATGATCTTTGATGCTCTGGTTATCGAGTCTGTCATGTAGAAGTTGTCTACGACAGGTTTAAATGGGGCGGGACTTATGGTTTGCTTGCATTCGGGCTTCAAAAGAGTCGAGAATGTTGCTGGTTGTCTCTCGTCTATCTCCAACAGATTTGGTGCAACAGTCCTCATCCGAGAGCGGATTGCCCCAAGGGAATCATAAGGCAGCGGGACACCTGCAACCTCAGATAACGCTCTAACTATCTTCCAATCATCCCTAGCATCACCGACTGTGGGTACTGCTGGTACTGTAGTTTGAGCACATCCTTCTGTATTTACATACGTTCCTTCTTTCTCGCTAAAAGCTGATGCCGGGAGGATCACGTTGGCACGGTACACACCGCGGTCACCATGGTGACCTTGGTAAACCACAAAGGCATCACTTGGGAGTTTATCGAGGTTGACATCATCAGCACCCATCAAGTAGAGAAACTTTGCGGAGTCTATGCATTTATCAGATTCTGGCACGAGCCCAAGGTCAAGAGCTGCGGCCTGGGCAGCGTTCAGCAGCAATACATTGAGTCCATTCCAATCAGGTCTAACAACGTTTGCTTTTTTCGCAATATTCTGAACAGCAGCAAAAACTGCATCCTGATCTTCCCTCTCAAATATACCAGCACCGACAATGATGACCGGGTTCTTGGCGTTTGAGAGGGCTGAGAAAAATTGATGGCGACCTTCGGCAATTTCAGTCAGGGTTTGAGGTCCTGTCCCAAGATGTTCATGATCATAGTTGAAGTCAGTAGCTGGGCCAATATAACCAACCTTAGCTTGCGTTGCACGAACTGTTTTACGGATTCTTGCATTCACCATTGCAGCTTCGACTCTTGGCTGGAAATCCAAGAAGAAAAATGCATTACATACAGAGAAAGGCCCGAGGAGAAAAGTATTGTCATCTCATATATGCCATAAAATTATTTGTTCCCTTTGTTTAATAGCAACCTAAATGCTAAAACTCAGACTTGTAACAGGAGGCTGTTGAGAAATCCAAATTATATTTATAAAAAAATAATTAAAAAAAAAAGGTCAATTCACATTTACCTGGGTACCAACCAAGAGGAAAACATCTGCTTTCTCCAAGCCACTTATGCCAGTATTCATAATATATTCAGACCGCAAATCAGCATTTGAAGAAATGCCATTTCCTTCACACAAGACGTTGTTTGACCCCAATCTATTCAAGATATCCTTCAGTGCCATCATGGATTCTGCATCAGACAGCTTACCAGCAACTCCAACAATTTCCTCGGGCTTAACTTTATGCATAACGTCAGCAACCACAGCTAGGGCATCACGCCAGCTCACAGTCTTAAATCGTCCATCTGCCCCTCGAATCATGGGGTCATTTAACCTTTGCCTCTTCAAACCGTCATAACAGAAACGTGTTTTATCTGATATCCATTCCTCATTGATGTCCTACACAAGAAAATTTAGAAATTCACTACACCAGCTTATACTGTAAAAACCAATAATAGAATCTTGCACAATTGATATGGTCATAAAGAGTGGACTCATAGATTCACACAACAATTCAATTTGATAAAAGTACCTCATTCAAACGTGGCACAATGCGCAAAACCTCGGGACCCCTACTGTCAATTCGAATATTTGAACCAACCGCATCTGTAACATCAATGCTCTCTGTACCCTTTAACTCCCAATTTCTAGCTTTGAAGGCAAAAGGCTTTGAAGTAAGGGCTCCAACAGGACAAATATCAATAACATTCCCCGAAAGCTCACTTGTCATCAGTTTCTCAACATATGTCCCAATTTCTTCTCCACTACCACGACCCAAAATACCAAGATCCTGCACACCAGCTACTTCAGTTGCAAATCTAACACACCTGTTAGAATAACATGGCCATATCATCAGTCAAAATCATGTCCACATTTTGACAAACTGACACATGTGCCAGATAATCATTATTATACACAAAAAGATCACAAAACCAAAAGAAGGCAGCATGAAGTGAAGTATTTTAAGACTCAGATAAATTTAAGCACAATAAAGAAACAGGTTGAGAACTGTGCATTACATGCTGGAAATTAATTACAAACATACCTTGTACACTGAATGCACCTGGTCATCACGGTCTTGACCAATGGACCCAGATTCTTGTCAACCACAGATCTCTTCATTTCAGTAAAACGGCTCCGATCAGATCCAAAAGCCATAGACTGATCCTGGAGATCACATTCACCACCTTGATCACAAATTGGGCAATCTAATGGATGATTGATTAGCAAAAACTCCATTACTCCTTCTCGGGCCTTCTTGGCAACAGGTGTATTTGTTTTGATTTTCATTCCTGAGAAATAGTTTCCAAATAATTAACAACATCAACCAAAACATTCAATTATCAAAACTACTTTGATACTCATATTAGAAAGAATCAGAATGCTCGGATTACACAAGAAGTCAAAACCAGCTCTTTTTAACAGGTTGGATTTGTATCCATGGCTATTTGTCCACCCCTCTTCTCTCTCTCTCTCTCTCTCCCCTCCTCTCTCTCTCTCTCTCTCTCTCTCTCTGTAATCTGTTTACTCTTCTGTGTAATGCAATGGAGTAATTTTATTTTTATTTTTAAATTAAAGCTCTTTATATTTCTTCAATTATGCACCAGTACACCACAAGCATGGAATATAATAAGCATAATATAGGCTAAAGACTAAAACCCATAATGTGCAAATGCTAAATAATTAGAAGTATATTGCATTTCATAATTCATAGTCATAAACACATGACACCAAACAATAAATAGATAAATAAAATTCCAGTTGTTGATTCCATAACTATTACTCCGAAGAAGATTTCACTGAAAATTTCAACTTTCATTCTTATGAGAATGAATCGGCAATAAATTTCTACACCAAAGATCCGTTATGGCAACAAATCACCAACCTTTTTTCGCTCTACAATTTTTCTAAAAGTTGCAAATAACTGAAAAAACAAATATCATGACCTAAAAGCAAAAGGCAGGATCATAATTCACATAATCACATGAAATTACAAAGTTCTAATTTTTCTCCTAGAGATTGAACTTTAATTAAAAGGAAGTGGAAGCAAATCATAAACCGAAAACGAGGTGGAGAAAACGCATGAAAACAAATCAGCAAACCTGGGAGAGCGGGCATAGCGCAAGAGGCAACGGGTTTGGGGGACTTCTCGACCTCGACGAGGCACATACGGCAGTTTCCGGCGATGGAGAGGCGGCTGTGGTAGCAGAACCTGGGAATGTCAACGCCGGCGATCTCGCAGGCCTGGAGAACCGTCATCCCCTTGGGGATTTTGACCGGGTAATCATCAACGAACACCTCGATGGCGTCATCCGGGTTGGGGAAGTGGACGCGGGCACCTCCGACGGGATTCCGCTTGGGGAGATCCGCCGCAGCAGGCTCTTGAGCAGCTGCAGCCTCGGCGTTGCGGAGCTCCGGCGTGGAGCCGATTGATCGGAGCAAAAAGTTGCGGCCCGCTGGGGAGAAAACCCTAGAAGATCTAAGGGTTCGAGACGCGAGTAACCCCAATCCCATTATTCTTTGTTGTGTTGTCTCTCTTCTCTCTTGGCTTCGTTTACAGTGTTAGAGAAATGGCTGTGATATGAGGAGCGTGGCAACCAGATGATCCCTCTGCAAAATCGCTTTAACTGCGAATTTGGGCTTTCGGGCCATCCTCATCTCAGCTTCAACCCATAGGCCCGATTTCAACCTTTTTCTGTTAGAAGACCATCCGAATTTTTTGTGTTTTTTTATTTTTTATTTTTTTTATTTTTTATTATACAACTTAACAAAACCTTTTACATTTGTCAACTTAGCAAAACCTTTTACATTTTTTATTTTTTATTTTTTATTATACAACTTAACAAAACCTTTTACATTTGTCAAATTAGCAAAACTTTTTACATTTGTCACACGACTCGTTAACACAACACAAATGTATTCATTAGCCTATTAGTATGTTATGAATTGAATATACCTATTATTTTGTTCGATTTAATTGTATGTTTTAAAAAAGATATTTCTAAAAATTTATTTTATAAATAACTCTAATAAATTAAGGTTAATAGGTTAATAGGCCCGATTTCAACCTTTTTCTGTTAGAAGTCTATCCGAACTTTTTGTGTTTTTTTATTTTTATTTTTTATTTTTTATTTTTTTAGCAAAACCTTTTACATTTTTTTTAGCAAAACCTTTTACATTTGTCACACGACTTGTTAACACAACACAAATGTCATTAACGGGTTGATTCATTAGTCTATTAGTATGTTATAAATTGAATATACCTATTATTTTGTTCGATTTAATTGTATGTTTTAAAAAAGATATTTTTAAAAATTTATTTTATGAATAACTCTAATAAATTAAGGTTAATAGGGTATGTCTATGTTTAGCTTTATCGTATCAAACCCATTAGTAAATCGTAGTAAATCGTTAAATCCATTTATACCAAACATGCTCTTTTTGTTTATTAATAACTTGTGATTTTATAAATTTCACCAAGAATTCTCTGTATCTAGCATTATTACTTTACATTAATAGAGATAAGCCAATGGATTGGACAATATCAAATATTCAGAAGCTGTGAAAACTTGATACCAATATTTGGTAATATATATTAAAAGGTTTCTGAGTGAGTAAGTTCAGATGCCTTGCAAGTAATATTCATTCAAGTAATACAGATCCAAAAATAAGATTACAATTTCACTTTCTTGAGGTCTCAACTATTCTACGTTTCATGACCATTACAACATAAGCCAGAATTGTAATAGCTATAACCAAACTGCAGAAAAGAGCTACCATAAGCAGCTTCTTGGATAGTGTAAACCTGGATTATGACTCGCGTCCCGGTTGCTCTCAGACTGAACATATAGCCCGCAAGAACTCCTCAATGCAGCAATGTCGAGAAGTGCATCAAGTACAGGACAAGCCGAAGTCCTGTTCAGCTCGCTTCAGCACAGACGTCACCTTGTCAAAGAATTCTGGCTCGCTCTCCTTTATATCTTCCAGAGACTTGGACTCGTGTTCTTCAGCCTAAGTGAAAAAAGGTGGAAAACGAGAGAATAAGAGCCTTTCTGAATGGTTTTCATGTTTACATAAGAAACGTGTTTATTACCTCTTTAAATCTTAGAAGGATCAAGTTGGACACCGTCGCTGGCTTTGTCCTGTCCCATCTGAAACCATATAGCCAACAAAATCGATGTATGAATTAGAGTAAATAACCAAGAAACTAAAGAGTTGGATAATCGATCCCTACCTCACAAGCATCAATTCGTTTACTGAGCGCCACATTGCACGCCCAACCTCTTTGACAGATTGGTCCCTTGCGCTTCTCCCATGCCACAACTCTTTAGCAACATACATAACTTCTTCAGCATCTACCTTAAAAGTGAAAAATAGAGGACAAACAAAAGATTATCACTATCAATTACGTATAGACAGCATTCTATGCAAATAATATGTGAGTTAAACTGTGTGCAGCTAATAACAAATTAGTTTGTTTCTATGGAAAGATAAATCAGAGACTATTTTCAAGATACAAATGAATTTTTGAGGTCCGGTACCTCCACTTGCATGGCTGTTCCGTATACCAACTCTTCATGCTCTATGAGACGGTGGTGCAATATATGGTAATGATCCATGTCAAAATTGACCACGGGCTCCATCTGAACTTCCAGCCCAGCAAGTTGTGTCGCAACGTATGAAGCCATGACTTGCCCAAAAATTGCAGGTATTGTTCCTAGAACTGGAATGATTCGAACCCTAAAACCTGGCACTATCTGACATCCAAATATCAAATTTAGAACGCGGGCCCTTCACAATAAGAGATGACTACCCGAACAACATTGTTAAAAAAAAAGAAAAAAAGAAAAAAAGAAACACCAATTTTGTCCCCAAAAGCATAAACAATTGACGCATCAATCTCTAACCATGGTTGCAGTAGGCGCTAGGCGCTAGTCGGGCGGTAGACTAGCGCCTAGCGCCTAAGCGGTCTAGGCGGCGCCTAGGCGGTTCTAGGCGCCAACCTATAAAAACAAAAAAATTAATTCATGTGTGTAGTCGTATGTCATATATTATATTACATATATTATATATATATCTCTTACTTCTCTTACTTATATAAATAAATAAATTTAAATATATATAAATGTAATAATAAAATTAACAAGGCCGACTCGCTCGAGTTAACTCGGCCAAATTCGGCTTAGTCGGCCGCCAACTCAGCCCGGTCGACCGAGTTAGGCGCTAGGCGGTCTCCTAGGCGGACGACCACCTAGGCGGACGCCTAGGGAGCTATTCGCCTCGGTCCAGGAGCGCCTAGCGCCTAGGCGGGTGCCTAGGCGGCCTAGGCGGGGATTTTTGCAACAGTGTCTCTAACAGTGCCGAACAGTAGTAACATTCTTACCTGGTAATCCGAAGGATTTTCTTCTTCTCCACTCGGTCCTTTAAATGGAAGCAGCTTTGCTTTAGGCTTTTCTAAAGAAAAAACTATCGGAATGCCACCATCAATTCCATGGTCTTTCCTCAAGCGGTGTCTTACCTGCGCAATTGAATAGTTTAATCAGTAGCATGCATCAAGATTATGTAGAACACAAAACATAGACCGTATAAAATGAAAAAAAAAAAATAAATAAAAAATTACAGCTCGAGATAGTGGATCATTAGTTGACTCTCTTAAGTCAGCCACACGTATTCTGGTGGGATCTGCGCGTGCCCCGGCTCCTGTTGCAGACAGCACTTTCAAACCCCTACGTACACATGCAGCAAGAAGTGACACCTGAGAAATATATGAATAAACACACTTAGAAAATGGAAAAAGTGAAGCAATAGTACAAATCACAATTTATAAAACTTGATTAAGGGGACTTTTGCAAGTGGATAAAACTGACAAATATTAGTAAATGAAACTAAGATAAACTAGATTAGGGAAGATGAGTGGAATAAAGCTACCTTTGTGTCAATGTTATCAATACAGTCCAAGACAAAATCAGGATTGCCAGAGAGAATCTCCTCTTCAGAGGATGAATCATATAACAGAACTTTTGCATCTACATGACACTCTGGAAATATTGATTGGAAATGCTTCTTAAGGCACAAGGCTTTTGGGGTACCAACATCCTCTCTTGTTGCAACAGCATGTCGATTCAGTGATGAAACTGTCACCTTAAGATGCAATCACTAAATGAGGATCACAAGCTAGCACTAAAATGAACATGATAATGCCAATTGTGAAAAATATACAACATTAGCAACTGCCCAAATGCCAAAATTTACATAAATTGGCAACAATCCTATTTATAACTTAAATTGACAGTATGAGAAATGTATCCTTCCATTTTTGAGCCATTTGAAGGTTTTAAAAAACCCAAAACTCAGACTAGAATTTAGGTAGTACAAATGACAAACGAACTCTCAGTTGCCCCACTTTAAAACACTCCACAATTTGATGTCTGAAATTATACTCCATGTCATGATGGTTTTTGAAATTAAAAAATTAAAAAAAAAAAAAAAAAATTCTAAAAGCCTTGCTTTAATAGGAGTTTGCAGAGAAGATATAAGCTGTAAGCTTCCAAGGGGAAACAAGGATGGTCCACAAGTGAATGTGTTGCAACTTATATGCAACTTATGGAGGTTCATATATGGTTCCTTAAGCTGAAACAGAGACCATTACTAAACCAACAACATGCAAGTGACTAAGAATGAGCAAGTAATTAGTGTTTGATAACATGTTATATGGCATTCTTGTTGTAATATCTAACACTAGGAAGTTCAGTCAACATTACCTGGTCAAAATCCACAAGTAGTAACCTGCCAACCCCAGACCTCAAAAGCATATTAGCAGCATGGCTCCCAACTCCTCCAAGACCAATTACCACAACATATGATGCAGTCACTTTTTGTTGGGCATCAAGGCCAAAGAATTGAATATTCCTAACGAAAAAAAAAAAAAGAAAAAAAAAAGAAGGTGATTTGCAAAATAAAAGGTAAAAGATAAAAGTTCAGATGCAAAGAGAAACCACCCAGCTTAATGCCATCTTTGTGCATATACCGAACCCATATTAGAACCTAGATGGCCTCAAATAGGAAACAAAGGAAGGGAACACAGAGATAATGGCAGGGATTTCCATAATTGTATATAAGTCTTTAGCAAGGCTATCCTATGCAATGGGTTATCATGAAATGCAGTTCTTCTACTCAAACTAAATTCCCATGATACCTGGTTAATTGCTCACAAACTACTTCATCGCTTAGCAGATCGGGATTGATCATTGTAGAATTCTCTCCCCGGAAAAAAGTAGAACCTGAAGATAGAAAGCTATTGTAATTACGGGATATGCATGCTTAAAATCCTTATTCCAACTAAAAGAAAAAAGCATGGTAAAAAAATTGTCAAATTCCCCTCTACTGGTAATTTAAAAGATAAAAAATAAAAAAATAAAAAATAAAAAGGCCACCAACTGTATAACAAAATATTGTATGCACCTAAAAAAAACATTAGCAATAGCATTATAGAAGATGGCAAAACAAATATTCCACCATTTGAATCCTTAGGATAACCTTATAACTAGGGTTGGTTTTCAGCAAAGAAGCACAAAAAGAAAAGCAGTTTTTGCTTTTGCATTTTGATTCAGATGTAGTTAAGTGCATGTCAAGATACTCGAATAATTCCTGAACTAACACGTCATTACTCATTATCCTACACAATTGTATGTTATCATGGAGGAGAAAGAGAACTTGGATCAGGATGCTATCCAGTATTTAACTTTCTTTTCCTATGTGATTATTACAAAGCAAGTGATGATTCTGGGTGCTTATCTACTTGTACTACATTAAAATTTTTTATTTTTCAGTGACTTTGCCAAAAATTTATACACAATTTGCTATGTTCCAGAAAGCTGTAAAAACTAACAAGTATTTTTTTTTTAAAATTACCATTTGCTTTAACTGCCTCTTTGATAACCTCATGCTTAACCGCCCTGCAAAAATGCACGTAATAAAACTTCGAAGATAAATTAAGCAGTTTTAGTGTTAAACAAATGAAACTAAATTAATTTTTTTTTTAAATATGGATGTTTGGGCGAATGAATGAAGGCGGATTTACCTGGGGAGCAGCTTTAAGAGAGAAATAGTAGCGGCAGAGCCGAGCAGAGCTCCAGCTCCGATCAAAGCTAGTAACTTCGCTTTGTCTTCCATCTCACTTTCCGTTTAATCGGTTAATCGCCGTCCCGGAGACGGTCCCGGAGGTTTTGGTTTAAACCCCTTGTATGAACATGGGCTAAACCCGAATAGGAATCAACCATTATAAATGGGCTTAATTGGGCTTCTGGCCCAAAATAAACAACATTGGTAGTACCATAATTCTCCTTTGATATTTTATTTTTCATGCAAAGGTTACGATTTGAATTACTATATTATCCTCGTATAAAAGGGTAACATTTGTGCGAAATCGTCTCACGGACCTCGATATTTGAGACGGGTCGGATTACCTTGTTTATCAAAAATCCTATTCGTCTCATGGATTGAGACTTGTAAGACCGTCCTACACAAGTTTTTGTCATATTTTATTTGTATAGAGGCATTTGAATATTTATATTAATTATTTCTCCTTTTTTTTGAGAATATTTATATTAACTATTTCTAATAACTTATTTTACTCAAACCAAATAATAAAATCAATACCCTAAGTATTTTGTTTTTCATAGAGTATAAATCCTTCACAATTTTGTTTCACGAACCAAATTTTGTTGGAAAGTGGAGTAAATTTCTCAATTTCATTAATTTTTCATAAAAGTTTGCTTGATTTTAAAGAGTAAATGGGCAAATTAACATCATAAGGTGCAGCCAATGTAGAACAATCAGAGAACGTGTTTGTCATTCATTCTTATCGTCCACGATGTGTCTCCCTCATGGGAGGACAGAGGGCTCGTCCTAGGCGAACAACGAGCCCTTGGTGTGGGATGCACCAAGGATTACCGAGACGAGATGGTGGTCATTCGAATTATAGTATAGAGAAGCATCCAAAGCGACAAATTAGACCTAAGTGCACTAGAAAGAGGTGGTGGAAAGGGTGATAGCCTCATTGTGTTCGGATTCTATTACACCACGAGGCACCGTCTATGAGTCAAAATATTTGGTAGTTTGAGTATGAAATTTTAAAATTGAACTTGTCCAAATCTATTTTATTACTCAACTTAATTAGCTTGAAGTTGAACCCATCACTTATTACTCATTCAAGGTCGACACTACAGTATATCATAGTAAGACAAAACAAACATTAGCAAAACTCAGTACAAAGCAAAGCTCGTCCAACACCTTAGCTAGCCATGGAAGCTCCTTTGATATGCTGAGGTTGCCGGAAGTGCTGTTGCGCCGCCGCATTCTCGCTAACTTCACTGCGAGTTTGATCATCACACAGGACCCCTACAAGGGCGTTCAGAGCACATCCCAGAAGGGGCACACAAGAACACAAAGCGGCAATCTGTTGCAGATTCATAGCTCTGCACAAATCCGATGATCAAATTAAAAGAAATGTCTTCTGAGTGTTCGATGAAAAGTCAGAAAAGCACAGACTATTCTTTGGTTCTTAGAGTCGTGGTGATTGGATGATCGAACTAGTGGACTACACCTGCTATATATATACCAATTTGGTGGGACCTAAAAACTTGGTCCTCAAGCACAACATTTCTCTGTTCGTAATTTTCTTTATTATCTTTTGCATAATGTTCACAGTTCACATGTGAATAATTTAGCCTCCTCAATTGACTTGTTTGACAATTCTCTTCAACTTACAATGATGCAGTAGTATTCTTGGGGAAGAGTTTTCCCCTAAATGAAGACTAAGTGTAGCGCCCTGACCGCTTTTCCGCAAGATTCCGACGCTTGTTACATCATTCCAGAATTTTCCGGCGCTTATACATAGCATCCCATAAGTTGTAGGAATGCTTAGAACATTCTAGAACTCTATGGAGTCCTCCTATGTATATAGATAGGTTTAGAGGATTCTAGAGAAACAATCGTAGACGTAGGATCAATTCGATCTACACCGTCTATTGAGGAGGTGAGATGTGTATAAATACCCCTCAAGGGGTCCTCATTTGTAACCATCAAGAATTCGAGGCATTCAAGTTCCCTACAAAGCTCACGTGTTCACTTAGCATCTTTTGCGAAGTTCTTGCTTTAACTTTTTTTGTAGCCATCCCATAGTTTACTTGCATATAACGCTTAATTAACTTTTAAAGAATATACGTGTCCATATTTTTTATGCTTTGTTTGAACTAGAGACGACTTGATTTTTCTTTCCAGGTCTCTTTGCATTTCTTTAAATTAAGAATTCCTATGGAGAGAGCCTTTAGTTATGCTGAAGATGAGAGAGAAGACCATATTCTCATAAGAATAACCCTTTATCCTTAGATTCCATCAACATAAGAGATAAAATGATCAATCAATATAACTGTAGCTAGCACTGAGTTAATTACTACCATATATAGTCCTTTCCTCCAATTTTTGTCACTTCTAATCTCAATCTCAAAATTCTTAATTCAATTATAACATCCAATAGGAGTTTAATTTATTTTTTTGGTCAAGACAAACCTCTACTAATCACTTTTAAAATATTCAACATGGCACTGGAACACAACTTGCTAGCTCCAGCCAGTTGTTTATACCACAGTACTAAATGGTGAGGCCAGAAGAAGTCAAAAAAATCAACTCAGGCAAGAATTGAACTTATTAGGCAAAAGAGAAATGGAAATAAAGTAAGAACTTAAAATCGAGATGATTTGGAAGTGAGAACGACAAAGGGCCGCTCTAGAGACCCTTCTCACCAATTTACAAGAATGACTTCCCGTCGTGGAGACAAAGATGAAAGAGGTGAAGATGAAAGAGGTGGAGCTGAAAATTTATGGAGTTGAGAATATAATGCTACAAGAAACCTTAGAGAGCAGGTTAATGTGGTCCACGCATTACAACAGCTCGTGTTCAAAGGAGGCCAAGGTGGTCGTGGTCCAACAATAAACATTGCCCCTTAACTTTATTCATTGTAAACTATAGTGTTTGAACATTGATCACCATATGGCTATTTTTTTCCTGGTGCGAAAGAAACTTACCGTCACTATTCGAAAATGTACACAAAACAAAACGCACTAGAAAGATCATGTGTGACTGATTCAACTCAATGCATGTTGATAAGAATTAAACTTGTAACTTTAATTTCTGATACGAAAATAATATTCCACCTACATAATAACGGTACCCTAGTAACACTCTCTTATTAAATTATATACAAAGATTATGAGCATTGCTGACAACCAGCTAAGTCTTTTGAGAGTTTCTTAATTGATTATTACTTCATTTTTGTGTATTCCTCTTTCCTTCAAGAAATATAGATATATTATATTTTAATATATTTTACAAAATATGATAACATTCAGAGAAAGGCACAGTGGAGCTACTCTTTTGGAAGCATTAATGGAAATATAGCATATGGAAAGATTGCATTAATATTTCACTCTTGCAAGTTGCATACAGTGGTAGACTGATTAATTATTAAAAATTAAAAAAGAAAAAAAAGTGAAAATTCATTGCAGAACGGCGTCAACAGACGGCGAAATTATTGCTCCTCCGGCGGCAAGTAGAAAATAGACGGCCGTTTGGGCTCGATGATCTCCACCGTTCCTTCCAGCATCTTAGCCACCTTCCCCATCGACGGCCTTTGATCTGCCCGATCTTGAAGGCACCACATCGCCGTCTTGACCATCCGATTGACCATCTCAAAGTGGGCCCGCGTGTCGTACGAATGCTTGATCCGAGGGTCCAGAATGTCCTCCACATTCATCTCCTTATACACCTTATCAAACGCCCAACTCGGCAAAAACCACAAATCACTCTCCACCTTAGATGTGCACTGGTCAAAATTCCTGGCCCCACACACTATCTCCAATAAAACCAACCCGAAACTGTACACGTCAGCCTTGGGCGTGATCGGGTCGGCCCGCATCCACTCCGGGGCTATGTACCCTGGAGTGCCACGGAATCTTGACATCGTCATAATCTCTTCCTTCTTCTTCAGCTTCGCCAGCCCGAAATCTGATACTTTCGGACAGAAATCGTCGCCCAAAAGTATGTTTTCGGGCTTGATATCGCAATGGAGAACCCACTCCAAGCATTCTTCGTGTAAATAAGCAATGGCCCGCGCCACCCCCAACGCAATCCGATACCTAATGTTCCAATCAAGAACAGGCACGGGCTCGAGCTCGGACTCGGGCTTTGAGCTTATCGTTGATTCCGCAGATTCCGTCTTGTCTGATAAGCCCCCGACAAGAACGGGTCGGAATAAGAATTTATCTAAAGAACCATTGGGCACGTATTCATATACCAAAATCCTCTTTCCTTTCTCGGCGCAGAATCCCCATAGGCGGACGAGATTCAAGTGATGCATACGAGCAATAATGGTGACCTCCGCCCAGAACTCGGAATCCCCGCCGGCGACGTTTTTCAGGCATTTCACGGCGACGGAGCGGCCATCGCTCAGCTTCCCTCTATAAACATCGCCGTAACCGCCTCTCCCGATTTTTTCGCTGAAATCCTTCGTGGCATCCTTAAGCTCGGAAAAACTAAACCGTTTGGGCCCCACCGCCGGCATAACTTCCAGGCCGAACGTCCTCGCCATGTCCCTATACTTTATATACTTTTTCAGGAACGCCCAGAAGAACAAAACGCCGCTAATTAGCTCCGCCGCGAAAATTGTGGAAATTATGGCGATATTCCGGGCGGTGGCCTTCGACTCCGACGGCGGCGGCGGGAGGGTTATTCTCACCGGACATGAAGTTTCCATCAAACCAGTCATCCCGGTGAAATTCGACGCGTCGGTCTCCGAACTATCCACTCTCAGAAACATCACCGTCTCCGTCCCCGGCGACCAGAACCCATAAGCAAGCGTCTCCAATTGCAGAACACAATACCCAGTCCCGTCGTATTTCATCATGAAACCGAGACAATTCTCCTTATCCAAACACTTTTTCTGGCAATCCGTGACGTTATCCGCCTTAAGATCCGTCTGGTTAGCCCCGCCGGTGAAATTCACGAAATCCAGAGACAAAAACTTTGTCTCGCCGGATATGGGGGTTTTTCTCTCGCAGGAATCCGGTGATGTTTTCCTGAACCCCGGCGGGCATAAACAGGAAGTCTTAGCCGTGGCGACGTCGTACATACAAATTGAGTTGTTCCCGCACGTGCCGTGCACGTGACAGAGCTGATAAATCGCCTGCCAGACGGCGGTCCAGTTGCCGGAGCTCCGGTCAAAGGTGTAGACTCTGAGGTTGCCGTCATTATCCAGAACCAATCTTCTCAGATTCTTGGGGCCGTAATCTGAACAGTACATTCTATTATTCCCGCCGATTTGATTAAGCACACCGGTTTCATCTAGCATTTGGATCCCTTGATCGAGGCTCCAGTAAGAATCGTTCTTTCGGGTGAAAATTAGCTGATTGGAGTTTAGGAATTTGAATTTCCCGTTCTTGGAGGTGAGGGTGGTGCCGTTGATCGGCTGCAGGGGGAGAATCGTGTCCGTCGGATTAGAGAAACTCTCCCACCGCCCAAACGCCAAGCTTCCATTGTCGTGGAGCAAAAGCGAAACTCCACGCGCCGTCCCGAAACCGGACGGGGCGGTGAAGTTGATCTCTCCGGCGGAGGTTATGGAGAGTTGACCGGAGGAATCGACCGGCTGGTGGTCGTTAGCGGACCAGACGACGGTGACAGGCGAGTCAAGGTTGTAGTACCTGTAAGATTATAAGGTGGACTATATTATTCACTAAGAGAAACAAAATATAAATAGTGTCACAACATATTCAGAAAAGCTAAATAAATACAAATAATCTCAACCACATGTATTCTTAACAGTACCAGACTGAGAAAACGAAGCGGTTGTGGGAACCGTCGGAGGGGAGAAATCCGGCGGCGAAGGTGTTGTTGGGGGAGACGAGAATTTGCTTTTGGGCGGGCGTCCATGGCGAATTCGAAGCGGAAAAAGAAGAGATTATTTTCTTCGGGTCTTTCTGGGATGAAGCGAATTCAGGGCTGAAAAAGAAAATAACGAAGAAGAGGGAGAAGAAGATAGAAGGAAGAGACATGGTTGAGCTTTGGGGCTTCAATGGAGATGGAGGAGGACGCGATGGAGATGACGGAGATGCGCCAACTGGGGCGGCTTTTCAAGACACTATTTTGCGTTGACGCTTGACCGTTGAACTCTAAACCCATTAGAACGCAATTGGAAAAACAAAAAAGAGAAGACGATATTATTTATAACTTTACATTACTTTTGCAACTATACAACATATTTTGAAAATTAAAAATAAAGAAAATGGGAAGGAGGTCTTCTTTCAACAGTCTCTTTTGATTTTTTGAATTATATATATATATATATATATATATATATATATTGACTTACTATTTAAAATATCTATTGCTTTCGACTAACAACTAAATCATATTAATTAATGTTATGTTAGGATTGCCTGTGGTTTTAATAAATAATATTACTATAAATGTGTTCATATTTTATATAAAATATTTAATTATAGAATTATACTCACTTTTCATGAAATAAACCAAACACATCAAACAATGAAAATGATGGACTAATGTATTTAAGAGTGTGTGTGAGTGTGTGTGTGTTGAAATGAGGATTATATTTTTTGTAATAATGGATGGACTAATTTTATCTGTCTAAATGGTCGATAGTTAAAAATTAAAGAAAAAATATAATGACATCTTATAATTAACCGTTTAACAATGCATTTTTAAACATAATTCTAAATGTATTGTTAATTCTCAACAAAGTATTGTTTATCATTATTTAAGTCATTAAACATTGATAATTGATAATAATTTGTATTAAATAATCCAAATTGGCAAATTGTATAAAAAGCACTAAGGTGGATGAAGGACACATTCTTTATATTTTTTTTAGTACTACTGACCCTCTGTTACATTGTTACAGTTCTGATTGTGATATTATATAGTGTTTTTACTAGAAAAGTCTTACGTATTTATTGGACCGATTCTAATAAAACCAACATATAAAATTCAATCAAAATTTGAGCACGAAAGAAATATAATATGCATTTAAGAAAAATTAATTATGTATTTCATAAATGTTTCTAATCAATTGTTATATCGTGGGTCTTGATCTATATCATATACATACAATTAACATATTTTATGCTTTCAGTTAATAAATTATGTACGTAAAGTTATAATTGTGTCATTTGTGTGTAATATGTTCACTAAACGTAAATAATAAGGTAATTGTATATACAAAATGGAGACGAGGGTCCACAATGCATTCATGATATAATTTGCGGTTTTTAATTGATTGGGCCGTACAAGATCCACTTATTTAAGTAGTTGAATTAGGTAGAGGGTTATCCAACTGGCCCATGAATTATTGGGCTCAAACTCAAAGAGACCATATTAGGTGGACCAAAATTCGGCCTAGTGACCCATGTATTTGGGCCCATTTTATCCCGATACATCAGACCAATGAAATTATGAAATCAAATTTGATTGAAGAAACTTCTTCCATTATTTTTTTTAATCTTTTTTTTTTAAATAGTGTTGCAGAAGGCGCTAGTCGGATGCTCGGGGCCTCCTAGACAGTCGAGTAATTCGAGCCACTTTTCTGACTCAGGGCTAGGAGTTGTTAGACTGGTTAGAAGGTTAGTTGATTACATGGTCGAAGAAATATAGAAGAGGATTAGGGTGCCTAGTCGGCCGATTAGTCAGTCAGTCGACTAAAAGATGCATAGGGCTGAAATCGCCTTAGCTTAGGGGTGCCTAGCGTCTTTTTAAACTTAGATGATCTCAGTTTCAGTGGACTAATTCTAAGCCCACACAAGACTTCGTTTTTAGAGCAACTGCGGAAGTAAATTGTGAATTCCACAATCAGCCCCTCCAATTCAATACATACTTCCAGTGAGATTCGAACCCCACCGGTCATGGGGCGACAACCAACTACGCTAAGTGTCTCTAGACAACATCTTCCATTATTATCAATGGCAATAATTGTGCTCACTTGATAAACTTCAACCAACTGTTTAATTCGTATGCTACTGATTCTATTACATTGCAATATCTGTTCATTTACGCCTTAGTGGCCTCCATATGGTAGAGTCACTACAAGCCATCATAGCACAAGGTGTTTGGTACGCTTTCGTACCTAAAAAAAAAAAAAAAGTCAAAACTTTCAAGATAAGATTTATTCAGCTCAAGACCATATCATTAACATTCCCACAATATAATATTACAAATTATACATAATCTTAAACTTATCAGGTACTCCACTTGGTATTTGCATCCCATAAGATGAAACTAATACAATTGTGTCTTGATTAGAATTAATCCACCCAATTTTCAGTAGGCGTATATATTTTCATCTTGTGAGATAAAACTAATTTAATCTAACTGATCTCAGTCAAAACTGATCTAACCGAGTTTAAGTCGGCGGTCTCATTCGATAACAACTTTCCCACAAACATTTTAGCATAAGTTTCAGTTATAATATATATTTAATTTGCATCCAATGAGATTAAATTAATTTAGTCTAGTCTTAGTAAATACTAATGTAACCGAGTTTCAACTAATTCAATTGCGTTTTGTTTGATCTCAATCGAAAACAACTCTCTCAAGAACGTTGTTACGTTAGTTATTATTTCGGTCATAATATATAATCATACATCCCGTAAGATTAGGGTAATTTATATGAGTCTCAATCAAGATTAATATAATCAAGTTTCGAGTAATTTAATCTTATTTCAACTAGTATGATTTGAAAATAACTATCTCAAAAATCTATTGTATTAGATATTGTTTTGCTAATAATATACAACTATACATCTCATGAGATGAGACTAATTTAGCCAAGTCTCAGTCAAGACTAATTAATATAACTAAGTTTTGACTAGTTTGATTGAATTTCGATTAGTCTTATTTGAAAACAACTTGTTCAAGGACATATGATACTGTTTTGCTTATAATATACAATCATGCATATCTTGAGATGTGACTAATTGATTCGAACCTCAATCAATACTAATCTAATTGAATTTCAATCTGTTTCATTCAAAAAACAACTATCTCAAAAACGTTACTGCATAAATTATTGTTTTTCTCAGAATATACAATAATCATAATTTAATCCCTAGATACCAAATATAATGGGAAAAATTGTACATGTGTCTTCCATTCCTAAATCATGCACATGATGAGGAGAGGGTGTTATGCACTTAAGTTGGGGAATCTAATGCCAATGAAAGATACATCAAACTTCTCGAGCATATTCCACCTCAAGAGTTGGACCAAACTAATCCAAGAAATATGCTAATTAATTATACATTTGCAAGGACACTTATATTATTTATTAAAAAAGAAATAAAAAATAAAAAAGAAAAGAAAAAGAAAAGCAGAAGCACTAACCTTAACATGGTGGAGGAATGTATACCCAATTAACATTAACTTAATCAAGGTTTGGATCCTCTTGATTATACTAACTTATCTTCCATTGCCCCAAGACAAATTGTATATTAATTTGTGGATTAGTGCTAGATACCTATTTTCTTTTTCTTTTTCTTTTAAGATTATAAGGAAAACCCACAACCACTATCTAAGAGTGTGCATAGGTAAACCTAATATAAGTTGTCCATAGAGACCAACTCAAACAAAAAAGGTTCGGTAGAACACTCCCATTAAAGTAGGACTTTGAATATTGTGATTACTAGGCCAACAGATACTTTTTTTTTTTCTTTTTCTTTGTGAGTAACCTAGTTACAATCATTATCTAAGGGTGAGTATAGATAAATCCGACATTGTAACAATAGTCAAGAAACGATCACAATGAAATAAATCAGCATAGGTTGTTCATAACAGACCAGCTCAAATCATATTGTGATTACTAGGCCAACAGTTTAATTAATTTTGTTGGAGTTGTCCGCGCTAGATGCCTATGTTGTTTGTTTAGTTTAATCCGAAGGGGTTAATGATGCTTAGCGTAGTTTAAGGGATAAAAATACGTTTGAGCTTTGTCTCGAGCAGCGTTTCAAAGCGGCAACAACGTGCAGGTGTCGGTAATTTTTAAGATTAAGCCAAAGCCTGTTACTAATCTATGGTTTATGTTGGGTTTACGGAGTCACGTGCCGGTTGTGTGACGTACTTGGGGGACAAAAGCATGGTACTAAAATGGCTTCAACTTTAGTTTGTACAGATCACAGACTGGTGTTCAACTTGTGAGGTCTAGGGATGTAGGTGTACTTTGTTGAGGAATACGATGTTCTTCATAACTTTAATAACCTCGGGTGTTTTTCACATTTTCACCCTTAAATATATGACGTGGTCCGCCAAGATACGTATATGTTAAGTGGCACATACTTATCATGTAGTTCATAAAAACTTACATTCTGAATTCCTTCGAGTAAAAAAAACTTGATTCTATTCAATGATATTATATAAGTTGATTTTTTTGAGAGTAAAGTGTAGTATTGTTAGGCGGTGTTATGTAATTTGATTGCAAGAAAGTAAAAAAACATGAAAAACTCAACTAACTATCTAAATTAGGGACGCGTAGCTGCCACGAGGTACATATCCATCATAACACCCATAAGAATTTGGTGAAGAGAAACTATGAGGAGGTTGTCCACTACCTACACTCTTTGAGCAAAAAATTAGCAGTTTGATTTTGTTCAATGAGGTTATATATGCTTATTTTGAGGAAGTACAATGTTGTATTACTTCTTGGTATTATGTAATTGGATTGCAAGAAGGGAAAAAGCTCAACAAACTCACCTAACTATGCAAGATAGGGACATGTATAGGTCACGAGGCACATACCCATCTTGTCGCCCATAAGAATTTTCTTAAGAAAAACTATGGGTTGTCCACCACCAAAACTCTTCCAGTAAAAGATTAGCTGTTAGATTTTGTTCAACGAGGTTATATATGCTTATTTTGAGGAAGTATGATATTGTATTACTCGTTGGTATTATGTAATTGGATTGCAAGAGAGGAAAAAACTCAACAAACTCAACTAACTACACAAGATAGGGACATGTATAGGTCACGAGGCACATACCCGGCTATCATGTCGCCCATAAAAATTTGCTTAATACAAAATATGGGTTTGTCCACCACCTAAACTCTTTCAGCAAAAGATCAACCGTTATTCAACGAGGTTGTATATACCCATCATATCGTCCATAAGAATTTGCTGAAAGAGAAACCATGGAGTTGTAAACCACCCAAACTCCCCGAGCATATAGTATTACTCGGTGGTGGAGTGTAATTGGAACATAAATTATTGTAGGTGTCATTAACGACAGGCGCACGAACAGGGAAAGTAGGAGCAGACAGAGAATCTTTTAGGTGGGACTACTGAATATGAATGACTTGAGTAACGGTTTTGCTCTATAGTGAAGAGGTTTTAGCCTATACCCATATTTCCTATGTGGTATCTCTAAGGTTTCTTTGTTTTCTTTTGTTTTTAATATAACCGACTTTATTACATTGTAGTATCTGTTCATATATATCTTTTTAACCTAGTGAAGTATAAAGAGTCAATTCATCTCTAATGAGACTTTATTTGAGAATCACTACATGTCATCTGATCCCAGGTGCTTTGTAAATTTCTTTGTTTTTCAAAAACAGTCCAAGAATTAGCATACCCCTCTCTCTCTCTCTCTCCTCTCTCCTCTCTCCTCATGTCATCTTCCTTTTTCTGTTTCCTTAATTTTTATCCCCACCACCACTACCCATCTTTTCTCTGACTTCTCTGATGTCTGCACATACCCCCCACCCCCCACAACCTCAAACCTTTGCTTTGCCATAATTAAACACCCACCCCACCCCCTAACTTTTAAGGTTTAACTTTGAAGTGGGCCTTTTGAGACATACCCATGTTGTCCTTGATGATGCATTACTAGTCTACTCCCACAACTCCACCACTCCATACACAGGGATGCATGTCTGCTACTCTCAAGCAACAACCTGGTTAGTTGATAGATGTTCTTGTTTCTTTCAATTTCAAGATTCTATTTTTCCCCTTTAATTTGTAGTGTTTCTTGTTTCCTTAGCAATATATGTTTCAAATCTTGATTTCCCATAGGTTTCTTATCTGCAACTAACCTAGTATGTCTATATGTATGTATTTATGTATGTGTGTGCTTTCCCAGGATGTCTGTCTTCTTGTTGGATGTAGAGGAAAAAAAAAATCTTTTGTTTTTCCATCCTTTTCTGTTGATCTGGCAAAAGTTATAGATCTTTATTGAATGGAAGTGCCAAGATTCTGTATCTTAATATGCTGTTTAGCAAATCAAACTTCAAGAACACCATCTAACCCTATAGTTTATCAGTAGAAGTTTATAGAAATGGACTGTCAAAAATGAGTTCTTGAGGTCTAATGGCTGCAATTTCATTGATTGGTGTTTTTGGGATAGAAAACTTTGGTTGAATCTGTGGTTTTGTGGTGAATTTAAGCTGCAGAATGGTGCAGTTTCTTGCAAAATTGATATCTGCAGTGGGTACCGATAAGTCAGGCTTGTTTTGTTTGTGACTAATTAAATGCAGAAAAATTGCAGCAATCTATCTTGTGGTGATCTTTAGTATGATGAAGGGTTCAGATTTTGATCTTGAAGTGGAGGCTTCATCTGAGAATGATTATGATATCATCAGCCAAGTCGGTTCCAACGTATCGATCCAAGAAACCTTAACTGAGGCGTCGAAGATGTCTGGTCTGATGGCACTTCAGTTGAGCTCAGAGCCTGTTTCTCTCGACCTGTCTCTGGGGTTTAAGCCCGGGCCTGGCTGCTTCGATGAAATGGCGGGCGGGCAGGGGTCTGCAGCGTTCTCGGTTTCCAGCACGAGTGAGAGCAGCAATGAACTGACAACGCAAACCACGGGATCAGCCAATCCGAGAGTGTTCACTTGCAACTTCTGCAAGAGGAAGTTCTATAGCTCCCAGGCGCTCGGAGGCCACCAAAACGCCCACAAGAGGGAGCGAACACTGGCCAAACGTGCAATGAGAATGGCTATTTTCTCCGAGAAGTATGCCAGCTTTGCGTCTCTGCCCTTGCATAGCTACACAGCAGCAACAGCAGCAGCAGCAGCCCGATCCCTCGAGATCAAAACACATTCTTCACTTCATGGCTTTGCACCAACGATGAGGCCACTCGATTTCAGAACCTACTCAAAGTTCGAGCCCGCTTTGCTTAGCCAGCCAATTTATGTGGAAGATGATGAGCCTAAGATGTTGTGGCCAGGCAGTTTTCGCCCCGAGGCTGCCTCAACTATGAACCATGTCGAAATGGCACAACTTGTGGACACTGACAAGTCTGCACCAGATCTTACACTCAGGCTTTAACCAGTTTCTAACACTAATAGGCCTCTCTGTACAGAGACAAAAAAAAAAAAAAAAAAAAAAAAACCTCAGCATTGCTGCAAGATAAAGTGTACACTACTACACATTTTCCAGCCAATCTTGACTTTGGATGACTGTCATCTTTGTCCTCACAACAACATAGGACTCCTGCACAGATGACTGTCTGCAATTTCCTGCTCTTAGGAGCCAGTATCTTGTCTTTTGATACTTTCTGCTTTCCCCAACATGTTTTTAGTTAACAGGTTGATGTATTGGAATCTTAGTTCATTGTTGGCTTTTGACAAAAAAAAAAATGCTTTCTTTGTGAATTTGTTCTTGTTTTCTTAACCATCCCGGCCTTGAACTTTCTTATGTTCTTGTTTCAAACTCACCTTAAGTTGAATGTGTTTTGAACTCGAGACCTTACTTGAGCGTTGAGGCTAGTCAGCCACTGTTCTATTTTTTGGCTTGCAGACACTATTTGAGGGAGTGCGAACAGTGAGCCTAGCTGACAAATGACAATAAAGAAGTAAATCAGCCTAAGTTACCCATAGTTGGCTGGCCCAAACTAAAAGGACCAATAGTCTGCTCCTATTGGAAGTCGAACTTGTAACCTTGTAGTTACTAAACTAACAACCTGACCAACTTGACTGAGTTATCCCCGACCACGTTCTACTTGTTACAAGGACTCATTGTACTTACATATGTTCTTATAGGACAACATATAAACATCCCAATTATGTATTCATTAAATGATGAAGCAATAGAATATAATGCTCATCTTGTCTTTACTTACAATCTACTCCAAGAACTAATCGAGCTGTCCGTATAGGCAATAGAATGTTAGTTCTTTCCCTTGCCCACAATCTAGCACGCATGAACCAACTGTTATGTCCGTGCGGGCAATAGTGGACCAAGATTTCCAACAGCAACAGCAAGCTTAGGAAGGAGACAAACAAGATAGTGATGATGACAACAGGACAGATTTGGACAGAGAGAGTATGGTTGCAAATGTTGTCATTGCTTTTGGGATCATGGGACACAAGTTGCCTGTGGCTGGCTGTCTTCATCATCAACTCTCACTGGGCACTACCACAAACTTGGCATGGCTGCAATTAGCCAAACACAAATCCATTCCCTCATCCATTTGCCTAACTTTTTTTTGGAATTGTGAATTGAATCATGCTTGAATGACTTGTTGTGTGAGAGACATATATGCTGCCTGAGATTAACTGCAGCCATCCTCTGATGTAGAAAGCAAGAAGCTTTCACATGCAGGGCAGTGAATTGCAAGTCTGTAACAGCATGCTCCTTGGCTTGGCTTGCTCTAGAGTTTCGGAAGAGTAAATCGCGAAATGTGTAATTGGCCGTTAGTAAACAAACTTGTCCATAAATCTCTAATCCCAAATCCAAAGGGCTCTCCCTATACATCCCACACCAACAGGATTATTTAAATGTGTGTATATTTATTTATTTATGTAAAAAATTTATGTGTGAGATCGTCTTACCGGTCTCAATCCGTGGGTCGGATATTTAATTAATGAAGACAAAGACCCAACCATTTAATCAAAGATCCAACCCATCCACGATCTCACACAAATGTTACCGTTTATTTATATGTATGAAAGTATATCAATATACTAATTTTAAAAGGATAAGAGTCGAACAGATCCTCAAACTATATGCCAAAGTGCAATTAGCACTTAAGAATGTAAGATGTCACATTAATTAACATTTTTAAATTTTTTTTAAAGTAAATTAATTATATTAAAAAAAAAAAAACAAACCAAACAATGCCATGAGTCCCAGCCTGCCGCCATGGACTAGAAGCCAGCAAGCTTCTTCGTCCAGATTTGGACGGAGAAGCCGTGGCTCCTCTTATCTGTATGTACATGGAGTTTTGGGAACAGCTCGCTTTTCAAACAGAGAAGTCATGACTTCTCTGTTCAAATGGACGAATTCAGCAGTCTCGAACGGATGAATGATAACTATTTTTTAAAAGTTTGTTTTAAAAAAATACTAAATGAAATGTCATGTGGATGCCAAACAAACAAAATTAATTGGTTAGTTTTTGGTAGCTTGTTAAAAATGATAATTGTACACTTTTAACAAGTTTAATTTAAGGATTAGTTAATAAGGGTACACTTAGAATAATTCAAGATAATCTAAGATTACCTAAAAAATGGAGGTAATCACAATACATTCTCAATATAGAATATGAGTAATTATATAGTGTTTTATCGAAAAAAAAAACAAAAAATACCAATCTTTATGGTATCTTCTTCTATCATCCTATTTCTGATTTATTGTAATCTCAGTTTCTTGCTAGTTGTATAAATTAATTATAATTTTTTTACTTGATTAGCCTCTATACCTGCGCAACCCTAAACTACAAGCTTTCTTTGAAGAAGCCCTTTTCTACAAACCTTTTATCAAAAGGCTTTCCTTTAGTTCCTTGATGCCCAACTCGTAGTATAAAAGTCCCTTTTGCTCTGGAGTATTCTCCGGAATTATACCTCTTTGTAAATATTACTCGATAATATGGTTGGCATATATATACGAATACTCACCGGAACTTATACCATTTTTGTAAGTGTTTAATTGATAATTTGTAAGTGTTTAATTGATAATTTGATTATACTATATTAGATAATATGGTATATGGTTGGCACATATATATGAATACTTACCGGAATTCATACCTCTTTGTAAGTGTTCAATAGATATTTGATTATACTATATTAGATAATATGGTAGCCTTAACTATTCTTTCCCTAGCATTGAACATTTGAACTGTTTGAATTCTTGGATGGTTACAAATGAGGTCCTTTGTAGGATATTTATACATATTCCACCTCTCAATAGATGGTGGAGATGCTACTTGATTTAATGGCTAATAATCTAGCTCTAGAATTTTCTCTAAATCTCTAACGGTTCTCTATTGTTCTAGAATATTCTATATATCTCTTCTATATATCTCTTCTATATATCTCTACTACCCATAGTGTTACGTATATGCTTGTAGAATATTCTACCAACTATGAATGCTATATACAAGTGCTAGAAAAGTCCAAAAAGATGTAGTAAATCTTGTAAATGTGTAACAAAGTGCATATGTTATTATATTATTGTGTATGCAGGTGTTGAAAATGAGACTTATTATTGTTTTACTGATAAGGTCCAAATATTCACTGGAAACAGGTACCTGCACGGAGAACATGATGGCGTCTGAACCTAAAGACGTTATTATTGGTTGGGTCCTATGGGAAATGCAATCAACTTTTATATGAATGGGAGGTCATGGGTTCGAGCCGAGGGGGCAATGTTAACTTTGTTGGGCTTTAGTAGGTTGAGAAAAGTATATGGACAGATACTACATGTAACAGGGTCAATAGTATTCAAAAAAAAAATATATATATATATATATATATACTTTGAATGCTAACCTACAGCTTCTTTAGAGGTTCTTGTTTCTTCATTTTAGGACATGCAATCTGCAAACTTGTTTTGTAGGAGGATATCCCAAATTCAAACAAGCAATGATGATCCAGAACAGATGCCTGAGCCAGTTGAACGGAAACAACAATTCCATGTGCCATATGCAATTGCTTCTGGATCATCGCTGAGTTCGAATACAGCTTGGAGCAACAAATGGAAACACAAAATTCCACACCGGATTTGCATTTCTTTTTTATGGCTAGCAAATCATGACAGGCTGATGACTAACGGCAACAGAGTAAGGCGTTAAAGTCAACATATAGTTAGGATATAGAGAAAATTATATTTCCTAATTAATAATAGGAATATAGTTTCCAAAAAAAAAAAAGGAATGCCATGATAGCTAGGAGACAAAATTATATTTCCTAGTTAGATTAATAATAGGAATCCCATAATATATATAAGGCATGCATATTACCCCGTAGTGTTGTGCCAATTTCCAGCTTACGAAGAGTTCTACTATACATACTACTACAAATTGGTAGTATAAAGTGGGAGTGAATTGAAGTACATAAGTATATATACTTCCTGCCGCCGTACGTCGCCAGAGCCACCATGGACGGAGGGATGGTTTCTGATCCACCACCTCCACTATCAAATTTGCCTGCCGATATGCTCCTGGAAATTCTCAAAAGGCTCCCAGCAAAAACCCTAATGAAATCCAAGTGCGTTTCCAAACATTGGCTTAACCTAATCCGCGACTCTTACTTCGCAAACTCCCACTTCAATCACGCTCGAACTCATCGCTCCGAAGACGCCTCGCACCTTCTGTTCGCCACCGTCTTGCACTACTGGACCCATCCAATACACACAATTTACCCAGCCACCAACGACGATCTTTCCTTAAGCTCTCAACTTCCGTCGCATACTTTTGGCCAATATTTCCAACCTTGCTCCAACGTTGTCAACGGCCTTGTTTGCGTGTGTTTAGTCGAATTCTACCATCAAAGCCAGCATTGTATTTGGGTGCTCAATCTTACCACCACCGAGAAGAAACCCCTCCCAGAGCCGCCAAGCTTGAAGGCTTTTAAAACTAGGTATCCCCATGTCAATCTCTACGGCACCAGCAGATTCTATCTAGGGTTTGATCAAATCTCAAACAAGTACAAACTTCTACACGATATGCTAGGGGCTTGCGAGGTCCTCACCTTGGGAATTAACCAAACCTGGAGGCAGGTAATGTATATTAGTTCAAGTTGTTTAGTTTTATTTGTCTGACTTTGTTAGTGAAGTAACTGTTGTATGCAGGCTGTCATTATACCAGACCATTGGTCACCACTGATACTGCAATTGTGTTGAAAGGGAACTTCCGTCATTTCATCAGTTTCCTTTTAACACAACTGCAGTCCATGGTCCATAGTATAATTTGCTATTTAAGCTCTCTTCTTTTCCCATAATAAAGTATTCACTTACTATCTACAGGTACGAGGAAACCCAGGTGTAGAAGATGATTTAGGGTTAAATAGGATTCGAGGAGGAGAAGGCTTCATTCGTCAAGGATACGGACATGCAGGCATGGCTTCCATTAATGGCAGAATCTATTTCAGAAACCTAACGGAGAGGGTTATAGTATTCTTCGATTTGAAGGAGGAGAAATTCCGACAAGTCGCTATTCCACAAAGCATAGAGGGCATTTCCTATAAAACGGGCCTCGACTTGGGAGGGAAATTAGGTGTTGTCGTCGGACTCTATGAGCCCGTCACCCAACTCCGAATTTGGATTTTGGAAGACGATCACGACCATAATAACATTAATAATAATAATTGGGTTGAGAAGAGATTAACATTACCAGATGTTTATTACGTGGAAACAATGGGCGTCACAGGCAATCACAAGCTCATACTTTACTGTAAGCATACGTCCATCCGTTTTACCCAACCTTCTTGCTTTTTCTATTATGATTTGAAGACGTTGGAACGTATAACCACTACTGCGATCACGATGGAGCCACACAGGGATCCTATTTTGTACAATTTTGTCGAAAACATTGTCCCTTTGGATCAGATATGATATGATATTATAGCTGCTAGTTAGTTAGTATGTATGTTTTCATGATGTAATATATACTAGTTTTGTTTTGTTTTGTTTTTCGCGTGCATTGCGTGATTGGGATAGTTTATTTTAAAGTGTATTAATGCAATTGGAGTTGTTTATAATTGAATACTGAATTTGCTTATTTAAATATGTAATTTTAAGTTTACGAATGCATAGGATTCACAAATTATTTGAATTATTATTTTGAATGTATGCGAATATATTAAAACAAGAGTAAAAAGAAGACAAAGACATATACCACATGAATGACCTTGTAGTCTAAGTGGCACCTGATGTCCCGGAAAACACTTTACAACTACATTATAATAGAGGCAGTAGCACTCAAAAAAAAAAAAGACATACCAGTCCTATCTGTTTTCTCAGTCTCTTGCTAAGATTACCAAGTCGGCCTTTTTATATGTGGACCATGATCCACACAAATTTGTCGTGGGCCATGGTCCATGGATAATTAGTGCAGAAATTGTCCTGTTTCACATGATAATGGGCTTTAGTCTGCAATAAGAATTTTTTTTCTGTTTCATAAGTGGGTCAATGCCCATTAAATATCCCAATATGGGCCAATTAAGCCCACTAAACTAAAACCCAATCATTGAAGTAAGCCAATTTAAGGTTCTCGATTTAACCATTATTCCAATGAATAGTACTAGTTAGCGGCAAATTATTGTGTGGAACTTTGGACCATGGTCATGGTCCAGATAGTGCTGTGCGGATCATAATAAAAAATACATTTTTAATATACCAAATGTACATTATTTGTGTATTAAAAGTACACTATGTTTCTTGATCTGAACTAGTGTCATGTAGACTTCGCTTCAACCCAAGTCTCAGTGCTCGTTCCCGATTGAGCTTGATCGGAAAGTTCATTAATGTGACTAGTAGCTAAGCCTGGCCTTTGCCCTATGATGCACACGGATTTGATTAGTGAAGCACTTCAGAAGATTGATTGCCCACTTGCTCTCATTCCACTTGACCCATTAATCATCTCGGACCCATATCCCCAACACACAAATGGCTGAAATTAATTACACAGGCCAGGTGACAAAGAATATTGAATTGAATTCCAAATTTAATCCCTCCATTATTAATTTCCCATCCAATACTATACCCCCATCTTCATTTCACCCAATAAACATCCCATCACAGACACACACACACATATGACAGTTGTTTAATCCTATCTGATCTTCAACATTTGGCTCCACTGTTCACAACCCCCAAAGACCGAAAATACAAGAAAAAAAAACCCCAAATATGAGGGGTGAAAACCCGCAAAAATTGTATATATAGTAGTGTAGTATGGTGTATATATATATGATCAAAGAGTTACAATTCATGCTCACACAGGTAGCTTAATTGATTTCATAGTGATAAATTGTGTGTAAAGATGCAAGATCAGGTCCTAGCAAGCATAGTGTGAACTTCTGTTAGACACTAGACACAAATCCTTTCACTTAATGAGCACTTAGTCATGCAATTTACCCCTCCACAATTATTTTTTTTAGAGTTATCTGACAAACGCAACCATTACTTAAGGGCATGGTTGAAAAAATCGCTAGGCGCCCGTGTAATTTTTTATTTTAAAAAAATATGTTTACAATTTTTTAATTTTTTAAGACTAATAATTATAAATTATTTAATACTTTAATAGTTAATACAAAATATTAAATATTAACCTAACAACATCTCAAGTTTGAACAATTTAGGATTATTTCGCTCAAAACGATATCTTTTTGGGTGAAATAACCCATTACAAAAATAGCTAATCGTCCGACTAGGCAACCTAATTAGTGCCTAGGAGGCCAAGTCGACCGACCGGCCGCCTAGACCACTGATTATGGTGATACCCTAGGCCTAGGCGCCGATTAATCGGTAATCGACGCCTAGACGAGATTTTTGCAACACTCATTAAAGGTGTGCACGGGATAAATCCCGCATTATAACTCTAGCGGACAAAGGACCACAAAGAGATAAATCAGCTTGCACCATAGTTGATCATTGGCTCAAAGCAAGATAATAAATAAGTCGTTGCGTCAACCGTCTGACCTACTTAGTTAGGGTTACCCATCTACAATGTTGTTGGCCCGGATTAAAAACCCTCGGGACAAGAGACTTTTATCTTTAGTGGGCAAGAGAGTGACAGTTCATGGGTTTGGCATAGCATCGAGTCCACAGTGCGCCAAACAAACGCAATGGTCGCGCTTTAAATGCGGGGAAGACAATTCCGTCAGCGCCTTTCGTGAAGGACAATATAATGTCCCTAAACCCGAGAGGTGAAAGCTCTTTCACATATCTCCCTTTTTCTGTGAATGTATACCCATCCCTCTTTTTACCAACATCAGATCACAGTCTCCCTTTTTTACTACTCTCTCGCAAACACTAAAACTAATACTCACAATGCCATACGATGTGGTTGGACGACATACATGTATATATGTCTTCCCCTTGTTTCACCTGGCCGACTGCTGGTTTGCTGTTTTGGGTTGTTGTTTTCAGTTTTCGAGATTTACATCCACCCAGATCAGGTGTTAAGTCTTAGCCAACAAGAATGTTTGGTAAGATTATTGACTCATGTTTTGGTTTTATTTTATGATAATAATATATCAAACACCCCAGCCCCAACCCCAACCCCAACATTGTATTAGAATAGTTTTATTAATAAGTAATTAAGGAAACCTGCTAAGTTGGTAATGTTGTTGACTTGATAATTATGAGGTTAAAATTCATATTCAATTGTCGGAGAGAATGTTTGAGCTGGTCAATTATGAATAACCTAAGTTGGTAGTTTTTTTTGCCAGATAGGGCTACAAGGTGGAGTTTACATGTTCACACCATCGGGTAGAGACGGTTGTCGGTTGGTTTCACTATAGCAACATCGAACAAAAATCATGTGAAATGTATAACACTTTTTAGTTAAAGTGTAATAATTTTTTTTATTCACTCATAAAAAGTATTACATTTTACTAACACACACACACACACACACACACATATATATGTATATATATAATCATTTTTCTATATACAATCTCACATAAGACTTAGCTTATTCCCTTAAAGGTGCAAATCTCAGTGTTTTATGAGAAAATAAAAAAGTACCAACATATTAAATAATTACAACTTAAATACTTACGAACTTCAGATTAGTGTTTTATTTATGAAAATTCATTGGTAAATTAAATATCTATAAATTTTACTACTTTAATTTGATTTTTCTTGTAATGAATGATAACATGCATGAGGAGACTCAATTGTTTGGTGAGGTTGTTTCTAAATGTTCCAAATGAACACAAGTGAGACACTTTTCAACTCAACTTTTCTAAAATACTTGTTCTATTAAGGAACAATTGAAATCATGATAACCTATCCAAAGCTCTGCAGTTATGCTATAGGCTCTCTCTCCATCATAAAAGTAAAACCGGCAAGCCAATCTTCACAAATCAATATACATTTGTTGTCTTGACTCATTAATCATGTAATACTGAGAATGGAAATCTTCTTGATTTTTGGTATAGTCTTTTTTTATGGATATGATTGAGTGGTGTGTATGAAATGTTGGATGCATGTAAGCTTAGAAATGGTTGGTGTAGATGTGGGATATATGAGAGAGAGAGAGAGAGAGGGGGG